>VWZP01006525.1:337380-632812 GCA_013396995.1 Dicaeum eximium | reverse complement strand
GAGCGGAGGGGGATGCGGGGCGGAGGGGGATGCGGGGCGGAGGGGGATGTGACGGACGGGAATGCGGGAAGCCCCCGCCGCCCTGCCCGCGCCTTTGTCTGTGCCCGGCGCATGCGCGGAGCGGCGGCGCGGATGCGGCCGGCGGCGGAACAAAGGCTCCGCGCTGCGCCGCGACCCCCGGGCGCTGCCCGCACCGCCCTCCGCCAGCCCCGGCGGGGCTCATCGGGGTGACACAGCGGCACCCCGGCACCCTTCCTTCCCCCGCTGCGCCTGGCTTTGCTTCGGCGTCTGTTAGTGTGTGCGATGGCGGAGCGGACCCGTGCCCCCCCATCACCTCACCGACACAAAATTTGGCATTTAGGAAGGGGAAAAGGCCGGCCCTGCTGCCCGCCCGCAGCGGGTTTGGCTCGGCGGCAGGCGGGCGCCCGCGGGTACCGCCGGAGCTCCCCCGCGCCGGCTCCAACACTCGCCCCCGCTCCTCTCAGCGGCCTTGGCGGCAGGAGCCGGGGGCAGGGGTCCCTCTGCGGCAGCGTGGGGTCGTTCGTGGGTCGCTTGGAGCAAGGAGGGCGAAGCGGGAGCGCGGACGTGCCGCAGCAGGCAGCCCGCGGAGCAGGCACGCCGCAGGGACGTGCTCCCTGCCCGGCTCCGTCGGGAGACACACGCGTGCTCTGCGTGCCCGGGCGGGCGGGCTCCTGGAGCATCTCCCTCTGCCGAGGGGAAGCAATGTATCCACAGGAAGATTGTGTGTGTGCGTGCTAGTGCGACATCTTGAGATCTCTTTTGTTCGAATTGTTGCGTCTCGATGCTGGCATTGGTGCCTGTTCCTTCTTCATCATTCTTCTTTCCCGACTCTTGTCCAAAATTCGGATATATAGCTCTCTTTAGAGGGAGCATGCTTAAGCCTGTTTGAAATGGATAATTTTGTAAGCTAATGACAGTTTCTGAACAGAAGACAACTGGTGTGTTAGTCAGGCTGGAGTTAAAGCTGACAAAAGAATATTGCCAGTGGGCTGCTGAACAGGCGATGGCAGTGGATTTTATTGCTTCCCCTCGAGGGTGATGAACATTCACTAGAAAACATACACCCCAAGGCCCCTTGCATAGCAATTACTTGGTATTTCCAGTGTTTCCAATTAACATCTCTTCTGACAAAGCCATCAGAAACCTAAAATATGCCTAAATGTCCTCTCTGCTTGCCAGATGCTTGCCAGGCACCACCTAAACCGGTGGCCAGGCTTCAAACACTGAGGGTTTTTTCCCTGTAAGATGTTCCCCGATAAGCCAGGGAGAGTCTGGAGTGGGAGTGCCATACTGAAGGAAGATGCAGCATCTGCTGCTACTGCTCTCTCCAGGGGAGATACCTTGTCCCACACAGTCCTTTTTTATTCAGGGTGTTTCTGAGAATTCTGGGCTACCTTTAGGGGTGAAGGAAAAAGAAGAAGCAAGGACATTGCCGAAGATTTTTGCACTTGCTGTCTACTCATTGTCTTACAGAACTTCATTTGAGGGAGAAGCTTTGTTTTGTGATCTCCCTTGCTAGTGAATGGTGTACAGTGGATATTTTCTTTCTGTCTGGATGTTTCAGTTTAGCCAGGGAGCACCAACTCTGATCTGTGGACGGAATAAACACAAAATGTTGGGAAATTCTTGGTGCCTCTGTCTATTCTTGTATGCTTCATGTATGGAATAGCTGATTGTGTAATACAGGGAAATTGTATGTAGCTGCCAAAATGCAATCATGAAGCATTTTTTTACTGTTGATTTGAACCTCTGAGTATATAATATCTATTTAAAAGCCACATTAAAGAGTAAAAATGGTAAAATCACTGTTCAAGTCATTGCCTGAAGCAATGATCAGGTGATTTTTTTTTCTCTCTCCCCCACCCTCTTCCATACATAATTGCATTTGAAATGCAACACCCTCTGAAGCAGCATGGTGGTACAAGGTTGATCTATTTCAGAAAGTGGAATACCTTTGGCGCATACCCTTACCCCAAGACTACAGAGGATGCAACCTCCATAATTTCTGGGCCATGTCTAGGGCTGTCTCCAGTCCTTAAGTATTTGTGTTTTGATCTTTAAAAATCAAGTCTGTGGAATAAATGGTATTTTCCAATGGAAGCTTCTTCTGTTTGTGCTGTGCTCCACTGGTAGCTTTACCCCGTGCAGTGAGCCATGAAGTCCTTCAGCAGAACCTCCTGCCTGCACGACTTCCGTCCCTACAATGGTAAATTCTTCCCTTGTGCCAGGCCCCACCCATAGCCCAATGGCACATACTGAGCAGGCTAGGGAAAAAAAAGCTGGTTGCAGGGTAGAAACAGTCCTTCCCATGAAATCTTGGGAGAGTTCTCTGTGGTTACATTTTTAGACACTTGGCTACCATTGAGTTAGTAATTATTTGGAAATTTGCCATGGAAAGCTGATCTTGCACTAATTTTGAAAACAATAATTTTTTTTTTCCCCTATCTGTATGAAGAGTATTCTTCAGTTTTTTGTACACATTTGTGCACAAATCCCAGGTCTTGATTTAGGTGCGTAGGTGTAAGTGTCCATGACTGCAATGTAAATTTAATGGGTAAAATCTAGTTCTTCAAGTAAGAAAACTGGATGATCTTCAAATACATAATGAAGAGTAGAATAATCAACCAATATTCAAGGCCTCACCTTCATTCATACAAGGGTAGGAAAGGCAATTTTGAGGTACTCTACAGAAGCATGGAGACTGATTTATAACTAAAGAAAGATACTTAGGAATGACTTGGGTTGCTGCTTCTGTGTCAATCAGGAATGAAAAGAATGAAGTAACAACCAGAGAAATCAAAGAAATTCCTGAAAGCATTATAGACTTGATAATAGAATCCATATGCAGCATAATGGGGTTTTCATGCATTAGTAGGAAATGCTTTCGAGATTAAAAAAATATGCAGGGGGAAGAAGGGGGAAACATCATGCAGAATGGAGAGGACTTTAAAGTCTTCCTTGCAATATCTTGTATCTCACAGTTCTCTTCCCTAAAAGTGATGCCACCTACGCTTCTTACTTCAAGATGGAGAAATGTGTTTAATATAAAAATGTATCTATTGGTTATTTGGTATGAAAATTCATACGTTTAAAATAGAAATAGATTGATAGCAATGTGATTCCTCAAACATGAAAGATTCCTGATTTGCCAGAATCTGAAAAGAAATCCTTTGACTTTCGTCTGCACACCAATAAATGTAAAGAGATACTGATTTGTAACACATGTGGAATGGTCAGGTTTTGCCTGGGAGCAAGATGTGTAGTAATTCTGTCTTAAGTATGGTTAATGGAATTTAACTCTGAGGGAACAGTTTTATTAATAAAAACCTTGTGTCTTAGGGTATAAATCATGGACTGATCTCTTTTGATGTGCTCGATATTGTCTCATGCAGAATAGGAATGAAGTAGTCTGTATAGTTGCCTGACTTGTTGGGTATATACTGCCAAGTACCCCACCAGTGAGATAGCGTTGGGAAAGCCACATGCTTTTTAGTCACATGTTGCATAGTTTAGATTTTAGCCTGGTAAGTGGTGCCACATATGATTATGATCTGCTGATCCAGGGAATTTTTTTTTTTTTTGACCTTTAGGAATTTGAACGTCTTTTCAAAAGATTTTATTTTGTGTACACTGCCCAAGCAGTTGTTCAGAGCAGCGTGACCTGGTACTTCATGCAAACCATAGGACTGATGGCAGGATCTTCATTTTGATTAGAGACTTACTGTCCTTACAAAGGATACAAGACTGAATGTATGATAAGACTGGGCCTTAGCTACCAACCTTGATGGATGATGTCATGATGGTGATGGTAAATACTACTGATGCCTTGGCATGAAGAGGATATGAATGCACTGTTGAAGCATAACCTTTTCCTTCTGGCAAAATCCTAGTAGCTATAATGACAAAGTTTCCCAAGGATTAATTTTAATGATAGAAATCTATGCCATCATGACTTTTCATGACAAATGGAAGCTAGTTCATGAGTAGTGAAATCAGGGGGCTGCTGGCTATCTCCTGTTTCAGTAGTCTTTAAATTATCAACAGGATGCAGAATATAACCCTTGCAGAAGGACAGAGCCTGGTTATAGTTTTTGAACTGATTTTCTGCTATTACTTTCTCCTTGTGTGATTGGTTGGTGATGGAGGGGCTCATCCAAAGTTACATCTTGATGTGATTAACTATTTTAAGATGAAGTAGATGGTCACATAGTGGGATCCTGTAAATGTGCATCTGCTAGACAAATTTAAGATGATTGCTGAATTATGGAGAAGAAATGAAGCAAAGTTAGACAAAACAAAGAATGGATCAACAATGATAGAACTGATGCAAGTTTCTCTCATCTTCCTACCTTAGAAAAACACGTGCCAAATGTGCACAAATCAGGATATATAAAACAGTGAAAATCATATTACCAACACAGTCAACATGGAAGAGTTAGTTAGACCATGAGAAATGCTTTGGTATGTACTTGTCTGAGATAGACTGGAGCCAGAGAATTGCTACATCAGCTTCCTGTAATCATCCTTCCTCCAGGCAGTGAAGCGCGTCATTAGCAGAGAATGAAAACAAAAACAAAAACAGGGTAGAGGTGGTATAAAATTAAGAGTCTGGAAAAGGACAGGGTGAAACCTGTCACCACTGGATGAGGTGTTCAGATTATTTCTACGTTTCCCTTTCATACACAGTTTCCAGTAAGGCAAAGTTGCTGTATTTTGGCCAGTGCTGGTAAGTGCATGATTGACTTTTGCTGCTGGTTGTGCAGGTCTGTTGGGAGGAGGCAAATTCAATGAGATCTGAGGTGGTGGAAACAGTTCTTATGGGTTTCTTGCTGTCACCAGAAAAACTGAAGCAAACGGGGAAAATGTGTTGGCTGCTGTAACCAATGTTTCCTAACTAGATGTGCTGAGAGAGTGGGGCTCGTTTTCCTCCAGCAGCATCACTCAGCCCTGTACATAAACCCTGCACCAGTGAATGCATATTCTGCACTGGGAATAGCTGGTGTCACTGAAGAGAGGGTGAAAGACGCGTGTTGGCCATTGCTTTTCTTTTCAGATCTACAGGCCTTGCAAAGCAAGAGAGACAGAAGTTCTCCAGAGGATAAAAGTCAAAATCAGGCCAGATTTTCCAGGCTCTTCTATTCCACACTTTGCTTGAGATGTAGGAGAGTACTGTTGGTTTGTTTGAACTTTATTTCACTTGGAGCTTTCACTAGGAGCATGTGAGGCTTCTGTAGGGTACCTGAGTGCTCAGGATAGCCCTGAGCCTGTAATTCAAATGCTTAAATTGGCAGAATGAAGCAAATATGGAAATGCGGAAACCCTTTCCTTGTTTGCAGTCCACACATGGTCTGTGTAACTCCAGCAATCCTAGCTACGAGCTTTCTGATAGCTCTAGAATGCTGCATGTAGGATGTGAGAGTTCAAGGAGAGTGACAAGGTATCTTTTTTTCTGAAGGATCTGGTATTACTCACAGGATAGAATTTTAGTAAAAGGAATTTATTCACTCTCTGCTTATCTATGTTGTTCCCTTTTCTTATTTCCTACCCTCAGAGATCTTCATCTGGAAAAAACCATCCCCTGGTGAAGAGGTACCAGCAGAAACCTTTTTAGCTGCTTGTAGCCATTTGATGTTCAACCAGTATTGTGCATTTTAATGATTTATTCAGTGCTAGTTTCTCTAGTGATATCTAGAGGAACATACAGCTTTCTGCATAGTGGCCCATCCTTTCCATCCAGTTGCCTTGAATGGATGACATTACCTTAATGAATAATACTTTTAGAGCCAAGCTACGTAAGAGCTGTCATGTGCACTGAAATATGATGGTTCACTGGAGTGCACTCTTTTCCTGTTTGTGTAATAGTGAGAAGAAGCCTCAAGTGAGAAGAGCTCCAGAAAACTAATATTATTTTTTTATAAGCACTAGAATGATTATTAGGTCACTGAAAGTTCAGCTGTCATCCTCTTCTGTGGATGAGTCAGTGACTGACAGATTCATGAAGAAATTATTGGTGCTGCTAGCAATAGGAGTGTGGCACTCCTTATGGTGTCTCTTTCCCGACTGAACAAACAGCACACTGTGTTGAGAGTCCACTGGGCCACAGTGTATTGAAAGCAGCCTTCAGTGCTGGGGTACCTTCTGTGACTAGGGGCTCAAACTGGACTGCAAATCACCCACAGGTGTTTTTGCAAACATCTCTTGGAACGTCACTGTTACCAAGACATTATGGAGAAGAGCAAATGTATCAGTTAACAGATGACAAATGCTTGAAGCAGGATAAATATTGTGTCCTTAAATACTTGCCATGTGTGTTCTGAGTTGGAGTTGATATATGGAGTATGGTGTTGAGGGAAATGAGCTGGCATTGCATGCTCTCCCACAGCCATTGACCCTGTGAGGAACATCCGAGTGCCTCACCATCTGAAACACAGAGGTGATAGAGAGCGAAGGAAATTCTGCACTGACAGATTTGTGGTTCAGAAAAAAAAGTCTCCAGGAGTTTTCTGTGGAACAATGACAGTAAATTTACAGACTGAGAATAGAAATATTTATCTCAGCAGATTTTATTTCCTTTCTACTTAAAAAACAAGTTCCTTGGCACATTTTCTCCTGACTGAAGAAGCAATTTTTTTCTCCTGACTGAAGAAGCTTCTTGTTAGAAACTGTGTTCTAACCTGTTGGGATAGACTGTATTTTCTCTGTCCATATTTGTAAATGTATTAAAAAATTTGTTGTTATCTTCAAACTAATTTTTCATGTAGCTTTGGCTCTGTGCCCTTCTTACCATGTTATTGTAGCTCACTTATCTGTATTTAAATTAAATTAGCATGGTGGCTATGTAGCCATTTCCGTTGCTTATCCTTTCTAGAAGTCCATATTTTCAGCCATGAGCTAACTCAGCCTCTTTCAGGGAACACCTTGATAATCACATAGTAACATGCAGCATGTGCATTAGCAGACATGCAGAACACAGGAAGATCCATGTCATCAGCTTAATTGTGTGCTGGCATTCATATGGAATGAGCGGAGGTACGAGCCCAGAATCACTCCTTGTAAAACTTTAATTTTAAACTCTGTAACTCGTGCTGCTAGACCCCGACGGCTTGCATGCATATGGCTCCCAAATCGAGATGTTCACTAAAGTGAGATCATATCAACATGAGAACTTGGTCTTAAACAAAGTTTCATGCAAATCCTGTAACAATATGGAAAACTTGGAGCTCTGCCAGCTGAAAGCATTCAACATCTTACCAACTGAAGAAATATTAATGTGATTTCCTCTGCTGACTGAAAGGGGAGAGAATTTTTTCCTTTTTACACATTGTTTTAGTTTTAAACAAAAGTGGCTCTTGACTAAATGAAAAAATTCCACCAGCAAACCCAACCCTTCTGTGATAGCTTGAATTGTCAGTCTTACTTTCAAGAAGAGCTAGATTTGTTTGATTCCTGTAGACAATTAAATTGCTGCAAGCTCATAATTAGACTGCATTAGTGAGTTGAAAAACCTTCCAGAAAACAGTCTTAGAGGAAAGATTTGGTATTATAAAAGACAAAGCTTCTCTGTCAAACTGTGGCTGTGTTGGGTTGCATATTGCATAAAGGCCAGTAGCTGTCACAGTCATACTGGCCTGGGCTTCTTTTATAGAGAACCATTCTTTGGATCCACTTCTAATTGCTCTAGATTTTAATTGTGTCTAAATAAAGCATAACATCTATAAATGATGGAGATGACAATGGGATTGCTGTGGACAATGAGTATGATGCCATTGAGGTGAGGACTGTGTTCAGGCCAAGTGAGTTCATGATGACAGATATATCTATGTCTTTTTTTGTGAAGGACAAGTTTGTAGCTACAGGGTGAAGACACAATATTGCCTTTGATCTCTGTGGAGGGTCCCCAAGAAGAGGGCCAGGGAATTGAAGGCTGTTGATTTAGATTGTCTGCTGTACATTTTGCTCCCAAAACCCCCCTCAAAGGACATTCTTTGCATTAGAATTACAGCTAGTCATCTCAGTTCATTGACTCCGTACACAGAGAGAACTTACAGTGTTGACTGAGACAAAATAATAGATAAATATAAGGTTTATTCACAGCCTGATCTCCGCCCACAAACCCTTTCAAGTTTTGAATACTAATGGTTGTTTCAAGTAGGCAGAAGTTTTGTGCATTGGAATTGGAGTCCTCCCTGGTCCTAAACTTCCTTTTCAATGCCCTTGGAATTTGACAGTGGGTCTACCACCTGGTTCTCAGCATTTCAAAGCTTTTCTTTCCAGGCTTCAGGTTCCTCGCTTGAATCTCTTGCCTGTCTCACCCTGCTGCCTCTGGAAACCTCATTTCTGAGCAGCCTTAGGGATTCCTCCTGGGAAGGAGCTCCTCTGGTCTTCTCAAAGCAAAGAAATAAAATTAGACTGTCCAAGGGAGCCTTCTGGGCCGTCTTGCAAAACCAGCAGCTTTGGTGAGACTGCCTCCGTGGCTGAAAGTGCCAGTCATCGGCTGCTGCACTAGTGATGGCCACTGCCTCCCTGCTCTGGAAAGAAGAGCAAAGAGGTGACTTAATTATTACAAATGCCCTGTTTTATCTTAATTAATCTAGCCATATGATCCTGGTCCCCTGATCTAATTAGCTAGGGAGATAGTTAAATATAATTTCATGTATCTAGGCGCATTTAGCTATTTGTGGTTAAATCTGCTCACAGTTCCTAAGAGACTGTATTTAAAAGTTACAGATTCACAGCCAGGAATACCTTCATATGAAAAAAAAAATTACAGAGGGAGTTCATCTTAACTAACAGTGGAATATTTTTTTATCTTAGCAATACACCTCATGGCTTACAATCACATTAAAGCCTTTCACGGAAATAAGGAGTCAGCTTTCTGTGTTCTGTCACTAAGGACTAGCAAGTAACCGAGTTGTACACAAGAAATGGGATTTCCACTGTTCATGTAGACAACTTTGGACTGCATGAGGAAAATAGTTGCTCTTTGCTCTGTAATAGACGACAGATGATCAATGGCTGAGTTATAATTATTTAAATAATTTTTAATTAATAAATCATAGTAAAAATTCCTTGTCTGTGGAATGATTTCTAATAAAGACAGTATGTGGTAGTTGTTGGGAATATGTGGTCAGAATTACATAAAGAAGATTTTGTTGACAAGAAAGGGAAAACAAGGATTACAGAGGTCCATTCCTTAGTTGTGTTAAATGTTTAGAAGCAGAACAGAATAAATTGCCTTTTAACTATCCTAAAATGGACTTCGAAGAATTTCCTTTTTTATATTGTGCTTTGAACATTTAAAGTTATTATTTGCATGGGTCATATGCCACATAAAAGAGAACTACTGTTCAAGTGGATGCACATGTAAACAATAAGAGTGATCAAACAGGAGCTATGAAATGAAAGAAATGAACACATTGGTTTTGTGCAGTGTAAAGAAGCAAATTATTATTTTAAGACTAGGTAAGAAATACCCATTGAGAGATTACTCAAATATGACTCATTCTGCCTTGGGGCAAGGAGAGGAAATATTTTGACTTCTTTTGAGGTATCCTTCAGTTTTGTGGTTTGTGTGATCAGGGACATGGGGAACCTTTGGAGTGAGCTAGTCCTTGAGTGCAGAGAAATTCGTTCAATTGAAACAAAATCCTTCCCAAGTGTACTGATTTATGGGCAGTGTGTCTGAGCTCTGTTAATATCAAGATCTAAAGATGAACCCTCTTCTAAGATGCTTTATGGACATGGTATATGCTAGAAATAAATACACAAATAAGGCTTTTCTACAGCTGGCAAGAGGCTGTTTAGTTTATTGATGCTGAACAGAATTGGTTGTTAAATGGAGATTTCTCATAGTAGTCTTGACAGAATTCTTTAAACGGGCTGTAAATTTGAGGCTATTCTTCAAAATGGGGCTGATGTGCAAGAAGAGGAGTAAAGCTTACAGACATGATTAAGGCTTTTCAGTTCCTAAGTTTTATTTCAAGACAGTGATAAATAATCATGTGTGTATGTTTAAAAATTTTACTCTTCAAGCCCAGAAGGAAATTTTGTAACTGCATCTGAGGACAGTTGCTACTTCTGATTGATATGACACTAGGATGTCTTTTGTTACCTGATCTAGTGGCTGCAGAAACATTTGCTGGCTTGTTCCACAGATGAGTGGAGAAGACTATACACATGTTTTCAACACATGGTGACTGAAACTTAATGGTATAATAACAATAGCTTGGAAAGTGATATCATTTCTAAAGAAATCCTCAGTGTATTCATAAATGTTTTCAAATAAACATAATATTTAGCTGAACAAATATCTTAGTGCAATTTATCTTTTGTGTGCAGGTGGGCAGCTGCTGTTGAAGTTCCTGGTTCAATACCAGGGGCTATGCATGCTTCTTTGGACTGTGTGTTTGAAATCAATCAATCAATCCACCAATCAATCAATCAATCTTTTCCTACCTGAGGGCAACCCAAGAGGTATTTAGTTTCCATATGTGCTTACTGGAAATAGTGTGCTCTCAAGAAGCACTTGCAGATTTTTCCTGTGTTTTTCTGTTTAATGTACCAGATTCTTGGCTAGTTGCCCATGTCTTGGTATTATTAGAGATAAGGGAATGCTCACCTTCGTTTAGCTGCTAATTGTTAGATTATTCAGCAACATATGGATGTCAAGTCATGCACAGCAAGTTGTTGGCACTTTTTAAAGTGAACCTTTCCAAGAGGGAGGCAGGTTTAGGAACAGAGCTAGAGTGGTGGGCTTGATTCTGGTTTTATTCATGTTGGTCAGTGAGTATCTGATTTGAATCTAATTGAGTTGCACTAATAAACTCAGAGCTGTAAGCCACTAGAATTTCACTGTAATTTGGATGACTGAGTGGGCAGCAGTGATTGGGACTGATGTTTGTATGTGTATATATATATAAAATATAAAATGCTTGTGTTTGCAATCGTTAGACAAAAGCATTTACCAGAACATTAAATCCCAGTGTTCTGTCATCTATCTGCTTCTCTGCCTGTGTTTCTCCCTGCTTCCTTTGAGAAACCAGTTAATTTGGTAGGTTAATTTGAATAGTATCAGTATTGAAGGCGAGTTTTCTACTGCCTGAAGAGGAAGAAGCATTATCTTTTTAATCTGTGCAAGGTAAGTGTGTGCAGCAGTGCAGTTTGCATGTTGAGTAGATAGGTCAGAAAACAATAAGCCTTGGGTTCGAATTATTTTGGTTGGAAACAAAATCCCTGGCATTAGGTCTTATTCATATTAATAAACTCATATAAACTGACACAAAGTACTGAAAAATGGAATGGGTTTTTTTCCCAGTTCATGGGCCTGTGAATGAGAAAGAGCACACCTAGTAATTATGGCAGTGAGGAAAAGCAGTGTGCCCTAGAGAAGCTGCAAGTGTGTACTACTGTGCAGTAGCATGTACTACAGTAGTAGTGCATACTCAGGCAGTGCCCTCTGCTCTGCAGGAGATCTCTGTGTGGGAGCTATTGAATGAGGGTTGTGGGTTACAGTGGTGTTGGGATTTTCACTGCTTGTCCTGGGTTTGAGTCAGCATCCTGCATCAGAGCTGCCTTCAGCTGGGTTTTGGTGGTTAATCTGGTTTTGTTAAAGCTGTTCACAAGTAAGCCAACCAAGCCTGTTTCATCAGCTGCCTTTTGGAGCTCTGTGGGGCAAGCAACAGGTAAGCAAGGTGAAGGGCTAAAAATGGCATGTTGGAACTTCATTTACAGGCTGATAAATCCTAGAAAACAGTTTTTGTCTTTATGTATTATGTGCATGCTGATGCTTAAACTCTGAGCCGGTCTGATTTGTCGTAGAGAAATATCTCACAGATATCAGTCAGATATGGTTGACACAATTAGTCACTTCTACAGAAACTTTTTCTACTGAACAGACAACCCAAGAAAAAGAAACATGAATTTAAAAATTAACACTCAAGTTTGTATTTCAGGACTTGAGTATGTTTTTGAGACTACTATCTGCAACATCCTCTGCTATGAGGACAAGCTGAGAAAGCTGGAGAAGAGGAGGCTACAGGGAGACCTTAGAGCAGCCTTTCTGTACCTGAGGTGGCCTATAAGAAAGTAGGAGAGGGGCTTTTTGCAAGGAGATGTAGGGATAGGACAAGGGAGAATGGCTTTAAACTAAAAGGGTAGATTTAGGTTAGATATTAGGAAGCAATTCTTCCCTGTGATGGAGGTGAGGCACTGGAACAGGTTGCCCAGAGAAGCTGTGGATGTCCCAGCCCTTGGTCTAGTAAAAGGTATCCTTGCCTACAGCAGGGGGTTTGGAACTAGATAATCTTTAAGGTCTCTTCCAACTCAAACCATTCTGTGATAGTAAAAACATTTCCATTTTCTACTGTAAGGTAACTAGCCACTTATTGAAGAGTACAATTTATAAGGGTTTCCAGGTTTGAGACCTAAACCATGCAATATGACACAAAGCCTGTGTTATATTACTGGACTTATTAGTGTTAATTAAAGAAAGACATATATAACATGGACAGTCAGGATGCAAACCCTTGCTCTTGCTGACTTCAGCTGGGGTATTAATCTTGTCTCCTATAAAACATATTATCTTGTTTTGCTTGGGTCAGGCTCAGCCTCTACTGATAGAGCTGTCTGCTCTGTGCTGTACAAAGTACCAACTGGCAAGAGAATGTCTCTGCTCTGAGCCCTCACCAAGGTGTTGAAACTCAGATTCAAGTATAAAATCAGCAGAGGAGAATTGATACATGCTCTTTTATAGAAAAAGTGACCTTCTATAAGCAAAGGGCAGCTAAATTTTTGCCTGTTCTACTGAAAGCTTGTATAAAAATACCATCAATTCCAGACTTTTGGGAGACTGTAACAGGTTTTTACCATGTAATTCTAGTATAAAGAAAATGTCTTTGTTTGAATTCATAATTAAATATGTACACCTTATGCTGTTTTGCAGTATTTTATTTGTAGGACTTACTGGGAAAATGTTCAAGTCCCCAACTACCAATTAAATGCTTGGCATGAATCTTACCCACAGAGCTGGTCCCACTACTTTACATTAAAGACAAAAAAATAGCATGAAAACTTAAAATTTACATTACAATGTCTGATTTTTTCCCTATTTGAGAACTAATCCCATCTGTGGAGTTAGATACTTCCACCCCAAGGGTGCAGGTATGACAGCTGACCTGAACCAGCAGCTCCATGGGGTGGGCTGGCTTCATGCTCTCCCCTGTTTGTTTTGTTTTTCTTCTGGCTGGGCTCCTTTCCTCACAGCTCAGTGAACTGAATCACTTCACACAAGGCTCAGCTAAGAGCCACACCAGCTGCAAGGGAAGAGGAGCTGGCAGTGGCTGTCCCACTTGACAGCAAACTATTTAATTCGGCTTAGATGTTTCACCAAAATACACCTTCATTCCAAGATTGTAAAGATTTTTAATGTTATTCATCCAAGCATGCTTTTCATCTAAACCCACATTTGTAAGATGATTCATCTTATGACTAGAACATGGAAACATCACATTACAAAATTTAAGAAATAATTATGCTTTAAACCCAATTGTGAAGTCTTCCAATAAAATGCATTTGTTTTAAAATATAGTAAGTGAATTATTTCAGTCACAAAGGGCTAAATGTACCCAAATACCACTGTATGTCTTGCAAGGGAGTTCCAGTATGGGAAATCAGAACTGAGTTAACTCAGACTGTGGCCTTTAATGACCATATGCATCTCTTACATCCATTATTTTTTGTAAATGAAGACTGACTCAAATATTAAGCTTGCTTTTTTTTTTTCTCCCCTTTTCTTTTTGGTCTTTTAAAGTAGCTCCCTGTTAAAGCAAGCAATAGCCCTTATGGTTTATCATGCAATCCTTTTATTTACATCTGAGTGAAGATTGGTGTGTAAAACTCAGGTGTGAGTAAACTGGTATGGTGAGTAAAGGGGCTCTGACCATTTGACACTTTGGTGTCTTGGCCAGGAGCCAGACTGTTCAAGGGACATTGTGATCCTGGCATTGCAATAGAGTTGCACTAAATTCTTATTTTATGTTGCCTCTTGATTTGAATAATTAAAATAGTGAGTAGGTTGTTATTATAAAACTGTTATGTTGAACTGGAAACTTGGGTTCAGACTTCCAAGTTTCTCAGTGTTTGCATAATGCTGGTTGGTGAGAGTTTGAGGGGATTTCCATCAGTTTTAATCCAGGGGCCTATATTTTAATTAGTAATACATATTTATGATCTCTTCAAAGGAGTTGTGGTTTTGTTTCGGTTTTTTGTTTAATGTAAGTTACTTATAGTTTGTTTCAAAAGATAAAGAGTATTTTAGCTTGACGGTTTCATCTGTAGTTCTTGATTCCCACTACAAAACAGGTTGTTCAGACTACAAGCTGTACTCCTTGATAGAATTAGTTCAGTAAAGCTGCAATCAAAACACGTTGCACATAACAAATTGCTACACCAGTGCTGGCTTAAGAAATCCTTTTTATTGTAAACAGGAACTTAGCACTTTTTCTGAAATGTCTTATCCTGTGGAAAGCTTCTCAGCATAATTTATGATTTCTCACTTAGCATATTTATGAAACAGCTGTAAATCTGCACTTCATTCTGTACAGGGGTTTTGTATTTATGTCTACTGTGTCAGCCATTTGGCTGCAGGGAAACAGTACCCCTTGCTCAAGGGAGGGGAAGTTAGCAGTGTGAGCCAAAAATGAGACAGTTTGTCAGGACAGCAAGGTAAGTGTGCTATTCTTGTGTAAAGCTGTGTTTTATGAGGTGAGCCCAGCAATCATATTGTCTTTTCATGCAGTAACTCATTGGACACTTCCTGCCTACCGAAACTCCCGGAGAAGTCTTTTCTACCATGTCCTGAGGCAATGCAGTAAAAAGAAAGGCCTATTGATGGGATTTTTGAGAAACCAACTGCAAGTAAATGCATTTTCTGATTTTATCTGGAAGTGGAGAATAGTTGGACCAGCCTCATCCATCAGATCTACAGCTTTCTGCTTGTTTATATTGCAGCCATAAAAGTGGGAGTCTGTCCATCATGCTTTAGAAGTGCAGGAGTTGGCTCTGTTCACAGCAGCACCATTAGCCACATTCATGAGGAAGCTCTGTGGGAGCT
The DNA here is from genome assembly GCA_013396995.1 of Dicaeum eximium. Taxonomy (NCBI): domain Eukaryota; kingdom Metazoa; phylum Chordata; class Aves; order Passeriformes; family Dicaeidae; genus Dicaeum; species Dicaeum eximium. The sequence goes on along the minus strand of VWZP01006525.1, from coordinate 617,682 downwards.
AATTTTATCCTTCTGAGAATTTTAACCACCTCCTGTAGAATTTCACATGCATTTTGCCCTGCTGCTTCCACTAGCATGGACACCAGTGTGTTATACTTCTCTATGCCCCATAGTTCTGCCTTCCAACTTCATGCTTCAGTACCTGTTTCAGTATTGCTTTGCCTGGAGTAAGTGTCCTTGTTCCATTCTTTTCAATTGAATTAAATAGAATAAAAGCAACATATTAAAAAATCAGTGGTAACCATACCAATTTTATCTTTCATTATAAAATTTTTTTTGCACACATAGCTTTTCAGAAATGCTTGTAAAATCTAATGGACCCTCTTCAGTCTCAAAAAGCTGAGTAATTACCAAATGGCAACAGGAGAGATGACAGTAATGACAGAGGTCCCACTGCCTTACGTTTGCACACTTCTACATATGAATGGCACTACAGAAACTGAATCCATCCTACAAGTATTAATGGGTCCAGTATCATTCCTTCAGCACAGATAGTCAGCATAAATGAAGTTTAAAGCACACCAGTGTTCCCTCTGTTAAAGGGAGTGGGGAACTGAACCCTCTTTTCTAGTGGTTTTGCTTCTGTAAAGCAAACTCACATGGAGTGAAAGAATGAAGCTTCTATAAACTGTGATGTAACGTGCAGTCAGATAACAAATGTATGGCTGGCATATCAACCCTGATATAAATACTAAAAGCAGTCAAGGGGAACAGACTGAAAAAAAAGCAGTTTTTGACTTGATGTTGTGTTCTCACAAAGCTTTCTGGCCTGAGCAGCCCTGGGCAATGCCACGTGGCTTCTTGGTGGGGAAGCTTCCCAGCACTGGGGGTGGGAGGAGCGGTGCCTGAGAGCTTACCCAATGGTCCTGCTGGGCCAGCTGCACAACTGTGCTGCTGCATCACACCCTGCTTCCTTCTCCTTCTGCCTGTGAGTTTTTGTGCACATCTACACTGCTGGTGCTGCTGGGATGGCTCTGTGATGCACCAGCGGTTTTGAGTTAGCTCAAGGGACATGCTAGATCTGCATGGCAGCGCAGGGCTCAGCAATCTGCAGAAACCATGCAAGCAGCACCAGAAATGCACAGAAGGGTAGCCCACGCTGTGCTTTGGGTAGCCACATGACCACCAGCACCTGGTGTTAAAGCCAGGCAGCGTGCCTTGGCGCTGCAGGTGGTTGGAGCGCTTGGAGCACTCCAGATCCTTACCTGCATTAGCATGTCTGATTGAAAAGCTGTTTGTTAAAAAGACTCCAGTAGGTATAAAAGCTGCTGCCTCTGAGAGGAAGAAAGGTGACTTTTTGAGAAGAACTTCTTGTGACAAGGAAGAAGCTATATGAATTTTGATCTGAAACTGAAGTGCTAATAATACATAATCGCTGCAAAAATCTAATCTGAATATTAACAGGTCCCTCTGCTCTTTTGTGAGGACAAACATTTCTTTCTAAATCTCAACAAAGCAAGCTTTTAATGTGGGTCAAATGGAAATCCTGTTTATTAAAAAGCTGCTAAAGACAACTAGATTTTTAATTTCAATGAAAGAGGCTTCTCTGTGACCCTTAAAGGCATGCCACTGGACTCTTCCAGCACATGCTTCAGTAAACAACAAATGAATCACTGAGGTGCTTTAACAAGGATTGATGTGTCCACCCAATTAGAGGGATATAAAGAGCTCTCCCTTGAAATTCTGGGTTCATTTGGGTTGCTCTGCTATTTCCTCAGCCTAGCGCTGAGCATTGCTTCGGGCGTATTGTTGTCCTCAACAACTGGCTTGTGTGCCTTGTCCTAGCTAACAAGTACAAGTTTTGGACAGATATTTCTCCTATGAAGAACTCTAGCAGAGAAATAAAAAAATAATGCTGAAGGTCAAAGACAAGTGTCTCACTAATATCTGTTTAAGCTAAGAGCAAGATCTCCAGATTTAGCAATGCTATAAGTGTGATTGATAAGACTTGTTAATTGCTAAGACTTGTTAATCACCATTGATAAGACTTGTTTTCAGGGGCTTGCAATTTCTTAACTTTACAAGGGTTTAATTTTCTTTTTGTCTAAAATATGCACAGTTTTGGGGGGTGAGAAGGTGCAGTGCATGTTTTATGGTGTGAGTAATGCAACTGGTCAGATGAAGCAATGCATGGAAAATTCAGTAACTATTCTGAGGCCGTTTCCTCTTTCTCTTGGAACAATGTTTCCATTTTCCATTTCAACTGTACATGCAACTTGTACTGTTTCAGAAATTTCCTCACATCACCTTAAAAGAAAATTAAAAATGAAAATGTTTTTTCACTCTACAGAGAATTTCTATTTCAGACAAATAGCCCAATTTTTTGCACAGAACAACACATAGATTAGCCTAAGGAAGGATATCGTGCACATCAAGAATAAAGCAAAGATAAGAGTATGTTTTGTTTTTCAACCGGCTGCTACCTCAACAACTGTGGAGCACTTCAAGACTGCACCGGGTATCTTGCAGATGCTATTTAAGGATTCCCTCTGACAAAATGTGGTGGCAATTTACAATTCTCTTACCATTGGAAAGCTTCTAGGAAAAGTGTATCATGTTATTACATCTGAAGATTGCTACATATTGAGACCTGAAATTTCATTTCCTAGACTGCAAATGAAATCCTGCTTTTTGTTGAATTGCCTAGGCTAAGCAACAAATCATTACAAACCATCTGGTTAAAATAGTCAACTAATTGTTATGGAAGATGCTTTAACCCCTACCTTTTTGTTGCTTCATTGTGACCTGGGTCTTAGTAGGGGATTGTAACTTACCTGTGGTTAGCAGGTGCTTGAATTCAGCTACAGTGACATGCCTGGGTTAGATAGGATTTTGAAGCCTTGATTCATCATCTGTGAAGGTCCTTGCACCAAAGGCCTAGAGCTCTGAAAGACATAATTGTTACATGAAAGACTTTGCTCTGTTCTGTAAGCTGTACAAAAATTGCAAATGTAGTGGTGCAGTTCTTGTCAAGTATCTTAAGAAGCAAACTTAAATGCCTAAATGAGAAGCCTTGACATCTACCATTGGTGGAGAAAGTCATGTTTGTCAGTATTCCTAATTACCCACTGAAGATAATTAGATGACCATTTTTGGACATTTTTATCATAACTCAGATATGACAGCAATGAAAATCATCTGAGGATTAGTTTGAAGCAAAGTAAAGATGAGAAGTGTGAGTTAGAAACATGTTCTCTAAGTTCCTCTCCTTCCTCTTTGTATAGCCAGATTCCTAAATACCAAGTGTTCAGTGAAGCTGAGCATATTTCGAAAAGTTTTAGATAATGAAAATTGATTTAAGCCAAATTTACTGGAGCCAGTAACTTTAAATTTGGGTCTGTGCTTTCTTTTAAGCCCAGAACCCTCCTAGATTATCTTTTGCCAATTCCCAATTTTTCATACACAAGACTTTATTTTATTAATAGATTGGATGTGTTGGGAATTGTTTGATCTCTTATTTACACTATTTATGTAATCAAGTCACTGAACCACTGAGAAAATTCAGTACCAGGCAGTTGTGATACAGTGTGTATGTGCCTTATGTCACTGGCCTTTGTGTCTATAAACCTAAAAGCTGCTGCCTGGCCAGTCCTCTGCTTGAACAATCTTCCTGTTTGCCAAGTCCTTGAGGACATAAAAGAATTGACACGTTTTCTTAAAATTGAGGCGTGTGTGTGCGTGTGTGAGGATTTCCCATTAGTGAAAAAAAGAAAAAAAGCAGCACAGTTAAAATATCCTGGAATTACTTCAAAAAATATCCCCCTACAGTAGTGAGTGAGAGCTCTTTATTTAAAATAATCTTAATAGAATTAAATACTAGAGTGAATGGAAAAACAGATGAACCCTGTGCTTGTACTTAACCCATTGCTGTTTGCCAATAGGTGTGGTTTTTTGCAGTACTGGAGATTGTTTCACCTCTGTTCCTCTTGGGCAACTGCTTTGGGACTGGACCAGCATAACGGACAATTCTTCACTAGCTCAGATAATGGGAAAGAACAAAACACAGATGAGAAAGGCTTGGTACAGAGAAGTTTGATTGTACAAAACTCCATGGTTTTAACTCCTGTTCAGTACCTTACCCAATCTAGCTGTTTCCAGGACCTTGTGAATCTTTGCAAGGCAGCAAGCAGGCAAAGCACTTATTCTTGTTCTCGATGGAGTTTGGAACACAGACCAAAATTTGTTTGTATGAACCAGAGACTGCCTTACTACCTTCAACAGTTTGCTTCCTCTTTTATCTTATTTCCCCTTGAGGCACTCCACCTCCCAGTTTCCAAACCAAAAGAAGGTAGGTAAGACTGTACTCACCCAGGGGCTCTCAGGCTAGAACTTCATCTCTCCTTGTCCCTTAACAGGGTGATTTTCCCCTGTCTGGGGCTTCTGTGTTTCTGCTCTGTGGACACTGCCCTTACAATTTGTCAGAATTATCCTATTCCTTATCACAGCAACAGCTGCTTTCAAATACATTGCTTTATTGTGCTAAACCCTCTGTAGTGAACTATTGGCACAGGCATCTCTACCCTTAAGAATCCCTCTTGTGCCATTTCCTCAACCTTCTCCCAAATCCTGCATGTCTTTGGATCTTAGGGCTTTTCTTGCAGTCAGTTCCCGTCCAAGTTCTGCTTCTTTTCCTCCCAGGTGCTGCAAGGTAGTCCCACACCCCTGATTGGCCATGGGCTTCCCTTTGTGCTCATCTGCTCTCCTACATCCCCTCTCCCTGTGTTCACTCCTGCCTGGATGCAGGTTAGGTGAGAGACTGCCTGGTGCTGCCAAGGCTCACGGGAAATATATTTCCAATAGACATTGCAGAGCTTGCCAAAACCTTGCGCCAGGGCACAGGATAGTTTATTCTGGCAGGCTGTGTGGTCACCAGCCTGCCAACTGGCACTGATTCTTCTGTGTATTTGCAGCAGCTCAAAAGAATACTGGTCCTTCCTTACTTTTGCTTTATTTTAAATCCTCTCTTACATGTTTTAAATTTTATGGGATCAGCTTTTCCACTGTGGGCTATAGGGATGGGTGGAGCCCAGGAGGCACACACTAAGTGCACAATTGCAGCACAAACATGAGCAAGGAGCTCCTTTTGTTCCTTGACCATCAGCCACGTCTTCAGCTGCACTGAGCTGAAATCCTCTCATGGGTTAAGAAATTCTCTGTGGTAGTTTGCACCCCCGCAACCTCCCCCAACAAGTGGGAGGTGCAAATGAGTACCTCAAAGCACAAGTCTCTATATCTGGATTACTTCCTTTGCTGGAGAAAAGAATTGCTTTTAGCTGGCAACTACATTCATTTGGATACAGAGAAAGTGTCCTGTGTGCTTGGTATGTTGGAAGTAGTGAATAATTGAGGTATGTAGAATGGAAAGAACTTACATAACACAGTTTCACAGACCTGTGGGGAGATCTGAATTTGCTCAGCCCCGCTCTACTGCATGAAGCTCTCTAGTTTTTACCTTGTGAATACTGATTATGCATAGAAAGTGAATCAGACCAGCCATCTCTTGACAGTTTCTAGAGCTGTTGTGATCTTTTCCCACTGTCATTCCTTAGGATGTTTTTCATTCTCTAATGAGCAATTTCAGCTGCCAGCTTTGCATCTTGCCTTTTGGAACATGTTCTTATACATTAATGACTTCACCCATACCAGCGACTCCTAATTCCTTCCCTTTCCATTCCTGGAACACCTCATGGCTACCACAGTTGACACTGAATAATAATGAGTTTTCCTGTAGTCACCTCAGACCACTCCCTGTAAAGCTTCTATTTGCATCCATTTGACTCTTTAAAGACTTTCTATTCTAATCTGTTGGTGCACACAAAAAGAAGACTATATAAAATGGGATGTGTGAATAAAGCTCTTTTGTTGTCATGGCAACATGGCTGATTCCTTTAAAATAATGCTGATTAAATATTGGCCACATCACTGTTGTACTTTTAAAATTTTACTTTTCTTTATTGAAGACACAATAAGGCTGAATCACTTAAAATTGCAAACTTTTTTAGAGCCATGTCACAACTACTGGGATGACCTCTGGGATGATCCTCAATACTGCCTCTCTCACTTGCAGATTCCTTACCAGAATACTGATTAATTCTCTTGCTGGTTTTATTGGATGGGTGCAGATCACCTGCTGTTTATACCTGATTTTTCATTTCCATTTATGTAAGCTTCATTTTTGACACACTGATCAGAGGGTGACAGTTGCTTGCTTGAGAAGCTCTGAAAATATTTATCAAATAATGCTGTGGCTCTGATGTTCTTGTGTGTAAAACACCTTTCTCCTACCACAGGTGGATTAGAGTAAGGTACTGCATTTCTTAAAATACATGTAGGACAGAAATCATAGGGTTGACTTTGGCCATGAGGTGTTACTTTCTTTTTCATTCAGATCATTGTGCTGAGTCTCTGTTGCTACAATAAAAGTCCACCACACTCCTGTAAGAAAGCCCAGCTTAATGCTGAACACACCAAAATGTGTAACTCAGATAGGTGGGACACCTTCAAACCATGCCAGTCCAATCAGTCTGCAAAATTTAAGGAATAAATTTAAAGAAGAACAAAAGAAATGTTATGCTGGATCCGGCATTTTTATAGTGTAAGGTGGAATAAATACCACAACTGCTTTTAATAATAAGGCTGGTGCCTTTATGAGAGAGTGCCACTTTAAGTTTTCTTGAATTTGGAGGATTTCTGTTTCTAAATCTATTTTATATTACACAAAACTAATATCTTGGTAGTGTTGACTTTAGAGGATACTGAGAGTTTACTATTTATTACTTATTGTTAGTCTCCTACCGATATTCTGGCATTGAAATCCAATTTATTGCAGTTATTTCCATTGCTCCTTCAGAAAGAAGTGATACTCCCTTTTTTTTACATGTTCAGGGCAATCCTACAGCAATTTTTTTATTCACTTTTACAGGGATTGTCACTATATTGGAAAGGTTGTATTAATTTGGAGTTCCTGTCTATCCTCTTGCAGTGGCTAGTGTGCAGGAAGGAACCTTAGCTTTCTCTGGAGCTGTGGCTTGCTTTCTGTCATATGGGGATTCTTTGTGTCTAATTCTTTTTAAGACAATAAAGCAAGCCAAATCCAGACGTGGTAGATCCAGTTCCTTATAATGTGTACTTGTTGGATTCATAGAATAGATACAGACTGAAGAAGTCCTGGTCGTCCAGACCATTGATTCTTAGAGAATCTGATGTTAAAATTGAGGTGAAAGCCTGTTTGTGTTTAGGTCTGGAAGCAGCAGAATGCCCTCTGAATCCTCTTGTCTCCTTGCTTAGGCTTGTATGAGACACGTTTCACATTACTGTGGTATGCAGGGGGAATCTCAGATGTTGAAAGAAAATGCTGATGATCTCCTACTCTTTCCTTTTGGCCTCAGAACTGTTACTTTCAGGGTGGTGGCAAATACTTCTGTGCCTTAGGAAGCCTTTCCTGGTTCTGATTGAAATTCCAATCATGCCTGAGTTCCTGCTTGCAAGCAGGTCTTGTATGGAGCAGCCTATCTCCAGTTCTGCTGTTAATTAGTTCAGAGCCTACAATAATCCTAAATTTGTAGATATTGAGAACTCTGCCAGTGCATCCTGATAGCTGGCCTTAGATGTTTAAATGAGTTTTGCTGCAGTACTTCAAAGGTGTTACAACACCAGGGTTAGTGATAAACTGGTGACTACAAGGTTTTAATTTTGTTAGAGTGCCCAAAGCTCATGCAGTTTGTCAAGAAAACAAACAAAAAAGAGATATTATTTGTAAATTTTCTTTACAAAACATAATACATGTGGAATATCAACCAGTTTGACTACCTGTGAAGTGATTTAAAACCCCATAAATTCTTTGCTCTGAGTTCTTCTGTCTCTCATTGCGTTGCATGAACCCAATCAACTCTACCTTTTTTCTGTCCTTCCTTCCAGCTAGATGGTATCTATATTCAGCTGTATATTAGAAAACTTGTGAACTTACTGTAGTTTCACTTCCTGCACCATTTCAGCTGCCCCAGGTCGGTGTGTGGTGTGCCGGCGCCTGTTGTGAAACTTTCCTCTTTCAGAAGCTGTGCCCCGGGGGTGTGGGAAAGATGTGTTGTAATGCTGGGGAGGAGGGAAAGAGCACACCAGCCTCATCTACAAAATGGTCATTTCTCAGACCTTGCATGGTCATCTTCTCCCCTGAAAATGCTGTAACTTGGGCTATGTTTGTATTATTTTTTCACTTATTTTTTTTTAATGGAAAACTGTTGACTAATAACACTTGCTGAAGGAATAACTTTGCATACATGCCACCTGCGCTGTACCTTTTCAGACAGAAAAAACCTCTTTCTGATATTAACTGAATGTTTCTGAAAGGTTTAGCAATTCTGACCTGACCAGAAAGACAGGGCATGGAAAAAAATGCTCTGCAGTATTTACTTGAGCCTTCCTTCTGTCCACACAAACCAAAATTAGCAACGTCAGTGTAGATGTTGGGTGGTTATGCCACACATGAATTTATGAGCTTGCCTAAGCATCTTGTTATTAAAAGTTTAAATATTTACATGGAGAATCTGCTGCCTTATGGACTCTTGTGAGATTATTTCTAAACAGTGAGGATTTTTTTTTCTAATTGAGAATATTCCAAGGTTGACTAGCATAAAACTGCTTTAGTGCTATTCTAATCAACAGTTACAGATTAATTTATACTAAATCAGGGCTTATGTGTTGCTTAATCCTTTTAGAGTTCTAGCAAAGACTGACCACTTGACTAAGATTATGTACCTTAGAAAAAACTCCAGTTCTAAATAGGACATCGAAGCAAAATTAGGTAGAGCTCAGGGTGCTGGCTTTTGTTGGTATTTTCATATTGGCATTTTGCAATGATAAGGCATATTTTTGTATGGGATCCTTAGGAAATTAAGACTTGTCCTATCTATTCCTCTTAAAAACCCAATATAAATTCCCCTTAGAAGAGATACCTTGTTTTTGGTGAGGCTTGAATTGGAGTATTAAAGCAGGAATTATTATACTGGGTTAAAATTTAAACTATTTTCTGTTTAGTTGTGCATACGTATACCAAAGTATGCCCTTGGCTTGCCAAATGTTATCCAGTTGGCAATCACATGGCAAACAACATGCTGAAAATTAAAAGACTGTGCTTTAAACAACACTTTCTGTGCTTCATGTAATGTTTCCCTTTTTATGTCAGGAGCTAGCACTGTTAAGTGGAAGTAAATAATTGGTGGAAGTAATAGTGCAGAATTTCTGACTAGCAGTTTATCTTCCAAATCATAGTGGGCGGTGGGAGATAAGAAACCACTAAATATACTCAATAGAAGCATTGGCTGACTGTGTGCTGCACTTGAATATAGGGGGACCTGGAGGGGCTGCAGACTGCCAAACATCACCCATTGAGGAAGGCAGAGACAGCTCTCTGTGAGCAAAAAGCAATGGTCTTCAGTCAGGGGGATGAGGGGAATCATGGCATAAGTCAACTTGTGTCAGGGAGGCATGTTCTAGCACCAGTTGTCTGCAGTGGATCTTCTAATATTTTTAGCAAAGTTTTAATTCATTCAAAGAACAAGATAATACTATTTTTTTCCTCTTCTAGAAGTTTGCAGGGAGGTAAAAGAAGGATTAAGTAATGATTTAGGAATTTTACACTGAACGTGGTAGTTGGCTCTGTTGCTGTAGCTACATCATCCATCTCAACATACAGTAGCTATGGGAACAGAGCTATTGGACCTCGCAAAAGGAATGCAAACATTTCATTGCTGGTTTGCCATTTGTCAGAGTCCTTTTCTCAGAAGTCTTAACATAATTTCTATTCCAGTCTTAGCTCATTCAAGCCTAAAATTCTAACCATGGCATCTCCCTCCTACAGAGTCAGTCTCAATGCAAACAGGTCTCTTTTCTCTCTATTCTTACAAGTCTTTCTATCAAATTCTACTTTTTTGACTGAGCAAGGACACTGAGTAAAATATAGCTGTAGACAACAGGGGAAACCAAATGGACATAGAATAACACCACAAATAACTTTACTGCTTGGGACACACCTGCAGTTGGACAGCTCAGTCACAGGACCCCATGGCTACTGCAAATCTAAATGTTGTGGTACTGCTGGGTCTCGAGGAGTATGGTGGCAGTGAGCATTTAAAAAATGCTTGATAGACAAGCTTGTCAAAATAAACAGTAACAGAGAAATTGTTTCAGCAAATGTTGCAATCAGCTGCAATGAGTTTTAATACTGTAATTTAAATATAAATACAAATGAAAATTGTAACTGTTTAGTGCTTTTTTTCCCCTTACACAGCATCCTGACATATCCAGCAAAACTCCTGCAATTTCCTGGCTGAAGAATTAACAATTTTAGGTTTATCTATATTAGGCTACTTCACCTGAGTGCTCTTAAATATTGGTGGCCTTGGGAAGGAACAGAAGTACCATAAACATTGCTCTATCAGAAAGTTACAGGAAAAGAAACAGGGCAGTTAAAGTAAGATACTTATGTTGATGAAATGTTCACAGCAGGACTCTGTCAAAACTTGGCTTAGTACATTATAAGCAATTTACCAAAGAGAACTGGTATATTCAAGATAAAGACAGACACAGTGTCCTGGTTTTTGAGAGTGGAATATAGTTGAGTTTGAACCTCAGAAACTTGATCCAGGCTTACAATTTTTGGCTTCAAATAAAACCAGTAACATTCTACTTCCTAGGAGATGAACTAAAATAAATCATCTGTGAAGCCTGATTCTGTTTCTTCCTTCTATCTATTCTACTGCAAGTAAGATTTCTTATTAAAATCACCATGGATACATGATCCTTATAATCCTGTGAGTCTTTTTCTGATTGTCTGCTTAGCTGCAGAAAGTTAACTAATGCTGTGCCTAAAAGAAATGAGCTGCTGCCCCTCTCCCAAAATCCCAAATCCAAGCAGCTCACTTTTAAATTAGCCATGAACATATTGACCTGATTTCACCATGGCAGATGCATTTGACAATGCTTCACACCCATCCAAGCAGGATGTGGGCTATGTGCCCTGTGCTGCATGGCCTGTTGCAGTAACAGAGAAATAAAACGTGTGGGAAGTTGCTTAGGCATCTTTGGGAAGAGTGGAGTAGCAGTTCAGAAGCAACTGCCCCATCACAGAGCTCTTTCACAGAGGTATGTGCCATTGCAGACAGCACACTGCCTTTATTCAACAACCAGTATGATTGCTATGGACCAGCTGGTTATTGCTGGTAAATGGTAAATCAGTATTCTGCCTTGTATGTCCCTACTGTGAAAATATGAATGTCCAATCTCTGATCTTCTATCCTACTGCTTATATGCATGAATTTGAGTCCCTTAAACTTGGTGACATACAGTGCATTGAGCACCTTGGTGCACATTGGGAGCATCTCCTGGCTGCTGGACAGGCAGTGGTCAGAAAGGGAGGGCAAGGACTGAAGGTCTTGATTCTAGTAACTGCAGCAATATTTGGTACATAACCATTCTGCTGTCATCACCTTCTACTGATACAGGCCTTAAATAAAAGGTAGCACAAATGACTTACACTGTGCATGTTGTTTCTGGGCTCTTCCTTAGCAGCAGTGGTGTGGTGTCATTATGTACTTCTCAGAGAAAGAGGCTGAATTAAAAACAACTTCTGTTGTTGTTTAATGTACTGCAGCAAATGCTCTGTAGATCTGTAAATCAAGACATTTGCTCTTCATTTTTAGCAATGCCCTTTCCCTGAACTCATTTAATGAGACAGTTGTAAGATGTTTGTATGTTCTCCAGCTGGACTGGGTGCACGATTCTTGAACTCTGTCTCTTACTACATTCTCATTTTAAAGTGTCTTGTGTCAATAGATAGTGGCAGCTATACTCCTAAGGCAGCCTTGTTCCACAGAGTACCACTCTGACACTGTAAGCAGTGTAATAGACAGGGAGATGCTTGAGAATGAAAGAATTTGGGAATTTCTTTTTTACTGAAGATCTTGACAGCTGTGTTTTATAAAAGTGAAGGGGCACTGTAAGTAAAAGGGGAGGGTAAATTATGGAAGGTACTGTACAGACCAAAATGTGACATACACCATAAGGTGACAGTGAAGAACAGAAGATTTATTATCCCTTCTTGCCACAGAAAACATGCACAGAAATCACTTCCAGCATATAAATGAAGTTTATATATATGCTTGCAACTATAACAATTATAAAGTAGTTTTAGAGACGTAGATTATTGCCTCTCATCTCATCTATCTCTTAAAATAAAAAATTAAAAATTACGTTGCTAAGTAACTACTATTTTCTGTCTGCTCTAGGTTAAACTGGAAGTGAGGATTTTGTCAAACCATTTAACAATGCTGTGCCCATTTTCTGCTGAATGTTATGGCAAATGTAGATTGCTCATGTTCCTGGGTCAGCCCTATATCCCAAGCCAAGTGCACTGAACAGCTATTTACCAAAAATTGGTTATGTAGAGCACTTTTCTCTGTACACTTTGCTTAGATTTCACTTGGTGCGTTAAAACTGTGCCACTTCCCAAGTGACACCAGGCACCTGGGCAAGCCACCTCTGTGCCCAAACACAGCTCCATTGCTGGTATTGCTGCTACTGTTCAGAGTGAGCTTTTGTTCTTTGCTGGTTTGCTGTTTTGCTTTGGTGTTTTGCTAATGCTGTGCCTTTCTCATCTAGTCCAGGGCATCATCTTACACCTGTGTACAACAGCTAGTGTATCTGGCTTCCACTTATGGCTGGGGACAACTTTTTGTTTGCAAAGATCCCATGGAAAAACAGATGAAGGCTCATCTTGTGTTATCATATTCTTACTCTTTTTGAACACGTGAAGGATGGATTTATTATGTACCTTTTTGTCCAGCTTTTTATTCTCTCTTTTGTCCGTCTCGTCCCCTCCTTCCCAGAGTAAAAGTGTGCACTTACTTCTGGCAATTCCAGCTTTTCATGGGATCTTTTGCTCCATGCCAATGCAGAGGAAGCAGGAAGATGACAAATGGCATCAGGAAAAGGAAAATGGGGTGCATCCTGTGCTGAACATGTACAGGACAGCTTGAAGCTGAGATGTCATGGTAATAGAGAATGATGTGAACCATACTGACCCTGTATACAAGCTGATTTTTTGGTTAGAAAAGAAGACATCTTGCCTTCTCTGTGTGATGGCCCACACTACCTTGCATGCTAGAATAATTTTCTGGATATTTCTGCAGTGAGGAACATGGTAAAAAAATAGGAAAGACAGTGAGAGGGAGGTGACCTGCCATTTTCCAACATCTACTTGAAGGCAGATAAAAGACATCATTTCTTCAGAAATGTTCTGAGGGGAAAGGGTCACCCTTTTGTCCTTTCTCCTTCTTTTGCAAACTGGATGTAAAAGCAGTTTCACTCTTTAACATTTACACAGATTGACCTCAAAAATAATCAGTGGCATCCTAAAATGCTAATCCTGGGGGCTGCAGAGATGTCTGCCATTTGTCAAATCCTTACACAACATTTGAATTATTAGAACAGCATAAGGACCAGTTTAGTAACCTTCTCCTGGCATTGTTTGCTAGACATTTCCTATTAGACCATGCTCAGTATGGACAATATCATTGAATAACTTAGTTTCCTGAATTACAATCATAACTCATGCTTCAGTACCTTATGTTCTGGCTAGTAGTCTTAGTTTAAATCTGTGGTTTAACTTTCCTCTGCACCTTTAACTTGCAGATTCTACATAAGAGCTTTCCTTGGTAACTCTGCTTGTTATGTCCAGATTAGTGCTCTAATGCCTTAATAATGTTGAGATCTAAAACACTGCTGTAGAAAAGAGTCAAAACATATAATGGAATGAAATGATACAAAAAATGTTATATCCCATTTCCATGGAATGCATTAGCTAAGTATGGGTTGTTCAGGCTTCTAGGTGTCCTGTGCAGTGTGACTGCATGATATCAAATCCAGATGAGATACAAAGTCGTGTATCTTCTCAGGGGAAAAAAAGTGGTATGACAGTGTATATTTTATTCTCTTTTTGCATTTAAAGTAGAGTTGAAAATCTAGGAGGATTTAGGTGAAGAGGAATAGTAACCTCCATGAACCTGTACTATCAAATTTATGGTAATATCTGAAAGAAATGTGTCTCCTTAGTGCTATAGAAACCTCCCAGCAATATCATGCTCCAAGAGCAAAAGTATGGCTTGGAGGTGTTCATACAATAATTCTGTGGAAGTGTCTTCACGTAGACATGATTGTTTCAGGCTGTGATTGTTTATTCATCCCATAGTGCTTACAAATCTGCACAGAGCCCTGGAGTGCTGGTGGTCTCTAGAACCTCAGTAAGATCAACAGTGGAGCATGGACCCTTCCAGAGCTGCAAGATTTCCATATGAGCTGTTAAAGGGAAAATAAACATTTCAGTGATGTATTCCTGTTTTCTGGGGGTAACCATTGATTCGAAATAAGGAAGACTGACAGGCTCAATGAAATCCCCACATCTGAATGGGAGTGGAGAGTGATGATGTTTAACATTTACCCTTTTTTTTTTTTTTTTTTCTTCTACTTTTCCAGTACAAAGGGAAGGGAAAAAACCATTCTTTTCTCAGATCTTATTAGCTCTTTATAAACTCCAGATTTTTCTTCCTGGCAAATTTAATTGCAATCATGCTCTAATGTCTCTCATTTTTAATACAAAAAATGGGCATGTACACAAAGTTGTTCTCCTGTTGCTCTCCTCTCCTGTCTACTTATTAGCAGAGCTGTAAAGTGGTTGATCATGTCACATGAGAGATGACAGGCCTTTATATTTTTTTAGACATAAGTCCAAGGTAGGGTTACAGAGGGCTAATGGAAACTCAGGCTTTTAATTTCATCCTTCTGTAGTTAAATATTTAATTAATTGTTGAATGTTTTTGCAGCTGAGCATTGAGTCTTTTGTTCCACATACTTAATTCCATGTGCTGAGCTTTCAGAGGCCCTGTGGTGCATTCTGCTACTCAGCACAGTGCTGAGGTGCTAGTCAAGGGGAGGCTGAAAATCTCAGCAATTTACAGTGGAGAAATGGTGGTGTATCTTGCAAATGTTAAAAAATTTGCTTCCACTAACTGTCTAAACACTGAAAGTCATTAGAGTGATCTGAGGAGAGTGACAACTGAGAAGAGACTTCACGGCTTTCAATCTGTATAGGCAGGTGGTCATGTGTAGCTGCAATATTTCTTTTCTCTGGCTATTAGCTTGAAGATACTGGTGTTCAGCCAGGTCTACCATTGAGACTAAGGTTTTCCAGCTGCTGCTTGCTAGCATGAGCATGTTTCTGGCAACTGAGCACTGCATTTGAGTAACTGGAGCTGTCATACAGTTGGGCTGCATCTGAAACACTTGATTTAAAAAAAAAAAAAAAAAAAAGTTGAATTTTAGGTTCAACAAAGCCAACTGGCTTTAGAGCCTCTGGTTAAGTATTCTTAGCTCCAGCTTCTAACTTCATTCATAGAACAAGCAGACAGTGCTGGAGTCTTTCTAACTCTTATTTTTTCCTTTTTTTTTTTTTTAATTGAAAGATAATTGCACTAGTAAATGCTGGAGATGTGATCAAAGATCCCAGTTAAATTCCACCTTCCTAAATATAAAATTTAGGTTTTTTAATAGTTATTTGAGGTCTGAATTACAGACATTCATTGCAGATTGCTTTTGTTTATCATTTCTAAGCATTATTTTTGTAGCTGAGCCAAATTGTTAAATTATTCTTAATGATGATGGCATTTTGTAAAGACTGAGTTCTTGCTTTGCACTATCTATAGTTATCTTTGAGGAAAAGATCATAAGGAAAAACTCTCAAGACCACTCAATGAAATTTTGAAAATGTAACTCATGCAAATAAAATCTGGAACTCAAAAAGATGTGAAGAAGCACCCATCTCTTCAGCAATACTGAAATTACACACTGATTTATATCTGAATTACCACATTATGCTGAACAAGTTTTAGAACTGCTCTTTTAATCTAGAATCTAAAATATTTTCTAATAGCAAATTGTTATTTGCCAGTTTCTAAAAATAAGGATGAGATACAAAAAAAGATGTTCAAAAATATCCAGGAAAAACGATGAAATGGCCTAATAGGCAGCCAGGTAAAGTTCCCTTGCTTTCATTTGTGGATTAATTGAATTCTATAAATAAAATTAATAAAATCCAATTATTGTTATAGTGTTCCAGCTGGAAAATCACTCAAGAGCACCAAAAATAAAATATCAGTAATGTGCAAATGAGCAAAGAAATTTATGTTGGAACACTCAGTAGCTGGAGAGTTAATGGCATAGATTGTCTTACAGTGATTGACTATATCTAGTTTGTAAATGACAAAATTGTTCTCGACTTCATAAAGCTAATTTAATATTTTTAGAGCAATTTTGGATTTTATGTGTAGGTTTGAAATGGAAAATGCTGGAGAAATCTTCTTTCTCTACCTGTGCTGACTTTGACAGGCTCCTGTCTCTGTACTCCTGACATACTGGCTAACAGATACTCAGTTCTCTACTTTCCATCTACAATTCTTTTTTCTTCTCTCTGGCCTTGTTGTACAGTCCTTTATTAGGTTTATTTCAAATGGTGCTGCATATTTTGGCTTCTCAGTATGTGCCAGAGCAAAGCATGCTAAGAACGCTCACACAAATTAAAAAATATATTTAAAGGACTCTTGTGTTTCTTGAACTTATCAGAATACCAGGCTAACAGGTATGAATGATTGAAATAAATTGACATCCATTTTTAAAATGAATGTTTCACATACCTTCTTTGCAAGCATGCAGTATTCTCAGGCATAAACGTTTAAAATCAATGATGTTGTAAGACGTCATGAGACAAAAATTGCCTTACAGTTTAGGACTCTTTCAAGACTTTTCTTGCTTAATCCAAGATTAGAAGTGAAATCTAGATTATTTTTGTAATCAGTACTAGAGCTGATGCTTTAAAATAAAATCCAAATGCTTTGAGTTTATGATAAAATTATGAGCTGGCTACTTACAAATACAAAATTTCATAGAAACTGAGTAAATTTGAAGCTGTCATTTGGTTATGATCCCATATTATTTATTTGCTTTAAGCTCTCTTCTTTCTCAGGCCAGACTCTCTAATGGCACACATGAATATCTTCCTGACTGGTCTCTGACAAACATGACAATGAAAGTAGCTTTCTTTTAGTTTTAAAGGAAAAAAAAAGCACCTTTTATTTTTTCCTTTCTTCCTTTGTAACTTTTGAACTTTTTACATGGAAAGTATGTTTTCAAAAGACTTGTGTTTATTTAATGTAAATGTTCTGATAAAACTGGTAGAAACACTGATAGGCTCATAGAAACATTTAGGCTGGAAAAGATGCCTAAGACCATTGAGTCCAACCCTTAACCCAGCACTGCAAAGTTCAGCACTAAACCATGTCCTACAGAGCCACATAATCTACTCATAATGAAAAAAACCAAATCAAAAAAGTTAGTGGTTCATAAATTCAGTGTGTGACTCTGAGCCCGGCCTGCAGTCCTTTGTAGCTGTCTGTCCCTCGGTGCAGGTACTAAGAACTGAGAGCTGTGGAGCTGTTCTTCATTCCCTTGATACTGACCTGGTCAAATTTGTACTGCTGATCTTGATTTACTTACCAAGACTTCTGAAATTCCAGAATAAAAACTAATTTGAGTGCCGTGACATAGGGGAATGTACCTAAATCTGTCACCCTTCAAGTCCCTAATTTCTGCCATTTCTTTCAGATGACCATTTCATATCCTGCTCTGTTGGATATCATCTCTAGCAGTGCTGTGTTGCTGTGTCTTCTTGATGCTTAATCACACTTTAAAGGAAGACACTTCCCATTTTCATTACTTTCTATGACTGTAATAATGTAATTGCTACAGCTCAGATCTGTGGGTAGGAAAGGAAGCTTCTGCAGAATGTGACAAATATAACTCAGAATTTTCAAACTTGTGTAATCTTTAAAAAGGTCTTGGAAAGTTAGTGAACCAATTTAGAACTTCCTCTTGTATCTGTTCAAATTTGAATAATCACTCCTAAAAGGGATGTCATTTTAACAGAGACATGCATCTAATTGATAAACATAAAATAAATATAGCAGTAACCAGAATGTGTCCAATGCCCAGAAACATAGTGAAAGCAGATTAAAAAGGGCTTATGGTTGTTTTTCAAACATTCAAAATTTGCTGTTTAAGAAAAAATGACTTTGTTTTCTTACATCTGTCTTCAATAAAGCACTAAGATGGCTGCCAAGCAGTAGCTACATCTTCATCCAGCTGGATACACCTGAGCTTTCTTAGCTTGAGAAAAAATCCTTCTCAGCAAGTCAACCGAAACTGAGCGAAATGTGCATATTTGGAACTATAAATCAAAACGTCCATGTACAGATGTTCTCAGCCTAGAGGCATAAATGTTAAGCAGCTTGGTTCCAGAAGGATTTTTCAGCAATACCTGAAATTGGTCAGAGATGCTTTACAACTGCCTATTGAGGTATTGGCGTAGCATTGTAAAATCACCATGAGTGGCTGGCTTATTTTGCTGTTCTCATATGGGGTGTACATATGTAAAGCTTCAGAGACAGCAATTCAGTACAATGCCAATATGCAGGAAAACAGCCTTCTCTAACAGAGAATTGGAGTGAAGGAGTCATATGGGATGGGCTTGTTTTTTAAAACAAGGAGAAATATCTCCAAGCCCTTATAGCACCTGTTGGCATCAGGCAGAGCGTTTCTGAGGATGAAAAGGGATATTATCCCATTTTGCAAATGGGGAAGTTAGGCTGCAAATTAGATGGCCTTCTACACAAGAGCAACTGGGAAAGATTGAGTAGGTTTGGGGTTCTTGCCTCCTCCAACCCCAGGCTGCTGTGGATCCCTGAAAATAGAAAGAGGGAGAGAGCTAGTGTTATGACTTCACGATGCTTTACAGTTTTACTGTGGTGATGGGTGTCTGCTTTGAAAGGGAAGATCTCATCTGTCATTTTTACCCTGGTACACTTTTGTACTGTGACAGGTCCCAGAGGCTTTAACAAAAGAATATTGTCCCATTGCTCTACAGTGGCTATTTCACCTCGAGAATCAGATGCCTCCTACTGTAAATGTTGTGATTTTAGGAAAAATGTGATGGGGTGGTCGTGGTTTTGCATTATTTAAGTTGTCCTGAGTAAGAAGAGTAAATTCTTCTGTATCTGATTTCTGTTTTGGAATGAAGTGGCTCATGTCAGATTCTGTGAGGAGACATTTGTGACCTTAGCAAGGTATGCAGTCATTGGCAAACAACACAAAAGAATCTCAACTTTTCAGACTCATATATTCACACAGAGTAGAATTTGAAAAGAAAACTTCTTTTTAATCACCATGTTGCAAAAGCTAATAAACACTTGAATAAAAGATTTGTCTACTTATAGTGAAGAATTTCTGAGCTGAAAGTGGACAGGAAATTTGGCCATTTCTGGAAAAAAAGGATTTTATTCTGGTTTATGTGTAAATCATAGAATAACCTTACTTGTGGTATTGCTTACCAGTTACCTGTGATTAAAAAGAAAAGAAATACAGAAAGTAAGAGATTGTGGTAGATGAAAGAGTGAAATGAATATATTTAGGGTTGTAAATATTCTTAAAATAGTTAAGTGTTTCTTGTGACGTATCTTTTGAGTCTGGCTCACTTAGCATTTTTTGGGATAGCATGAGACCTTTGAAAGTAATATTTCCAAATATGGATAAGAGACTTTAATGCACTTGAATCATATTTCAACCCAGCCCCCTTGTTTGGGATGTGTGAATTTAGCACTCAACTTGTGCATATGGGGGGGTTTACCCAGAAAACTGCAGTGAGCAGAGCTGTGAACATGATTTCTGCAGAGCTAAATGCCTCTTGCCTCCTGACAGCCAATATCTTAAAGTTTATGAAGTGCAGCTCTCTCTCCCCAACACCCAAGCAAATGATTTGCCAAACTCTGGGAGCCAGAGCTGAGGCAGCAGCACAGAGGCATTAACTCAGTTCACATTTCTTGATGAGATTTCACAGGGGCCCTGTCCACCAGCTGACCTGCTAGAGCAGAAAGGGAAAATCCCCAAACTGAAGTGTTGGCCAGTCTGACCACTGCTACCTCACCAGCCAGGAGAGCTGATTATAAAAAGCCCCTGGAAAAGCCAGTTACTGCTGGGAGTTGTAGCAACTGTGCTCTGTGAATGCAATGAAAATGAATTTATATGCTCTTACTCCTACAACATTGCCTTCCTGGGGCACAGATGGCTTCCATGTATCTGCTAGTATGGGGGACAGAGAAATGGAACTGCAGTGCTGGATTGAAATATGGGCTACTACTAAAATATGTTAGTGCTGAAACAGCTAGCAGAACCTTTCTAGTGGTATTTTTCTTTTTATTTATGGCTCTGTCTTGGAAAATGAAAACTTTTTTCCTATATTTCTGAAGTGTCCATTGCTTTGACAGACTTCTCTCATTTAAATCCTGAAATAGCTCAGTTATACTTTGTATTGATGTCTGCTTACCTTCTTTGGTTAGAATAAATAATTTTTCATGTAGCCATGGGCTGAAATCTTCTTAAGCTGAAGGAATGACTGTAAGAATTCCCTATAAACAGCATGTGGGCATTGGAAAGTAAGTTTTTTTTCTGTTGTATGGTATGAGGTGACCAAAACTTCTAATTGGCCCGCATACAGCCTTGATGGAGGTTCATCTAAGAGCTATAGCATCAAAGACATTTGGTATGGATTCTGAGCTGCTAAAATTGAATTGTGGCCATATTAGGTATTAACTAAATTCATTGACATAAAATTCAAGTTAGTGCTCAGGTGAGGGGGTGGAAAAGGGCATCTATCTCCACAGCCATCCCTGCAAAGTTATTTTTGCTTTCATACAGTGAGTTTAAATTTGATAGCTCTTATGGACAGATTTCCTACTGATACTTAAATGGAAATGTAAACCGAGCTATTTTATTGAGAGGACATATGAATCTGATCATCTTTCCTGATTTCTAGTTTTCATTACTGCTGCAAGGTTTGTTCTTCTTTTTGGGTAGCTGCTAGCTTGGAATGGTTCTGGCTGAGTATTAAATTTGCTTTCTGCCTTTCCTGGTTTGAACATAAATCTCTTAGTGCAATTCATGGATTGCACTGGCTGCTCACTTCATCTCTTGCCAAATGGACTTGTTAGCCTCCGGTCTTATGTAACCTTCCCTCTAGCAGAGCTGATCACACATCCCAATGTAACCCAAACCAAAACAAGCAAAAAGAAAAGAGAAAGTACAGGCAGTGAAGATTTCAGAGAGAAATTTAGGCAATCAGGCTAGGCCTGGGAATCTTGAATCCAAGCTGATGTCTAATGGCTTGAAAGGTGACATGGTATTGCCTCTCATGGCTCTTACTTTGGGATGATTAGAAACAGTTTATGTTTTTAGAGTGAATTTTTTAAAGTTGGATCAGGAGATGAAACTCTCTAACAGATGTTGGTTTTGTTCTGCAGTTCCCACTGTCGTCTTGCACCACTGAAATCAAAAAGCAAACTGTGGCTCTTTCCTCTCAACCCTCTGGCACACACAGAACACACTTAACCTCATTAGCATCATGTGGCACTGAAGGAGTGTAAAAGGCTCCACTGGCAGAGCTCATAGATGCATACCTATGGTTCTCCACTTGTGTCAGGAAATACAGCTCTCATTTCTCACGTTTTGGAGAATATTGCAAATCTTAATTAAAGAGTGCCTAAGATGTCTTCATATTTTTAACAGTCATTACAGGTGTGCAAACGAGTAGTGGTGGAAAAGATGGAGAGAGATGAGACACAAATAAAAATTAGCTTGTTAATGCTCTTTTCTTTCAGTGGTTTTTGAGTTTATGTTATTTTGATAAACCTCCCCCAGTGACTAAAGTGAAACTGGTAAACCAGCTTGAATGTAATTTTTTTTTTTTAAAAAAGGAGCAGGGGAAAGAAAAAAGTAAAAATGCAGTATTAAACATGCATTCTAAATAAGATCAAAAAGAAAGTCTGGAATATGAGATTTTCTTTTGTCTTAATGTATGCTGGTTTAAAAAAAAAAAAACCCACATATTGTGCTAGTGTGAGAACCAGGAAGTGAGAGAGACCGAAGTGAAAAACTTAATATAACAGACAAAGCTGCAGTCTGGTAGAAAATGTATATGGCACAAATGAGTGCTCAGGAACACAGATGTAGAAAGTTTTCCAAGGTGTTGAGCATTCAACTTCCATTTTCCTGATTTCTTTTGAGAAGGTCTTTACTAGAAGATGTTATTACAACAGAGCTGTGAGAAGCTGAGAGCTGATAAGCTGCTGACACTGATACGGTGATCACGAGGAAGAATTTTTCATAGCAACATGAGAAATACTTGTAATTCAGCCCAAAGTCTCACAGATTTAATTATAGGTAGTTTTGATGTCATGCAAGGCATGACTTGACTTGAATACGTTGACTTCAGCACAACGTTTTTTGCTTAAAATGAAACTTTGTACACAGGACTGAAAGTCAGAAGCTTTTATTCCAAGGAGAAATGCAGCAGCTCTTCAGGGAGTTGGTGTAAAATATCCTGTAAGTGCTGCTGAGGTGGTGAGTAGGCTTTGTGCTGGTTGCTTGCAGGAGGTTAAATTCCACCAGAGGCATGATGTGTAACACTATCCCAAAGACGTAAGCATGCTCAGCTTTCTAATGCCATGTTAGACGTACAGGTATTTTTGGAATAATGTTTCAATTACTAATTTAACTGTCATTAGCAATTGTGTATTAACTGGAGGATGAAATTGGTTTTATCCTGTGATTCTTGCATATGCCTTAATTTGTGAGGAATGCTGTTGCTGTGTTCAGGGCTGAGCTTATAGGGAGGTTGGGCACATCATCAGTGACTGAAGTAGATGCATGTTCTTTGGGAGATAAGAGCTGTCGTGTTCTTTTAAAATCAGCCAACCTCTTCTAATGTCTAAACCCAAAAATGTGATGCATCCAGGAGCATCAAGTGGATGTGCAATCATTCTCTTTTCAGGAAAAAAAGAGAAAAGCTATTCCTGCAGCTTAATATAGAGCTAAAACAGATAGAAGCAGACAGAGAATATGTTAACTAGATACTAAATCTTAAAATACTTAAATAGTTATATTATGGAATAAAGAAGTCAACAATAAATACTTCATTTAAATTGCTATTTTTTTGTTTTGTCTTGCTGGATGAACTAAATACTGTGTATTTTGGAAGGAAGAGCTTGCAGTGCTCTTATGAGCACCACAATATGCACAGCAGCAGCAGGTGCTGCATTAATTCAGTGGTGGCTGGTCTTGGTTCCCTGTTTTCCTTCTTCAGTGGTGCAATTGTGGAGTCATGTGCTGCAGTCAGAAATGTTGTATTGCAGTCCATGTGCCTCACATTTAAAAATGAAAAACAAAACTGAGAACTGGATTTGGTTTATAATTGTAAATGGGGTTTCATTCCTTGTGGTGAGGGTGTCATGCAAACAGAAGAAGGAAATTACATAGTCTAAGGATTGCCATGAGCTATCCTTGGTCTGAGCTGTCTATTAAAAGTTCTGTTCCTAGGTATAGGATGCTTTCTTACAGCCAGGATTTAAGAATATTTTTTTACAAACATTGCTTTTTACAGTGAGAAGCACCATGAGATGGAAAACAAAAATGAGGAAGAATTTAGCAATGACTTGGAGAATCCATTTTCAAAGCAAAACTGATAGTTGCTAGATTTCAAAGCAATGCATCTATTTCTTATAGCATACTGTAATTAGTATGCTAAGGACTCTTTCAAGTTTGATTAAAACTAGTTTGACCATTTAAATGGGCATTAAAGTAATAGAGGTGTTTTGAGTGTGGAATGTTAGACAAATAAAATGTAAATATAGATCCCTATAAATAACTTTCTCCAGTGAGAGTTCCCCAGTTAAATACCCAAATGTCTTATTCAGAATGTGAATGTAGATCTCCATGACTATTTTAAGAAATGACAGGTAAGTTTACTATTTATACAAACAGTAACCAAGAACTTTTGCTATTGAAGAAAACATGTAAATTAGGATCATGTGATAATTTCTTTTTTTGGTATAGAAAGCATGTGTCCATTGCTTCTTCATGTTCCCTGTACTATTTGTTCTTTGTTCAGGAAGAGAAAAATATAAGCTATAGGTGTAAAGCTTGCTTCCCTTTTCCAGTGTGAAGTCCCTCCAGGAATGAGGTCTTCCCACCATTGCTCTTCAGTAGGACTGCAGAGTGGAGGAGGATAATGTTTTCACTGCTTGCTAGCATTTGGCTGTTGCATTTTTAATGTAGTCATTGGAGGCACCCAAAGGAGGAGCTGCTCCTGGGTCTACAAGCCAAGCATATTTGTGGTATTGAGATCCATGGTAGGGATTGCATTGGAGGGACAGAATTCAAGAAAATACGATTTAAAAGGGAATCATCCCATTATCTAGGCTTTTATCACCCTGTGTGTTTTTGTAATTATACATGGTGGTGGTGTCTTAGGTATTTGAGGGAGGCAAAAAGTGGCTGGCCATAATTGGAATAATATGTGTGGAATCTCACCTCTCCCTCAGCGTTGCATGTCCTGGGACCTGAACAGCTTCAAAGATGTGGGTAATAACTACCTCTGAAATTTGCATCATTACCTACTTAGGAACTTGATTCTAGGATACTGGTTAGAAAACTGGCTAGTACAAAATATTTATTAAACTGGCTGTTGAGGAGACATGCACAAACCCCAAAATTATGTGGAATTTAGAAAGAAGAAGGAGACAGCATAGGCTTACATGTCATGGCTTAGCCTTTCAGGTTATTTGAATCCTGCAAGCTGTTTCTACAAGAGGTGTTCCTGTAAGGTTAATTTCAGTCTTTGCAAAGCAGGTGTTTACAGCAGAGTTTCCTCTTCCAGCCCTGTGCCTAACAATAGTGTGATTAAGATCTCACTCTGGGGCAGGCTGACTTTTGGCTGCATGTGTGTGCCTGCATGAGCGTGTCTGCAAGCTGCTTTTATTATTCAACAAAGAGAACATATGCAGTTAATCTGAATATAGGAGAAAGGCTTTGAATGGGTCTTGAATCTGTAAGAAGACTGGTAGACAGAATGGAGCAGATGAGGCAAATAAATAGAAATTGATGGCAGCATCTTTAATCTAAGCAATCAGAGCACCAGATGAACTGAATGCAAAGCTGAGCAATACATCCACTGCACTGTAAAAATAATGTATTTCATGCTGGTTCTATTTTGCTCAGTTTGTAATATGACTTGTTTTTGTTATACACAATGCAAAACAGCCCTGGATTTGCTGCCAGGGATGAAACTGAACATGCTGGAAGTTGTATCTGCACTGCTGGGCAAAGCAGTACTGTGTTGGATCAGTGAAAAAAGCCCACACGTGGCAAAACACTGCAATTCTGCTTTGAAACCAGCAATTGGAATATAATGAAGAGAAGGAACACAAAAATGTGTCAGTTGTAGACAACTGTGTAAGGAGAATAAGGGTGCTGTTATCTCTACCCCTGTTAGGTGGTCTAATAAAAGAAGTTACCTCTCCTACAAAGCACAGCCTTGCCTGGGGTGAGTAGGGGATTTTTGCACAGCAGAGCATTTCTTCCATGCTTCTCATTGGCTTGGGAAGGCAGGAATGGCCTGTGTTTTCAGCTTCTGCTTTCTGCAAGATGGCTCTGTAGATGGAGAGGCCACTTGTGTATTGTGGAATTGTATTGTATTTGGGAACCTGCTCCTGCAGAGTGACTGCAGCACACAGATCAGAACTTCACTCAAGTGGCTCTCATGGGTGACACACACACATACACAGACTGCAGAAGGCACTGCTGTGATGTTCCTTTCCCATAGACCCTCCTGCAGCAAAGGGAGTGCTGGTGTCTGGCCAGTCTGGCTGAGTGGTGGATCTTCAGTCACTGCTGTGCACCCAGGTTCTTCATCTGTAGGGCCCTCCAAGTCAGGAGGATGCAAGTCCAGCGCCTCCAACAGTGGCTTTCAAAGTAATCCATAAAATCTTCACCACTCTTTGATCAAATAATGGACAAATTTTACTTTTATTCAGGAATTCTGCCTAGCTAGCTACTTTTATTACACACAGGGTGCAATGATGGATTACATGTGTGAAGTACTTGTGGTTTCAGGTTGATGCTCTATGCATTAATAATTCTGGCAAAACCTTTACCTGTTATGAAACTGCTGATCATCACCCTTCATCTGTTCTTGGAAAATTTGGTTCCTAATTGATTAATTAATACACAACTCTGACCACAATCACATAAATCTTAGCAGTATCTCAGGTACAATTTTTTAATTTGCTCTCAAAAAATTGTCATGTGATTGTTAACTTTTCTGAGAAATTGCTGTATTAGTAGCAGTTATGCTTCTCAAATGAAGCAGTTTTTCATGTATGAGTTTTTAAATAGGCATAGACAATTTTATATCAGCCTGCAGTGCACTAAAATGATTATAACTCTCATAATTGAAGTCTAATATCAACAATAATAATTTAGATATATTAATAACAAATGGCTCATATTAAAATAATGCTTCCCATTTTTGTGTGGTGTACATGCCCCTGAGAAATTTAAAGGAATCTAAAAATTCAAGTTCCTTTTTTTTTTTTTAAAGAAATTTGCATTAAATGTATTCTGCTGCTCACCAGAGAAAACTAGAACAAAAATCTGGCTGAGAATTAAACACTTAAACTTGGCAGTATTACTTCCTAGAATTCCTTATTGTCTGCATTTTAAAAGAAAACAGGTAGGTCCCAGAATTGGAATTGGCTTCTTTTAAGATTACGGTTGGAAAATCAAGTGAGCATAATTTCTGTGTTTCAAGCATTCACTGTTCTTTTACTCTATACCCCTTTTCTAATTCTTGAGATTCACAAGGCTTTGGAAGAAGGAAAGGAGCTGCAGTAGTTACATTGCTGTGCACATATCAAGGGAGGGATTAAAAATTACCTGTGGTCCGTGAAGAAAACAGTACAAGTGCCAAACTGAGATGTTCCCAGTTTGTTATTGTGTCTCACAACATGAAATGCATGAAATTATGTGGTGCTAAGGAACAAACAGGTCATATTTTTTTGTGCACACCTCATGTCCGAGCACCTTGCTGTTCTGGGGTCCGTGCAGGTGTCACTCACAGCCCCACAGGTGCAGATTTCCATGATGTGCTCAGCATCCCCTGGCACAGCTTTGTGCCAGCCCAGCATTTCCTCAGAAGAGAGATGTAGTCAAGGGAGTTTCCTTCTGCCTCCCTCACACCAGTCTGCCTGACTGTGGAGGAGCTGCTTCCCATCACTGCTCTGAAACTTATGTAACATAGAACAAGAGGATAGGGTAGGGTAGGGAAGGGAAGAGAGAAAAAAGAAAAGAAAAGAAAAGAAAAGAAAAGAAAAGAAAAGAAAAGAAAAGAAAAGAAAAGAAAAGAAAAGAAAAGAAAAGAAAAGAAAGAAGAGACTTCAATTTGAATGAAACCTAGCATTTCTGTTCTGTTAATTCCAAGTAAAATCAGACAAAATGGAAGATGAGTGAACATAATGGAGAAAGAACATAAAAACATGGCTTTGTTGCTAAAAGGCAAGGCTAGCAAGCCTAATTCTATCTAAGGGTCTGCTAACAGACATTTTCTAACATTAATCTGGAAAACTGACGGACCTGGCAAGGATAGGAATGTCTCTGGGTGTGTGTATGTGTGTGTGTGTGTGTGTGTGTGTGTGTGTATGTGCAATGGGGAACACATGGAAATTCTATTGTATATTTTGAGAAGCAGTAAGTTTTGGGTGTTTTTATTTCATAAAAATTTCAGAAAATGTTTCAAAACCAGCATTTGCATACCCCTTGTTTCTTTCAGTTCCCATATGTGTCCCTTAATTAAAACTTCTTGCCCTTTTTTTAAAAATGAAGGTGTAGGGTAAATCAATGAGGCACAAAGATGTAATGGTTTCTTCAAGAGCTTTCTATTTCTTTTCAGTGCCTGAGGGATGGGGCAGTTTCTGGGATAGGTATTTAGTTTGATTTAGAGAGATACCTCGTGCCTGGGAACAGGCTTGTGCAAGGGCTACCTTGGCCTGACCCACCGCACGTGCCTGCCCTGCGCTGCAGGCAGTGGAATTTCAGAAGGTACCTCTTGTCTTCCTGAACTGGTTTTTCTGGCCATGGACTGGACTCCCCACGCTTTGCAGGCAATAGAACAGGAGCTTTGGAAGTTTAGCTTTGGCAATCAGACTGAGGTAACATCAGGTGCAATCTGTGTGTTTGTCCTTTCCTGTTGTCCTGCTCGCAGTACTGTGAACAAACCTGTTCTTGTAATAGTCAGACTCCTTAATGGTGTGGGAAAGCTTGTGCTAAAAGAAATATTTAGAAGTTAATAAGCACATAAAACTAATTGGGCAGATAAACTTTTACTGCCAAAAGAGATAGTAAGAGTCTAACTCTAGGGACTTTTTCAATACAGAAGTAAAATTTGAAGTATAAAACTTCCAAATAACAATTATTTTTCCAAACTGTACAAATGTGTGCTGCCCATGTTCCAGAGACTCTTGTCTATGACCCTTCAGATGGAAAATTTAAAATTTTCCTTGAGTTCTTCCTCCTTTTCCATTATGGTCTTATGGACATTGAATCTTTGAGTCCTGATTATCACAAATATGGAAATTTCAAATTAACATTCTCCAAGTGACCTGTACACCTGATATTTTTTAATCTAAATAACCTACTCCGGAGATTATTTCTACTATACAATAAGAAAGGCAATTATGCAAGTTCTCTGGTTCTGTTCCTGCTTCCTGCAGGAGAATGGAAACTTCAGGATGTGCAAAATATATAACAGCTTCTTGAAACTGAAGAAAT
Source organism: Dicaeum eximium (assembly GCA_013396995.1). Classification (NCBI taxonomy): domain Eukaryota; kingdom Metazoa; phylum Chordata; class Aves; order Passeriformes; family Dicaeidae; genus Dicaeum; species Dicaeum eximium. Next base: position 588,870 of record VWZP01006525.1, on the reverse strand, counting down.
CCTTGTTCCTGTTGCAAGGAGTAGCTCTTTTACAGTCAGATCACAGTGATCTCTTGATCTGTTTCTTTTTCCATAGGAAGAGCAGTACAAAGAATACTGACCAGCCTGGGAAGCAGACAAAGTCTATTGTAGAGCTTCCAAGTGTTACATTTTACCTCATTTTTCTGAAGTACTGCTCTGCAGAGTTGTTCACCAAAGTTCCTTGAAAATTAGTGATATATTGCAACTTATATAAAATTGGCTTCTGGACTCTCTCTCTCTAGACCATTTTCTTTCCAGCAGTAAGAAAGCACAGCCATCAAATGCTCTACCATGTTAAAGGAATGGTGCTCAGCACCAAAACTGTAAAGGATCTTTCTTTGGGACCTGCTTGCTACAGAGAACATTATGTTCAGCTGGCAGCTGCTCAAGCTAGTTCAAAACCTGTACCTTTCAGTGGAAGTGCAAATAACTGAAGACATACTGGGGTTCAGCCTCTAAATAATGGTCACTAGTTGTAGGCAATCTTTGGTCCTTGTGATCGTTCACAAGTGAAAGCAGTGAATATGGGGTTAGGTAGGAGCAGGGGTAGTGGAAGAGGCTGAGCAGTGAAGCCAGGACCCCAGTCTCACTGGGACAGAGGATGCATCCCCTTTATTCTTTTCATAATTAAGTGCTTTGGTGGGGAGTGGGAAAGATGTCTGAATTCTTTCAAGTGTTAACATGTATATATTAACACAGAGTGGATTTAACACTGGATGAATTTGCATCTCAATGACTTTTTGCACTTTGCTTCACTTGGGAGACATTTCACTGACATTCACTTTCGTTTGGTACCAGGCAGGATTATCCTTGCAACAATATCCAGCACAATCATGGAGACGCTTAGGTGTAGTGGTTCACATGCTGCTCTTCTTGCAGATATAGATGATTATAACTTTAAAATACATTTTATGGCCTGCTTTGTGTCTGCCACACCTTTGCACTCTGCACTGGATGGTTCAGAGCTGTGCTTCAGGCTGGGACAGGGACAGGACCAGCATCTGTTTGAAGAAGTGGAGCATGTGGGGCTGTTTCTAAAAAAGGTTACAGAGAAGCCCAGATGTGTTATCAGAAGTCTGGGGACACGAGGAATGTTTGTAAATCAGATCTAGGGAAAAAAGGGACTTCGTAGCGTTGCTACCTGGGTGATGACCCCAATGATTGCTCTGCTTTTGCATCACAGCCTGGCACAGCTGTTATCTTGATGATCTAGGCAGCTTTTTAGCAGGGAGCTTTTTAACAGAGATTCCATGTCCCAGAGAGTGAATTTATTCTGTTATAAAGTAGTTGAAGCTCTGCTGGAAGATGGCAGTCCATTTGTAAGTGTAAATATTTGCAAATAGACCATAATGGTCCCTGAACTTGTTCCCCATCTTCTGCTCCAGTACCTTGAGATAGCTGGCTGTGATGCCAACTGAGACACAGAGATTTCACAGTGTACCTCCAAGCAAAGACAGTGCATGTTTCTTTTCTTAGTTTGGGAGCACATTTCTTGTATGCATGCTTCTCTACTTTTTAGAGGTCCTTTGGCATAGACATTCTGTATCCAAATATAACTGAGGCCAAAATGTTGTGGAAAGAAATATAAATTGTGGTGTGTTACTACTATCCATGAAATAGCAAAATCTTGAAAAATACAGAAGACACAACAAATGAACTTAGGCTTGCTATACCTGGGCTTTGCTGGAAAACTAAAAAGGCTTAATTAGGGATTACAAAATGGGATAGCCACATGGCTTCAATATAAATCTCCAATCTGACTGACTTGCAAGAGCCCTTTTAAAATATTTGGTTGTAACTGCACATAAACAATAATCAGGGCAATATTTATGAGTAATCAAGAAGGCTGTACATTTTTCAGATAACAAACTAATGTCCACAGCCTGCCCTAAATACCTAAAAACCTGATAACTCTGTCATGAAGGTAGAGATTAGATTGCTCAGCTGTGATTCTGTGGAAGTTAATCCTTTTATTGCTGTTCCTGTAAAATTTCAGACAATAAAACAGTGTTTCAGTTACATCATGTTACCATTTTGCAGGGCTGTGTGATAACGTTTCAACAGTATTTGCAAATTGTTGCTCTTTTTGAAAGCTGAAGTCAGAAAGATTTCTGCGGACCATAATACCTCAGTTTTGCCCAAGACATGTGGGTATTTGGCTGTTAGGCTCTGCCTGGGGCTTTTATCTGTGGTAGCAGATAATCTACTGAGAGGCAGCTAGTTCTTAGTTGTATGTAATATTACTTTATAGTCAGCCTGCTATGAGCCATCTTATGAATTTTTCTTGATTTGTATTCACAGTTTTATCAAGTGTGTGAAAAATATACAGCCTATAATTAAATCTACCTGTGCAAAACAGCAAATTAGAATGATTCATCTCCCTTGGAGAAGTTCTCACATTAAACATTTGTTTGACAGTTCTTTGAAAAAAGTAGTTTTCTCCTATTTTAAAATAGTAGGAAACACATAGTTTTTTTTTACCTTTTCATTAATCATGAATTAAATATTTCCTTTAATACTAAAAATGTAACTTTTTTTCTCCATTCAGAGAGGTTTTTGTTTTCATTAATGACCCAGTATATCTGTGTCTCCTTCTGTTTTCATAGACCAAGTTTGCTTTGTAGTATTGTGAAAGATTTTGTGTATTCTTAGTTAAGACTCCCACATAAAGGCTGTATAAATACTGATATTATTACAGTACATGTGTTACACACATGGCCAATTTCTTTTAAATAACTGAGCAGTGTACCTGATTGTTTGTCATGCTTGAAGACTGGGAGCAGAGCCTACAAATTTGCCCCTCTCTTCTCCCATTTTTTATTGCATCACGTCACGTGCCACGTGCAAGCTTGTGGTCAGAAGTATTTCTTTCTTTTGTCTTATGGAGTGGTCTTGCTGTGCTTCAGGCTCTGTGTCTCCCATCCTGCTGAGTGTGTGAATGCCGGGCTTTGGGCAGGCAATCCCTGTGGAAGCTGCAAAGCTGGGTGGGACTCTGTGTGTGGGAGCTGTTCCTGCTTCTGGGGCAGCCAGATGTGAGTGCCCACATCCCTCTGGGTGAGGGAAGCACATGCTTCTGGCCTCTGTACCATCAGATCTCTACGAAAGCTGGATATCCACAGGAAACAGCAGCCAGGTGTAGGGAGCAGTCTTCTGTGTTAGCCTTCTTACTGACTTCCTTTGGTTTCTCCAAACCTTAATAAAAAGCTGGTCCAGAGCCTTTGCTGAGGTGATGGTGGAATTTGTGTTAACCAGGGGTGGATGCCATGATTGACAGTCAAATTCAGTTCATTCTGAATATAAAAGTGTCTTTTTTCTACTTCCACTCTTTCTCAGGCCACAGAAGATGGTGGTCTTATGTTAGTCCTCCATCATCTTGCTGCTTCTTCCTAGTCTGTCCCCTTCCTCCCTGCTGAACTGTAGCCAGGGTTAGAGGTGTTTGCAGGACTGTTCGTAAGGGGATGTGGCAGAAGGGTGTTTGCTGACTGAAATTCTGCAGGGCTCAGCAGGACATAAGCTCAGTGGCAGTGGTGCTCTGCAGCATCGGCGCAACATTCAGCTGACAACATCTTACCAAACCTCATGTGGTCTCCTTTTCAGGAGCCAGAATCAATTTTTCCTCTGCACTCTGTTGATTCTCTCAGTGATGAATACTGGGCTTTGGGTAATCAACCCTTTCTCTTTTCTGTTACAGAGCTCCATCATGGGAGGCAAACTGAGCAAGAAGAAGAAGGGATACAGTGTCAACGATGAAAAAGCTAAAGAAAAAGACAAGAAGGCTGAAGGAGCAGCAACTGAGGAAGAAGAGACTCCAAAGGAGGCTGAGGATGCCCAGAAAACCACAGAGACCACAGAAGTGAAGGAGAACAACAAGGAGGAGAAGGGAGAAAAGGATACTCAGGTCACTGCCAATAAGACGGAAGAAAAAGAAGGGGAGAAAGAGAAAGCAGCGACCCAGGAAGAAACCCAGAAAACAGAACCTGAGAAGTCAGAGGCTGTTGTCGATGCAAAAGTAGAGCCACAGAAGAACACCGAGCAGGCACCCAAGCAAGAGGAGCCGACCGCTGCCTCTGCTCCCGCTGCCAGCAGCGAAGCGCCCAAACCCTCTGAGCCTAGCACCGATGCAAAAGCTTCCCAGCCTTCAGAAGCCACGGCTCCCAGTAAAGCAGATGACAAGGGCAAAGAGGAAGGGGAAGCCAAAAAGACTGAGGCTCCCGCAACACCTGCAGCCCAAGAAACTAAAAGTGAAGTGGCGCCAGCTTCAGACTCAAAACCTAGCAGCAACGAGGCTGCGCCTTCTTCCAAGGAGCCCGCGGCTACGGCAGCGCCCAGTTCGACTGCCAAGGCCTCGGACCCTGCAGCCCCTCCAGAGGAAGCGAAACCTTCTGAAGCTCCAGCCACTAACTCGGATCAAACCATAGCAGTGCAAGATTAAATTGGACAGCCTGTTGAAACAACCACTTAAAACAACCTGTGTCTTTTTTTTATTTTTTCAGCTCTACTAACTCGTTTCAGATCTGAAATAGCAAATATGTATTGCCCAGAAAAGAAGGAGAAAAAAAAAAAAAAAAAGAAAAAATGAAAAGGATGTCCCATCAAGTTGGGAGGGAGGGAGGGGGGGAGAATCCAAATAGTATTTTTGTGGGGAAATATCTAATATACTTTCTGCCAACTTGACACAAGTCCTGGATTAAAATAAATAAATAAATAAATGGATGTCTGAAAGTACAGCACATCTTTTGTATCTGAACTGCTGTAAATGCACTCCACCAGTGTATCAAAATCTTCTTTTTGTTCTGTAATGGGGTTTGGGAGTGACGCGTTTGATTCTGCCCACTAGGTTTGTGCCAAGGCAATCAGATCTTTATGAAAGCAGTATTTTCTGTGGTTTTTTTTTTTTATTTACAGCCTTTCTTATTTTGATATTTTTTTTATGCAGTGGATGAATGCCAACTTTCAGACAAAACCCACGTAGCTGTCCACATATTTCTCAATGCCAATCCTCCAATTCTTCCTCTCCAAATATTTTTTGGGAGTAAAAAGCATTCTCATCCTACTTAGCCTACCTAGATTTCTCATGACGAGTTAATGCATGTCTGTGGTTGGGTGCACCTGTAGTTCTGTTTATTGGTCAGTGGAAATGAAAAAGTCTGCGTTCATTGCAGTTCCAGTTTCTCTTCCATTCTGTGTCACAGACACCAACACACACTCATTGGAAAACAAATGAAAAAACAAAATGTACAATGGATGCATTGAAATTATATGTAATTGTATAAATGGTGCAACAGTAATAAAAGTTAAATAATTTAAAAAATATATAAGTGTAAAGACTGATTAAATCTTCACTTTCACCCCTTGAGAACTAGGCAAAGGAGGTTCTTACACTTAGGGAAGAAGTATAACCTCTGGGGCTGTTTACTTTCCTATAAATAGTCACTTTCCAACAGCCACAAGTTTTCTCAGGTGAGTTTGGAAGAAGTGGCCAATGAACAGCACATCTCCTATATGTTTTATCCCAGTCAAAGTAGAAATGGCTTTTGCCTGCCTTAACATGTGAAAAAAATGCTCTCTTGAAGAGCCACAGGCATGCTGACTGAATTTTAATTGGGACTAAGACAGTGGATTTGATAAACTAATCTTTTAAAATGAGACAATTAAATTTAATCCTAGTCCTATTAAAGTATTTCTAGTGCTGATACACTTTGTTCTTTTTCCCATTACTATTGCGTAGGAGATAAACCACTGCTGCCACAAAAGGCCAGCCCTGTGTATTTCAAATATGGATAAACTTGTGTAGCTGAGTAGAATTCAGCCCAGCATAAACATTTTTTACTACTATTGCCTATTTGCTTCATTTTAATTCAACAGAACAGCTGAGTAATTTCACTTTTTGCTGAGTGGTGTCACTGGTGGATATGGACAATGATTTCAGTGCAGAGCCTGGGATTCACAAAACCAGTTAAAGCAGCATATTTGGGCTACCTATTAGTAAACTTTAAGGCAGAGCAGAAGTTCTGAAAGAAGTGGGCAGTGGTAAATAGAAACACAGCTGGTACACATACCAAAGGGATGAGCAGGCTTGTATTTAGTAAATAAGGAAAATGGTGTTTTAAAATGGTATAAATTTCAAATACTTTCTCTCCATGCAGTGAGGAAGATTCACTCTACAGACTTGCATAATACTAATTCTAATTTTTTTCAGAAATACAGACTTCCCATACCATGCTGGCAAAGCTGTTATGCAGCTGTGCACCTGGGAGAATCTTACAGGAACAGGCAGGAATAGTTCAGCTGGGTTTAGATCAGGTCATTCACCTCCATGAATCTTGCACTACCATGAAGCTTTTGCATCCTTAATGTGGTGCTGAATACAGTTTTACTTTAATTCTTCGAGGTAATTAAAAATACCCCTGTGCTCCACACTGTATCCAAACCCAGCAGCCCTGCAGCTGTGGACAGCAAAGCCTTAACAACGTGCTGTTGTTCTCACAACCTGCTTGCTGATGGCACTTTCCTCTTAGCACTCCCCAGACTGTAAAGAAATGTTGTGCCCCACATGGCTGGAAATGAATAGCATATGATCAAAGAAATATGCACTTGTGTTTGGGAAACTGAGAGTCAGCACAGCCAAAGATCAGTGCTCTAAAAACTCTTCAGTGCTCTCAAAAATAAAAAAGGAAAGTTGCCATATGATGTTTTAAATATTTTTATTAATAGACAGGCCTGCAAAATTGTTTTCTTCATAGTTGCTAAATTTCTTAGTGTAGAACTGATGGTTAAAAGGCATTCTGGCTGAGGCCACTTCTCCTAAATGCTGTTATTCTATACCTACATACAACGAAAGAACTAATCTCTGTTCAAAGACCTTATGAACTAAACATATGGTTAATAGAAATGTGATGCACGTTGCTTGCCTGAAGAGCCATGAGAAGAGATGAGAGCCTAGAGGCTTGCTTTTCTTCAGTCCAGTGTCTCATCTCCAAGATTTTTTTTTTTTTTGCTGCATTATAATCACTCTTTAACGACAGTAAAAGTATGCTGAGGGTACAGAGCTAAGAGGCATGTTAATGCTCTGAGCATAAGCACATCGCAGATAACCTCAAAGGACCCAAGCCTTTTGTGAAAGTGTGCCAAAGGAAGAGAGAAATTCTACCCTGGGAAAGAACCTTTGCTATTGTTTAGAGCCCCCACAGAGACATGTTTGCAAGGTCCCCCTTGTTTTGCCCTGGAAACTGTCAAGAATCTGTTGCTTTCCCTTCAACAATAGGAAGGTCAGTGCCACTGATTTTGCTCATACTTTGCTTGCACTTGCACAGCAAAGAGAAGCTCAGATGCCTTTAAATGTACAGCAACTTTACCTTTTCTTTTGTCTTTTTCGTCTCTTCTTTTCTTTTCTTTTCTTTTTTCTTTTTTTTTCTTTTTTTTTTTTTTCTCTTCTCTTCTCTTCTCTTCTCTTCTCTTCTCTTCTCTTCTCTTCTCTTCTCTTCTCTTCTCTTCTCTTCTCTTCTCTTCTCTTCTCTTCTCTTCTCTTCTCTTCTCTTCTCTTCTCTTCTCTTCTCTTCTCTTCTCTTCTCTTCTCTTCTCTTCTCTTCTCTTCTCTTCTCTTCTCTTCTCTTCTCTTCTCTTCTCTTCTCTTCTCTTCTCTTCTCTTCTCTTCTCTTCTCTTCTCTTCTCTTCTCTTCTCTTCTCTTCTCTTCTCTTCTCTTCTCTTCTCTCTTCTCTCTTTCATTTTTTTTTTTACTGTGGTTGAAATGTCCCTGCTACTATTTTTATAGTGAACTTTGGGATGGAAAAAGCCCTCAAGTAATGTTAAATAATTCATAATGAAACAGCTTCCTAGGAGCAATGCCTACCCCTCGCCCTGTAGTTGGCTCCACACACTTAACTTCTGTGTCTGTCCGGGGTAAGACACCTCCTTGAAGAAACAGCAAAACATTCCAGGATGTGTTAGTGTCCTGTGTGTCAGCATTTTCAGGCACATGTCTCTGGCTGCCAGTATCTAAACAGGCAGACACTTCTGAGGTTCTGCTGGCACTTCCTTTGTCCCAGCATTGAACCAGGAGGTCTGTCTGGTCTGTCTGTCTGTCTCACCTTACCATTGCCTTTTCCAGATCACCATGAACTTCAGCTTCATGTCAGTGTACTGAATCCGTGGGTTCATCAAGTTTTCAATCTTCCTTCAGGAGCTTCTATCACTACATCACATTTCTGTGAATTTATCCTTATTTAACCAAACAGAGGAGTGTCTCAAAGAAATACCTCAGATTTTTTGCCACTGCTGAAAAAAAGCATTTTTTAACAATACATTTCTTCAGTACATCTTCTGCTGTGCTTTCACTGTTAGCTCGTTGCACGTAATTCATAGTATTTAAGGTTCATTTTCAAGATTTTTGAGATGCTAATCATGTGGTTTGCTGTTTTTATTCAGCAATACATATTTTCTTTCTGCATTAAACTCTTGACATTTATCTTGACTGTGATTTGGTTGACTTTCTGCCTTTCATTTCATTATTTATATGTATAAAATTTTTACATCCTGTTTTATATTTAACCTCCCCACCATATTTCATGCAACATGAATGCACATCAGCTGTTAAGAGGTCAGATTTAGAAACCACGGCACTGCAGCCGTGGGAAAAACATAGCCAGCAAAAGGAACAGCAATGTACCTGTGGTTTCCTTCACTGCTATGAAAAAGTGTCTTCACCAGGACTGGCAGAGCTTTGCTTGCTGCATTTATCATGGTGGGGTCAAGATCTGGCTATGGAGTTAGGTAAGCAGAAGGAGGTTTTTTTTCTTTTTTGTTGTTGTTGGTGAAGAGAGGAAAGGAGTGGATGTTTTGAAACATGGCCACAGGAGTTGAGACACAGAACACATGACACAATCCTTTTGTTTCCTGGAGACAGCACTATTGTGTGTTAGCTGGCCACAGCAGGGCTACCAAGTCTTTTCACTTGCCAGGATTCTTGTCTCTCTTTTAACATATTTCCTTGTCTAGGCAATAAATATTAATTCCAGCTCTTACTGTCATGGCTGTTTAAATATATTGTCTCTATCTTTAGCTTGTCTTCCTTCCACAATTTAGGTCTGACATCTCTTTGAGCCTCCTATTGCATCAGGAAGCTAACTAAATTTCTTGATATTTTGGCTTGATCAAGATGATTTTTTTGAGATTGTCCATTCAAGTGAGATACAGATTTGATGGAGTTACAAGTTTGTTTCACTTACTAAGCAAAAATTCAAAGGTTTTACAGGATATTCCTGCAATATCTTCCTACAAGTCCTCTGAGTCTGTTTTTTGTTATGTCATCAGGTTGCTGCAAAATGCATGGCTTGCTAAACATCATTGCTGGTTCAGCTGGCCAGTAATTTTAGATTAACACTTGGTGAAGTTTGACATTTAGTCTCTCTTGAGAATCAAACAAATTGTACTGAGCTCAATTCAAGGACAATTCAAGAAACAGAAATGTTCACATTAGGAGATAGAAAAGTGATAGAATAATTTTTTAAAACTTTATTCAGTTCCATCCTGTTCAGAAACAAGGCCCATCCCTAGCTGGTCTTTTCACTTTGGGAATGGGGCAAATCTCATAGCAGCAAGGCTGTAAGTTTCTCAGCCAAAAATGGTCTTTGAAACTTTACAGTTAGTACTTTAAACAGTAAAAGTGAATAGCAGATGTTTTAATCACAGGCTACACACACCCCTGAGGAGCAGGGCTCCTAGAGGTACCCAGAGTGGCAGGGGGACAGCTGCTGGTCTTTTGTTCTATCTATTCCAGTGGCTCTCATTTCACACCCATTTTCCCCATCCTTGCGTGATTGGCTTCCTACCAGAGGCAGGTTTATTATGTCCTAATGAGAATAGTGTGCAGTAGTGACAGACCCTACTGATGCTCCACAAATCACATTTTTCTGGATTAGAATTTTTTATAAGGTTCTGGCGTTACTTGCAGGATTCTGGACTGAGGTGGAAAAAAACTTCTATGTTTACCAAGAAGAATATTAACCGATCTGGTGGAAAGGAGAAGCTGAAAAAATAATTATGTTATTGGAAATTGGTGCATGCCTCAAAGAGCAAAGCCTTTATTCTGCAACAGTCCAGGATTCTGCAATGGCTCACTGTAAGCTAAAAGACCCTATGGAGATTTCAAAAGATATCACATGTCAGTATGCTGAATACATTGTAGTTTAAGCTCTGCTGCTCTCTCCAATTATCTGAACTTTGTCAGCTGCACTTCATGTTTTTTTAGTTTTAAATAAAAGACAGCATTCCTAAGCTAGAATTTTTTTCAAAAGGCAAATAACAGTATCTCACAATGACTACATTACAAAAGAAAATTTCAATCCCATTAAAACTTGAGTAACATTTCCCAGTAAATAATCTCTAAAATTACCTAGAAGTATTTTCCACCATTTTATCTAGAATAAATTTTGAATAGTTTTATGATGGCCAGCTTTTCAAGGACATATTCATAAAATCATACTTTTATAATATAACAGTTGATGGATGGTAAATGGACAGTCTAATGGTGTCTGGCCACACATTGGAGGCTAAGTAAAGAAAACCTGGAACATGGGAGGGCAGATCACCAGCTGACAAAATTATTGATTTAGGTCCACTGAACAGTATGAAAATAATTTTTTTTCAGTTATTCCATACAGACTAAAAAGAAAAAAGCATTAGCAATAGAATGTCACATTATATTATGTGGCACTGAATGGTCAGATATGAGTGAATTAAACTGTTAAGCTTAGTGATAAGCTAATAACAGACAGATTTGGATTTGAATTGAAGAAGTGTATGAATACTAATTAGGAAAATAATACAAGTTCTGAAATGGCACATTTAGGGATTTATTTAAGACTTTAGGTAGTCAGTTTTTATGAATGATCGGAGTGTTTCTGGTAGTCATAGGGGAGAACATAAGGATTAGCACATTTCTACATATGCACGTGAAAATAAAATGAAGATAAAATGAATGCTTATGGGGAGAAGTGGTTTACACTTCCTGGAATAGTGTTAAATTTAAACTGTTGTGTCATACTGAATTTATCTTGGGCCTGAATTTTGCATTTCAATATATCTTGGTGTTCTAGCTTAGCTGTATCACACACATGTTGCACCAGACTTTTCACTGCACTGTCACTTTTTCTGTCTATACCTGACCCAATTTTATATCAATTTTTCTTGTTTAATCTGCCAGGATGAAGATGCCTACATTAATGGAGATCCAAACAGGTGATGACCCAAACTATCAGGTGGACCTTTAACATTCAGACTAGCTCTGTGGTACCGGGTTCCATCTGTGCTTGTTACCTCTGGCTTTGATGTGTCCATACCAATGGCACGGGTTGGGAAGAGATTTCAGAGGGCTGTAATGTGTGTTGTTTCCCTCTCTTCCAAGTGCCCCAAAAGTACAGGTGGCTGATATATCCTAGCATGTTGAGCTGGAGGGTGTTTCTCTCAGCTGAAAGTTTGAAAACTTGGAAAGAAGCTGTTCAGTTCCTTGATCAAGATAAGCAGAGAATGGAAGAGTTTGAAAGCCTGAGAGGTGGTATAAACATAAAAGTGATATTTAACTTCATGGTAAAACCAAGTTGACAAAGACACAGGCTGTGTCCTGAGAAGAGCAGCACCTTAGGAATGGGGTCTCATACAGTATTGTAGAGGAGGAAGCTGAGTAAAAAAATGCAGCTACCAAAAGAACAAATCACTTTTGGGCAAAAGCAAAACTGGTAATGATTGGAGAAACATCTTGTCTGGCAGAAAGGCATTGCCACTGTTGCAATCATTTTTAGATAAGAGATCACATTTGAAATGTCTTTAAAGAGAATTTTTTGTGTGATGTTTATATTTCTGAGACTGATTTTAGATGACAAATGCAATAAAATATGTTTTGATATACTCCATAAAATTTTTCAGCATCATAAGCAAAACCTTTCTACAGCAGGATATAGGAGTGTAACAAGAAATGGACTGTGATATCAGTGAACTTCAAGTTCTTCTCCAGCACCCTGAGTACATGCAGTGTTTTCAGTAAAGATGAGAGGATGGGATGGAAGCTATGGCAACAATTCTACACAGTGATCTGAAATTCAGTGAATTTCCTGTTTTAGCAATGGTGTAATGAGATGCTGTCAGATCCAATGGTACTATTAATCAGATCCAATTGCAGTCAATTCTAGTCATAATGCTTCAACACACATATGGATTTTTGAGGGGAGCAACTTTTATGTGAATGGCTGTTTCCATTGATTTTATACCTTGCTATCCAGTTTTAAAATCCCAGAATTAGTTTGATGACATTGAAAGTAAGAATAAATCTATCTGTGGCAAGTCAGTGACAGGGTGTGTGTAGATAGAGAAGCTGACTGAAAAGACATTACAAGGTCAGACAATCATTTGGGAAGGAGTCAGTCACCAGGGGATGTCAGCAGAAGTTTGCAATCAGTGTGAAAGGCAAGGATAATGATTTTCAGAGCAGCTCTTTAAATGAATGTGGAGGCAATACACGAGCTGGCAGTCTGGTCTAGATAGCACGAGCTGCAGGTTAGCCACATTATGCAAAAAGAAAGCAGAGGGGTTTTCCTTCATGAGACAGTGCAGAGAAAGTCACACACTGCTCTTAATTTGCCTTTCACTCTGGCTTTCCCATGTTGATATTTACTTCCTCTTTCAGGCTAACCTTTCCATCAAGGATCTCTTTTTTCCCCCCAGTACATGCTTTAGTTAATAGGCCTGATTTTCCTAAAGTGGCCAAAGCACCCATTTAAAAGGAGCATTATATGTATCACATGCCTTCCTGAGAGCTCCTGTGCTTCTGAAAAGGCTCCATGTACAACGTTGTTCTTCGAACCATGTACAAAACAAAAATGCACCAGCTCCTCTGGTACATCACATGCACATCTGGTACAAACCATCACATGCTTTACCCTGGTACCACATAGATTTTTCTTCCCTGTTTTATCACTATGAAGATAAAGACAGATGTGTAGTGTTTTAGTATTTTTCTTAAAAAACAATGGTCCTATTAACCCAGTGAGGCCATTTTATTAGCGGCTTCTCTGGCAATCTTGTCTGCTGCCAGGCCTGGAATGACCATGGACTTACTGAGGCCACCTGGACTTAATGGGGGTAAGAAGAGTTACCCACCTTTAGCTCACCAGGTCTTCCTGACTCTGTCTGCCCTCCAGCTGCTCTTCCTTCCTCCTGGGATGGAGCTGCACCAGTCTCCTGCTGAAGAGACTTGGCTTGGAGGACAGTAAATTATCAGGGAGGATGTGGAACCACCTTGAGGGAGCTTAAGGATGGCAAGAAGAACTCTTTGACAGGATTTACATGGATATGGTTGCTTCTCCCTTAGGGCAGGGGAATGGAAAGCCCTAAAAGACTTTGAAAGTCAAAGTCTTTCAAGTTTTCTATGGTTCTTTGATTACCAAAGGTTGTCCCAGTAAGTGCTGTTTCCCTTCATCTGAATAAGAGTCAGACTCTATCTGCTTTCATGGAATAATAATTCATTCTACATTGCCTTCAGCAGGACTAAGGCAGTACAAGGTACTCTTACACGGATGTTTGAAGTGTTGTCTGAGTGCCTGCAATGAAGTATTTCTCAATTTTACTTCGCTTTCCCCCCTCCTCTTACGTGGTTACATTCCAGCCATTCTTTTCTCCACCAGGCCATCAATAGGCAAAACTGTTTGCTTTTTTCCTGTGTACATCAATCACTCTTCAAATGAGAAACAACAGCATGTGTTTTGGTCACAAGCCTCCTTGCACATTCTTCACTTCATGTCTCAGCCTGCTATAGGCAAGGACAATGTTGCTATTTCAACTGGGCAAAATCATCAGTCCTTATAAATCCCCTTGGGGATATGAATATGTCCAGCAGTAGTGAGAATTTTCTAACCTTTGTGTGCTTTATTTAAAAGTGCAATTCACAATGGATGTCTGATGAAAAGTGCCAGTAACCCTGCGAACCCTTAGACTGCTGCCTGTGCAGAACAGGGTGAGGCTTTCTTTTAAGAAGTACTTCTGCTGATTTGGCAGAATTGGACCAGCAAATTGTAGTGATGAACTGGATAAAAATGACCTGGAAAATCCCTGCCTCATGTACAATGCTGACTGCTGAGCAATCATTGCTGTTCTGTGCTTTTTCCTTTGTGCTGGCCTGTGCATAGATATACTAGTACTGAGTTAATTCAGAGCTGGGATAGGCACAGTGGAAACCACAAAATTTTAAATTCCCTCTTTTATCTTGAAGAGAAAATTATTTTCTAAGCCTTTCATTTTTGTTGTGGGGAGGGAGCAACAAGATTAGAAGCTGAAGCTAGGTCAGACTCTCTTGAGTCCTCGTGCATCTCCACACAGCCACGTTTGGGCACAAGAAGCTGCTCATAAGTGACTCAGCCGTATGCGTCAGAGTAATTAGGTCCATTTAAAACCCAGGAACTAACAATTTTGAGGATTCTTTCAAACTCTTTCCAGTTGAAAGCTCCATGGGTTCCTCTCCCTCTGAACTTTGTCTTGACTTTTGGCACCTATCAACACCAAAGCTTCAGAGCAAAACATCTGCAGAAAATTCTGGATTTTATATCAAGATTTTTGAAAACCCCCACAGATTTCATGTGTCCCTCAAGCTTCCCATCTTAGTTTGTCAAAATTCTTCTAAATTTCAGTGAACTTATGGACCAGACTACCATCCAACTTCTCATTATTTTAGTCAGGAAAATGATGCTATCAGGAAAGTTATGCTGTTAAAATGATCATTAAAGATATTAGTATGAAATTAAAAGAAAAGGAAAAATTTGTTCAAGAGGTGCACCCTCATGTAAGCAAAATGCATCTTTTCCTTAAGAAAAACTGGAATTGCTCAACAATCAGCCATGCCCTTCCACAGGGTCTGGACTGTTTATTCATGGGTGGTTCCCAAAGATCCCTCTCACCTGGTACCCGAAACAGTGGATGGCTCACACTGTTACTGTGTAGGTTTTCTCCACTGTTTTATCATTTTGCAGATACAGGCGGGCGTGAAGTGCTTTCATACTTGGCTGTCCTATTTATAATGCTCCCACAAAGTCCCCAACCTTTATTGAACAGCTTTATCTTTTAAAAGTATGAAACATGAGTTTCTTACAGAGTATACTGTTGGAATTGTGGTGAGAAGTTACTGAATAACTAAGGTGAGAACCATGTTCCGTGAGCCATTGTATCAAAGCTAAACGTGGTTAATGAAGAGAAGACAGCTCCTTTTTCTCTTCCTGATGTGGTTAACAAAGATCTAAGAGAGATGAAATAACACTGTGGTTTAATTATTTTTTTCCCCCTCTGGAAAATTTCAATATTTCTAGTTCTCATAATTTTCTTATAGGGAAGTATTCCAAACTTCTCCTACGTGTAAAGGATTTGGTATCACAATGATTGCAACGGCTCCCAATGCTCATTATCTGCACTAACTGTTCAGAAGTGATGCTATTTCTATTCATTAAATGAATGGAATTATAAAACAAGTACTTTGGCCCTTTCCACTCATGGACTACAAGTATGTTTCATATGTTGATTTCTTTGTGGAAGAAAAATGGCAGTGTGTGTATACTCATTACTTACAGCTGTTGCAGTGGCCCACTCATTTTGTACAGTGAAATACAGCCGCATGCTATGGCTGGTAACCCAAACAATCACAGATATCCCCACTCTATCATGACTTTATGTTTAATGAGGTATTTTTCTACCTTGGGAGACAGACAAAACAATTTTTCAAAACTTTCTTCTCTTGATTTGCTTAGTTTTAAAGCAACAGCCTAAGAGTATAATCAGAACAGCTCCCAACAGGTGCTGGAGGCTTGAAGCAGGCAGAAGAAAGTTAGGGAGAGAAAATATTTTTTATTTATATTGATTTCATATTGTGCTGCACTTGGCATCTGCTTTACTAATACATATTATTTTTAGGAGATCAGCTCTCTTTTTAAGATTTTAGAGCCTGAAGCACTCTGTAGATGTTCTCATATGTACTCTCTACTATTAATGAAGGGAAAAATAACGCAGAAGGTTAAAAAAATGGTCTCACTCTAAAACAAAACTTGAAATCAGTCTAAAGCAGTCCCACCTAGTTTGGGCTCCAGCTGCCTAGCAGTAATCCAGCAGGTAAAGAAGTAGTGTGCATTACAGAATGACAGCCTAATTTACTTCAATTTTGGAAAATCAAACTGAAAACAACACAGCCTCGTCCTGGAGAAGGTATCTATGCTTTTCATTATTAACTGCTGTTCTGGAATCAGGCATGTTCTAGTTACCCATGTAGTCCACTTTTCCTCTCACCTCCCTTGCCTCTCAGAGTTCAGGGGACTTGCAGCCAAATATTCTACTCTGACTAGGCAGTGTCATCTGAGGGGGAAAAAAGGTGGTGCAGCTGCTCTGCTGTACCATTGGTATAGCTGCTGAAAAAATAGGGGGAAAAAATGCTGGTGAGATGCAAAGCTTTTGGCTTATGTTTTCATGTATCTGTAATAATACCAACTCTATTAAATTATCTGAAAGTATAGAGATTTATTAAATCTCTGTGTACAATGCTGTTCCAACTGGGTATTTTGGTAAGCTGCCTTAATGTAGATATCTGTACAACATAAGCTAAAGCTCCACTAAGAAAGAAAATGTTTTGGAT
Source organism: Dicaeum eximium (assembly GCA_013396995.1). NCBI lineage: Eukaryota > Metazoa > Chordata > Aves > Passeriformes > Dicaeidae > Dicaeum > Dicaeum eximium. Next base: position 572,194 of record VWZP01006525.1, on the reverse strand, counting down.
TATCCTGGGACAATGAAGAGTCATTATGTGAATTACAGAAGTATAAATTACTGTCTGTTGGTTTAACTAGTCTGTGAGAGGGGTAAGTTGCCAGAGAAGCACAAGGGAAACAGTCAGTGAGAGGATTTAAAAGCACTACCTAAACTTAAGAGGACAGGAAAGCATGAAGGGTGGAGGCTTCTCTGCTTTCTCCTATTCATTTTCTTTCTTTATTTATAGACTCTGCAGTTTATGGCACTTCTCTCTTTGCAATAGTTCTATGATCTTCTGCAGGTGGACACTGCTGACATACTATAAGTATAGAGTGTCTGTTGTGGACTTTTGCTTTACTCTGTAGCTCTCCTGACCATTGCTTCCTTTAAAGAATCCATCAAGTATGATCTAAAAAAACTATCTACACTTTTCCTCGTACATACCAGAATCCCACTTTCCCCATGCTGCAGGGTCTACAGTGGTGATATGATTTATTTGTTGTAAAGGCTTTCTTATTTCTCTTTAGTTTTGATTTTTTGTTTGTTTGTTTGGTTGTTTTTTAACTACTTTGAAATCTTGACAGAAAGAATATGACCGCCTTCTCTTTGGGGAACAAAGTTCCCAATTAATCTGTTGTTTTGTTATTGAGTAAAAGAAGTCACTGCACTTGCTTGTTCCAATAACCTCTCTACTTTATCTGTGTTTATCCTACTAGGCACTGCTTCACTTGTTAAAAACAAAAAACAAAAGAAAAGACAATATATTTCCTAATCTTGTCCTGAATGAAAGTGAGGGAATTTTTTGCTTTGACTGGCAATGAGTGAAGAACAAGTCCTTGCAGAATAAGGCATTGGCTAGTGCAAAACAGTGCAAGAATTAATCACACCCCCTCTGATTTTAGTGTGGGAGAGGACAAACTGTATACAAAGTACATTTATTTAACTGCAAGGATATTTTGGAAGGAATTTATTAGGGTTTCAAAGTTTCTTCAAACAGGCAAGCTAAGTGAAAGTGCCATGTGTACTCGTACTCACTAATTAACAGAACAGTCATAGTACAAATCTCCAGGTCTGAGCTACACCATGATTAATGGTGAGCCCCATTTAAGATTAATGTCTGATGCGTTGTGCTCATGGAAGATTCATTTCTGCAAGTTGAGTTTTGTATTCTGGTACTGGTTGTATACATAACAAAGAAGTATTTTTAATAAAAGAGAATGTTGAAAAGTGGTTTTCCATTTTTTACTAGTAAAAAGCTCCAGGGAGAAGTAAGTGTAGAATGTTATATAATTTGAAATACTATAGAAGGTGTCAACAGAAGAAACCAAATCTTTCTTCTATGGAACATTGAACAGTTGTTAGAAATTTGGTTTTAATCTGAAATGAAAATGTTTCTATTTCAAAATTTCCAACAGAATATAAACTTATGAAAGTTATAATTCTGAAAAAGTAAAATATTTTGTTAACTAGTTAAACCATTAGAAGACTGTGGTTATGTACAAGAATATGTTTGCATTCTGTGTTTATATATGTATATATATGGTATTTGTAATGGATATCCTGAATATTTGTATAAAAATATTAATGTAACCTCAAAATTATAAAGCTGCAATGACATTTATCAGACCTAAAATTATATATTAGACCTGAAAAAGTTTACTTTTATTTTTCTCTTAGGATGAAAGGAATGGTTTAAATGGCTCAGTTTTGACCAAAGTGCATTTAAAGCCATGGTGAAAAAACTCCTCTGACCTTTCAGGGAGGCCTTAACATTTTTACATTTTTCTGCTGAGAGGAGACCATGTAAAAAAGCTAAAGAACACATGTCAGAGCAAGAACTGAAGTTTGGCAGAAGTGCTGAACTTCACACACACAATACCTCCCAGGAATCGGCTGGGAGCCCACTGAAGTCAATGGGAATTTTTGACTGGCTGCAGTGTGTGTTGGATCTGATCCAAAAAGGCTCTGTTCAGCAAAATACTTAGGTGGATTTTACTTCAGGCATGAGCTTAATGAGACTTTAGCAGATACTTAAAAGTCATGCACACTTGCAATTTTTTTGAATGCATGCTAAATTTTTAAAAATTTATTAGAATCTCTACGATGTGATTTGCTGCAAAGTAATAGTAAGAGAAATCTTGAAGCTGTGTTTTTTAGTTGTCTAAATACACAGAGAAAACAAAGTTCAAGAGAGATGCTGGGCTACACTTCTCAAAGGAACCACAAAAAAGTAAACTATTTCATAATGGGAAGTGAGAAAAAGCAGACGTTATAACCATGGGATTTTCCAAGTTTTAAAGATGAGGCCAAATTTGCTCTGTGGCAGGACTGAAAGATCAAAGCAAAGAAGGTATAAATTGACATATCAATCACTTAGATTAAAGGTTTGATTCATAGTGTATCTGCTCCACAAGGGAAAAAAAATACGAAACAGCATTTAATAAAAATTTTGGCCTCTGGATTGCAGTCACTTCCATGGTAAAGCTTGCTTCACCCACAGTAGATCTATTTGCAAGTAAGAAGTGGATTATAGTTTTTATTTTAAAAATAGGAGTAGGAGAACTGCTTAAATACCTATAGAAATTAAAATGAAGCTTAAAATGCAGCCTTGTGGATTTCAGCAACTAAAAGCTGTTGAAATAAGATTGAAATTTTCAAAGAGAACAGTTCCTTTCTGACATAAAAGAAAATATCGTCTTGGGCTCTGTGGGGAAAAAATGTAGGTATGAAGTTGGTAATAAGTCAGATGAATTAGATTTGAATTCCCAGATCTGGATCTAGGCAAGCTTCAGAATTCAAACCTCATGCTGTAGGCTGAAATCTGAAGTCTGATGACACAGCACTTGATTAAGATGGGATTTGAATTCAGTGGTAGAACTGATATTCTGAAGGGATATTTTTCTGTTAGTTACTAGCAAGTGTGATCTTTTCATGTCCCTCAATAAACTGGGACTCTTAAGTCAGTATATTGTTTTTCTGGTTTTAGTTTAGCCATTTTACAGTGATTTGGTTCTGTGGACCTATTTTACTGTTCTGATGCAGACATGTTTAATACACAGTGAAAACATAATCACAAACATACACTAGGTTTTCTTGATACCACATTAGAGAGCTCTGTAAGTGTAGTCACCACATTAGCATCCTGCTCATCTAGTAACCAAAATATTTATGCAATTTTATCACAGCACTCAAAATGAATCACTAGCCACCCTCGGGGGATGCTTCCATCAGATCCATTGTCATTTTCTGGAATGACAGTCCTGCAGTGTGAAACCTGAGAAACAATAAACCCCTAATAAGGGTAATCGGAAAGCTCAGCCCTTGCAGGACCACATTCTGAGGTCGGGTGACTCACGTAAAAGCAATCCAGGCAGTCATGAGACAAAGTTTTTGTAGCCACATCAGCTTTCCAGCATTTGCTGCAGTTCCCAAGTCTGACTTGTGCTCATTGTGTTCTTTGTCAGATTTATTAATGCATTGTTCTGGGTTTTAAATTACAGCCCTTAGCAATCGTGTTCATACAGATCTCCTGTGGCGGGCAGCAGAGAAGTCTTAGAAGCAGAAATAAGCACACACACAGTCTCTGCTCTCTGCAGGATTCTGCTTGCTTAAAACAATTCTATTTTAAGACTGAAACTTTCTATGAAGTTATTGAGTTTCTCCCTTCCATTTTCCATTCCACAAGCCTGTACTGCAGTTCTGGCTTATGTCTTCTATCCCCAGGAAGCAACCTGCCAGGGCCCTGTGAGGATGAGACGTTCCTGCAGGCTGGGCTTACTGCCTTGCTTTCTTTTACCTCAAACCATTTCCAAATCAGGAATTTTAATCAAGTTGATTAAATCAGATTTTATTTAGGAAGAGCACTGGATCTTAGTTGATACTTGTGAATTTAAGCATGGCAGCTTAAGACATGACTGGCTTCATGCACCCATACTTTTTCTCTGCTCTGTCCCTTGTCCTTTTCTCATGCTTCTGGTAGCAAGCGAAGCATGACTGTGTTACTCTAAATCATAGCCCTGTGTTTTTAAATTGTTTAGGAAGTTTTGTGTGCAGTATGAGACTGGGAAAGTCTAGGAATGGATGCATAACTCCCCTGCAGTTCTCTTCCTGGGGAACCACACTGACTTACACTGCTGCAGGTGAATCACCACTGCTTGATGCTCGGAAACATTTGAATTATATTTATTTAAAGAGGCTGAATAAAACTAAGGATATCAACAGTTCCCTCAGGAAAAAACCTGTAAATACTAATAAATAACTGATAAAATAAATAATATCTAACAAATATCATTAGGTCATACACATAAAGCCACACACAACTCTGTGTGTGTTTAAGTTCTGTACCAAATCAAGTGTGAGTGACATGTGGACATTTATACAGAAAACAAAGTAATTTCCAGGTGCCTATGGGTGGTATATGATGGTTTGAACATAAGCAGGGCAGCTACTTCTGTATCCCTCATGTACAAGAGAGTATGACAACCATCATCTCAATGTGCAGTGACTAAAGCCACTGGAACAACTTCTCAGATGTATCTGGGCTTTACAGAACAACCTCAAATCACCAGGAGACAGACACCAGAAGGTTTCCTACCCAGTATGAAAGGAGAAAGGGGATTTTCATCTCTGGAACCATGGACTGGAAAATTCTGAAAGCACAGCAGTTGCTAATACTAGTTCCTAGAGCTTTCTTTACTGAATAAATGAATAGTGGTCAAAGAAAAGCAGGAGAGGAAGCAGCATTCATAGCTCAATGGATGTGCTGTGTCTGTTTCAGAGAATCATTATGCTGGACTTCCTCATCCCACAGAAATGTGACTTGGGAACTTTACCAAAGCTCCTAATTAGAGCACTTTTTGGAAATGATGTTTCAACTGGGCACAGTGCATAAAGAAGGAATGAGGAAGCTCTCAATAGCAGCTCTTCAGCTGAGATAGCTTTTACTGGGTTTCACCAGTTTCACTGCCTCAGAAACATGAGGTACAGGACAGTTTTCCATCTGCTGGAAGCGGACTTTTTGTGATCAAGTAATTTTCATTTCACATGCAAAGTTTAAGGTGCAAGAGATGCCACTGTCACAGGTGGTTGTAACAGTGTATACTGTATAAAGGTGTATACTTTTGATGTGCTTTTAGTTTATGGATCTGAACTGCATCTGTTCTTACTTAATCCACCTGTAGATTATACACTTCTCTCAAATATCTGTGAATGGTGGCTTTTAGGACCTAGGATTAGTGCATGAAAATAATATATGGACCTGGAATGGAGGACTAAAGTCTGGCTTAAGTGACACTTAACCAAACACAAAAATCATAGCATAAGCATAATGTCCAAGACATTAAATATTTTGGCTGCTGTAGGACATCTGAGGGCACTGTTGACACTGTCAGCCCTGTCTGTCCCTGCCTAGCCTGCCTTGGGGCTTCTCCCATGATTCTGATAGCCCAGGACCTCATTTAAGCTCTTTCCAGAGCCATTTCCCAGGTGGTTATTTTGAATTGTTATGATTTCATGCTTGATTGTCATTTTATGATTGTCACAGTTGCATCCCTTACTTGTCTCAAGTCACCCACTTGCATTTTTAGATGATCACTAGGCCATCGATGGGACCTCTCTGTCACAGCCCAGTTCTTCTGAGGTGCCACAGGCTGGTTTCCCCTCTTCAAGGGCATGGCCAGTAATGGGATTGCCTTTAGGTCTTGGCTTATCCCCCATTCTCTGCTCCCAAAAGGTCTCCCTTTTTACTGCCCCAAAGCCAGATGGTTTCACAGAGTGTTCAGTGCTCACTGATACTCTCCATCAGTGCACTGCATCTGCACAGCCAGGTTTTGGCAGAGAGGGCTACAGGAGCGGTAGAAAGCTCCTCCCTGAAAATTCCTGCCAGGAAGTTCCTCCATGTCTGACAGAGGAATCCAGCCAAAGTCAGACAACTATGATCAGTCTCCAGTGAACTGAGCGAGCATCCTATGGAGATTTTGGTAAGATTGTTGTTATGATTATGAATGGAAAAGCATGGATTTTGATTCTACATGGCTCATTGATACTTGTATCTTTTTAATTGAAGAAGTAAACAGAACCTGATGCAGAGTGGGATCCCAAAAGTTGATTGTGAATTCAAAACACATCATTTTGTATTAAACACGGGGTCTGTATCTATAAAACTATATTTGGAGCATGTTTTTCAAACACAGGATTAGCTTTCCTTGTTTTGACCGTACTGCAGTACCCTTTAAAATCTGTAACTGGCTTCAGAGTATCTCAGTCTTAGAAATTCTGCACTCTGCAACATTGGAAGGCCCTTCTCTGCTCTCAGCTAAGGTTAAAATGCAACCAAGAAACAGCTCTTGTGTAAGAAAAGAAACCAAATAACAAGTGTACTTCAAAGGAAATTTGAAAAATAACCAGCCTGTAATCTCTCCAGCAACACTCACATGAACACTGGAAAAACCCTTTAAGATTTTTCTTTCAGCACACTGAACAACATGGTTAAATATGGGATTGCCAAAACTAAATGAAGGAATCTTGATGGCACTTATCTCACAAGGAACAGCTTGAAATTCACAGCACCTGCAGGCTGTTGTTTTCATGCTGTTTTGTAAATGACACCACAGGAAAGTGGTAAGCTCTCTTTTAGAAATGGAACTGTGGTAACAAACTGTTTGGAGTTAATTGGAAAAAATGTTATCAGCAGTAGGTGACTGGTCAATCAATGGGGTTTTTTTCATAATCTTATAACTTGGGATATTCATGTTCTGCAGGTACAACACAAAATGCTTCCCAACAGCTTAATACACTAGGCAGTGCTAGAAATGTAGAGCTGGGGTCAACCTATCAGTAACCCAACTAGAGGGTAACTGTGGTTGCTTTTTTGACAGGTCAATTACCCAGCCTGGTGTTGCCTTTTTCTGCTTATTACCTGCCCCTAAACTGCTGAATTTAAATTCTACTTCTCTCTCACAATCATTTTGTGGCTGCAGTCCTTACTGTCCTTGGCCTAAATTTGGCCCTCAAATGTACAAGTGCAACTCTACAATACATTAGCAGAAATCAATTAAGTCTCTCTCAATTTATGGCAACTGAAAGCTGAATTTGACCAATAAACTCCACTGACCCTCTAAATGCCTGTATCAAATGTAGTGCTGCTGTTCTAGTTTGAGCCAGAAAAGAATTTAGCCATGTATCAGAAAATCAATTAAGTGAAGCCTTCAAATAATCAGAGCTAGCCTCTTATCTTGACAAGCACATGGAAACATGTATCAACACTATTATAATAATAAGGAAAAAGTATAAAAGTGGATATGAAGCTACATTAATTTTACATGCACACTATTTGGAAATAGAGAGGAATATCTGCATAAGCTCACATTCTTCTGAACAAAATATTTTATCTCCAGGAGCTATAATTTGAAAAAGTTCTACATTATGATGTGTCTCTCTGATTTGAGAGCTTTGATATTCTGGATTAATTAGACCACTTTGAGTCATTTCTGCTGGATGATTAATATACAGCAGAGGAATATTTAGATGTCTGAAATTAGACATATAACAATGGAATATGCAGGGCTGAGAAGGAGAGATATGGATGGTGTCAAACACCTCAGAGGCAAATGGCTCAGGACAAGGGGAAAATTGGGAAGTATACAAGTCTGCTCAGATTTAAATTAGGAGAATCTGTATGGAAGTGTGTAGCCATTAAATTCAATAACAGCATCAGAACCTCAAAATATCTCACACCATTACTCAAAAGCTGTTACTTTATTCAGTAAAGCCCATTGCAATCCTTGTACATTTTTTCAGCTAGCAGCTTCCATCTTTAACTCAATTGCTAATTGTTTCATAATGAAGCTCACATATTTTCTTACTGAGAGTAAAAGAGGAAGTGTTTTTACTTTGAAGGGTAAGTCACAATAATGCTTTAGTTGATTGAATAGTGTTTCAGGAAGGGGTTGAGAAAGCTTTGAGAGGCTTTTGCTATAGTGCTTCCTGATACTAGATTTATTGTGTTCTTCTGACTGCAGGGATATAATTAGATAGCCCTTTATTATAGTTAGATGGGTCTCTATTATACAGAGATAAAAGCAAACCCCAAAATCAATTAAAGAAAGTTTTTTGCTTTAGCTGAAGCATTTTACTAAAGTCAGTGCTCTTTTTAGAAGCTACCTACCTGCAGTTCTGCTTCTCCAAACATCTGTTTACAACCAAACAACTGGCTCTGGGGGTCCAGAGAATGAGGATGGTGTTGGAAAAAGAGGCTCACTTCTATGGCTTAGGTTCTGGGCAAAGGTCCTGGGGTGGAAGCTAGAGATAGAGTGTCATTTTTGTAGGGAAAGGTTGCTAGCTGAAACTTTGATATCCAGTGATTTATTCTTTTCCTCTTCCCTCCTGCCAGGATTACAGTATCAGCTGATGAAGTGATAATTGTATACATAATTAATTCTTCATATTCACCCTTCTTCTATGGACTTTTTATGTATGTGATGAAGTCACAGAGAAAGTTTCCGCTTTAGGTCGGTGTTTTGGGGGTTTTTTTGGTTGTTTTTTAAAAATTATATATAGCATAAAGGTTAGCAGTCATGTGTTAACTCAGAGCAAGGTTCCCCTATTTTCTTTTTTTTTTTTTTTTCCTTTTAACTGAAATGATACAACAAATCTGACAAGTAGAGGAGGAATATTTTCTTCTGGCATATCCAGTCACATCAGATTGTAAAGCATGTGAAATCGAAAATTCTTATAAAAATGAGTAAACTGATACTATGATTATAACCTACATTTCTCAAATTAAAACAGCTGGTGAATTTCATACAATGTGCCTTCCATGCTGTGAAATAGCAAAACAACACATTCCAAGAATAAGGACTTTCAGGGTGGTAGCCTGTATAATGTATGCAAAGGATCTCTGCTGAATCAGAAAACCTTGTGTGATCAAGATCTTCATCTCTCCCTTCTGGTTGTATTTTAGCACTTTCTAAGAACAAATTACTTACGAACAAGATTTGTGAAGAAGATTGAGAAGAATATACAGCACACCTGGAGACCAGTCCTTGATATAAAGAGTGGGTCGTTTGACAGATGGAACTGGGGGCAGTATCTTATTTTTTTAAGAATAAAAACAACAAAACAAATAAAAAGAAACAAACAAAAACTCAAAAAAAAGTATGTTTAGATTCTCAGTTGCCAGACAAATGAAGTTGTGGAAGTTAGGCATCTGCATCCCTGAAAGCAGCTCCTCTGGGCCCTCAGCAGTTATAAAGTACTTTGCACTTCCTCAGATCAGAGCCTGGATGTGGAGAAAATCAGCTGGCAAATAGACATTTAAAAGATTCTGTGCACTGATCATCTGTAGTGGGCAAAATATTTGGCCCAATGGTATTTTGAGTATCAGAAAATATTCAGTGCTGAGGGATAATCTTGCTTTTATCTCTCAGCTTTGCAACTCCTTGCTGCTCATTTACTTTCTTATCACATTGTCTCATGCACCTCCAGCATCTGTTCTGGTTTTACATCTCAGTTTCTGCTTTTCTTATTTGCTCTAAAATAGTCTGCTTCTTTTTCCATCACTCTGTTTCCTGGGTCTTTTTAGAGCAGCCACCGAGTTGTTCTGCCACTGCAGTGGGAACTATGCCATGGCAGATGCAATTCCAGGGGAAGTTTGTCCAGAAAAAGTCCTGTTTTATAGGTTTAGCTCTCAAACCACTGAGAAGATGACAATGGAAACATTCAGGGCCTATCAGCTAGTTTGAGTGGATATTCAGAACAGAAAAAAAAACATTACTGGAGGTGATCCATGTCCTGCCCTAAAAAACATTCTTAAAAAGCTCTACCATGATGGTTCCACCATATTGTTTAATTTCTGAGGGAATCACTTATTTACTTCTGAAAAACAAGCATGAGAAATGCTTCAATATAAACAGGTAAAAATTGGAAAACATTGTTAAGTAATTGTCAGAAGATCTTAATGTAGAAAGGATAGAAAAAATACTTCTGTCCTGGCTTTTCAGAGGGGGAAATCTCCAGGCTAATACATATTTATATTTTCAGATTTCTGTAAGTTGTTATTTTTTATTATTTTTCTTTTTTTTTTCCTCTCTATATTATTTTAGTATTATTATTTAGTATTTGTTGCATGTTAGGAAACAAAATGGGAGGAATTTCTGCTACCCAGTTGATGTGTGAAAAGATGCATAGGTGAACATATGCATTTCATATAAAAGTAAATAGATTTGTGCCATGGTACATATATGCACATATCTATAAATTCAGTGCAAGCAAGGTACAGGTGGGATAGGGTTCTGCATTCAACAACCTTGTCAGATGTAAACCCATTTTTATTAGCCATGTCTACAGGCAGCAGTCTTTTTAATGAAGTTAGTGTATCTCTTGCAACAGATTAAAGTCAAATATGATACTCAAGAATCTCCACATCTGCTAACAGTTAAGCATTCCAATGTGAAGCAATTTCCAAAACACCATCACATGCAGTAGTCTCCTTCTTTGAAGTTAGATTAGATGTTTTACTTCTAACTGGATATTGGAACATGGAGAATATTTTGTATTTTAAATATTCTCATCAATATGTTCACTCTCTGATAGGAAAATAATGCTGGTAAAATTAGAATACTGCATCAGCCTGAAAAGGGCTTAAGTACTTGCTTTTGACAAAGAGAAGAGAAACACACAAAATATCCAAGTAATTATCTTGGTTTTTTTTTTCCATCTCTCTGCAACAGTTCCAACAGTTCTGTTGTTGCTGTTTCCTTAGAGGACTTTGATAAACAGAGCAAGAAATTTAATTGTGTTTGTGGTATTTGGTGCAGTTCTACATAGTCATGTTTTCTAGTTTTTCTGTGAAGTATTTGCCTATGAATTCAAAGTAGGCCTCAGTTTCATGGTTGTCTGTGATTTGCAAGAACTCTCTTTGAATTAGTGGTCAGTTTAAAATATTATCTCATCTTATCTCCTACTCAGCCTGAGCCAGAAAATTTCACCTGGTGCAAAGTACTATGTTCCAAGATGAAAACCACAATCTTCTCCGCCAAATTTGATTTAAATTAAGTAAAAAACCCTGCTTTTATATTAATGCTGACCAACCATGGTTGTTTCAAGTGTGTTTATGGGTCAACAGCTTTTCACTTCTGCCAGGTTACCAATATAACTTCTGGAAGGTATTTCTGTCTTCTTGAATGAGCCCTCAGAAACACTGATGGATAGAAATACAGATGCCTTGAAACAAATGTGTGAAGTAAAACTACAATATCATTCCAAAATTTATTTGAGAATTTGTTTTGTTTTCCAATAGTTTTGTCCTTCTTGTAAAATTACATCAGTTGGATTAGGCTTCCTATGTTAAGTTTTAATATGTGGAACTGCAGTGAAATTTTTTTCCAAGTATGTTGGAGGTAATTGTTATCATCTTTACCCAGTGGAAAATATTAAAAAAAAAAAAAAAAAGTTTTTTTAGTGGTCTTCAGTTGCTCAAACAGACTGCCAAAGTTCTCTGTGTTCTGTTGGCTGAGATTTGATTTTTTTGTCCTTCTGTAAGTCAATATTTCTCTGATTTTTAAATGAATAAGTAGCAAGGTGCTTGGTTTATTCTCTCTCCCAATACCTTTGCAGATGTACCATGTGAGCCAGCAGGAACAGAACCTCACTTCTAAACTAAAAATGAATGAAATTTGCAAATTCTTTCGTTGTTCTGAAGTAATACTCAGACAATGCTACTAGATAGATACAAAGGAAATGTTTTGTTTTGATTTTTACTACATAATATAAATATTTTGGGGGAAAAAGGACTTATATTTTCTATCTCTTTTTAATCTCAAACATTATAAAACTGTTATGGTTCACCAAACAGTTTGGTCCACCGCCTTTAAAAAACACAAATTTTGGTTACTGATAGTTTGTATTTAGTCTCTGGCTTTGTTTCCAGATGACCCAGGTGGTCTGAAAAATGGAAGCAATTTCTCTGAGCAGAAGAATCATTACTCTACTAATCTAAGTCACACATATTTGCTACAGGACACAAAGAGGAGTTGAAAACAAACTCTTTAACCTACTCATGGTAGGAAATCATGAGAATATAGGAAGGAGTTTGAATTTTACATTTTGAGAGCATGAGCCTTCACAATCAATACACCAAGGGCAGCTGGTTGTTGGTAGGTTGGTAATAATCCATATTCTCCAAACCTCATGTTTTGGTTTCCATCATGTCCCCACTTGGAAGAAATAGAAGAAATATAAGAGTTTGTGGTGGTACCTTGGGAAGAGTGGGGGAAAAAGGAGAGAGAACACTTCTGTAAGAAATTAAACTCTCATTCACCATGAACAGTTCTTCTATCAGCTGGAATATCAGATGAAATTTTGCTTCTCTGCTCGTGCTTCCTCCTTCTAAGTAAGTAATGTTTTGTACATTATTACTGTACTTCAAATTAGAATGTGTGGTTTTTGTTGGATTTTTTCTGCAGGAATTTCTCTCAAAAGGCCACCAGACCATCGAAAACCAGCTTAGGTAAAATAATTTAATATGGGAGGAAGCAATAAATTTTAGGGACTGTGGATTCCATTTGGGCATATGTTACGAGAATCCTAAAATATTAGGATATCATGAAAATATTAGGATATCATGAGGATATCCTGCCCACATGATTATAAAAGCTGCATCAAGACAGTAACAAATCCTGCACAATATAGTCTGATATCTTAGAAATGCAAATTTGTAATGTGAAATCGCTTGTATTTTAACAACAGCAATTTTTGTTTGTTTTGTAAATGGCTGTTACTCTTCCTTGTAAATATCATCTTCATTTTTTTGGCTTTTAAAAGATTGCTCAAAGAAAGGGAAAATGTGCAATAGATGATTGTTCTTTGGAACTGCTTGAACAAAATCTTGGATCCTTGGATGTTGTTATCCTGCTCTCCTAGATTTTATCCCTCTACTGGAGCTGGAAATTTGTGTGTTTAACATAGTGTAGCAGTCATAGGATCATTAAAATTTTGAAAGTGAAAAAAATCTCTGCATTATCAATAAAATGTTATATTTTTTTTAGAGGAGGGACTGCAATAAATGCTGGCTAAATGTCTAAATAGCATATTTAGTAATTTTGTTTTCTTCATTTGTATTACTTAATAGATTTTGGCAGGCTTTTTGATGTTCCCAAATCAGTTTTAGAAATGCCAAGAAAGTAAAATAAAACTGAAGTCCCAAACTCTAATCAACAGATATTGAAGTTCTAAGAATGAATAATGGTTTTAATATGTGTAATGTTTGGACTTTTGATCAAAACATCTATATTTTTACTACTTGACTTGCTTATAAGTTGAAATATCTATTGGTGAAAGAATATTTCTTAGTAGCAGGCACAGCTATGCAGTAAATGGAGACAAAATTATACGAAGGAGAGTAATCTTAAGACTCTTCTAAGAGTACTTTTAAACTCCTGTAGTCATGAGAAGAAATAAAATCAGTGTCATTTAATTTAGAGAACACCTGCATCCCTCTTCAGGTATTTGAATTTTCTTTGTGAGTAAGACTTTTTTGACCTATTGAGTGGATCACTAATTTGAATGAAAGACATGGCTTTTTGAAGTCAAAGGTTGCAACATTGTAGTGTCACTGTAAACATGAGTCTTTGATTTTCAATGCAGAGACAATAATCACGCTCTTTATAGTGCCACTAATAAAGAGATACCTATATAGAATAGGGAGACCCATTTAAAACCAGGAAATTTATGGACCATGATGTGGACATATACAATCAAAGCAAGTCTATTTCAAAATTAAGTGGTTGTGCTGAATGAACAAAAGGCTTCCTTTGCAGGCTGGATGCACATCTTAAGACTTTTGGTTTTTGTCATGAAGTACAACTTTTAGCTGATCTCGGGGTTTGTTTTATTTTCTCATTGATCTTGCCTTTTGTAGACTTTGGTATGTGAAGCACCCGATCAATCACGAGCGTCTGCTCAGCTGAGTCATCTGCTCTGGGAGGGTACCTTGGCTTCATGTGTCAGCCCTGGTCAGGTCTTTTCTTTGTCAGACTCTCCAGTTAGGCAGAATGGGTGAGCTACCTCATCTTTTCATGGTTCTTCCTACAGGAGGAACAGGAAGGTGCTGTGGGATCACTGAGGCATGCAGGGGAAAGGCAAATTCCATAAATGACACAGAACCTGGCTGTAGTCTACTTGTGTTTAAATGTGACTGTCTGACATTTGTTCTTTGCTGACCCCTGCAGATTGCCTCCAGTTTTGAACCCCTGGGTTTCTGATGTTGCACACCTCCTCACCAGCATATATGAGCTCATCTAATCTTGAGAGAAAATATTTAAGTTCTTTTTTTGCCAGAAACAATAACCTTGACATTTTTCCTTTTATCCTTCACATTGAATAGCTATGTTGATTGGTGTTGCAAAAGTATATTAGATGCTTATGAACTTAAACCAGAAATTCACCAGGCTGTAACTAATAACAATTCAGGGCTGAAGCAGGTTTGTATCAATTACTGGGAATTCTGGCATGAAGGGAAAGTGCAGCATGGAAAGGTGGGGGAACCCACTTATCCCATCTCTAATTAGATAATGACTACAGGAAAAAATTGAAAGCAATGCATTAAACTCAGTTCTATCAGTTTTAGGATTTCTGTGTCAATACCTTGAGTGTTCACATAGTGATCCAGGGGGATCCAATTTTCTTTAACTGAGGTGATCATAGGGTTGTTTCTATGGTATTATTTGAATTTGCTCACTTGTGCTTCTTTGAAGCTGTGGAATTGGCTTATCCATGCTATTTGAACAAATATTGGGTTGTCATGCAGCAATGAAAAGCAAAATGCTGTGACTGTAAACATTTTAATTGACATTTTTGTATACATTAAAAGCTGTTTTCTCATTACACTAGGCTAAATTTTCAACATTTCCATGCTTTGCTTCCACTTTTATCATTGAACTGAGAATGAGATTTTCCCACAGATATCTTCTGTCCTACTGCATGCATATTTTATTTTATTTTGGTTCTGCTTCCACATTTGGGAAAATTTCAGGAAGTGTTGATCTGAAAGGTACAGATTCTTTGTATTAAAATTCTGTTACAGAACTGTCATGTCCAACTACATTAAGATTTAAAATCAACCTTGTGCCACTCCACAGAATACACAGTGTTCTTGACCAATTAGCCCAGCTCACAAAGGTGAGTGATCAGGGAAGTGCCAGATTCTGCATGTTGAGCTCTTGTGTGTGAATTGCTCACCTCTCTTTACACTCTGTTATTACTATTGTTGTTGTTACTGGTCCAAAAGAAGAGCTGTCCCAGTACTGAACTGATCTCTACCTGACTATCACTTAAGCTGACCATTACAACCACATGCTAAGCCATGTGCTCCTGCTTTATAGGTTGTCAAGATGGACCTGTAAGGCAGAAGTGTTTCAGGAGCGTATTGGTGCACTCCTCAAAGCAGAGTTATTTGTTATTGGGGAAAAAAAAGCCATATCTGGAATTTGTAAGCCCATTTAAAGAAATATCTCATTTCTATACAAGATTAAGTGACAGTATTGCAACAAGGCTTTGAAACTTGATGACTTGTTTGGAAATATATTTTCTGAGAAGTTGTCTGCCAGTAGTCCTACTGAGATGACAGTTTCCAAGGTATTGTGGTTTTTTTTAATAGTTCTCAGACCTGCATCCCTTTCTTAATCATGAATTTCTGAAGATGTTCCTTCTTACTGCTAAAGATTAATGAAAGTGAATTTCAGAAAAACACCTTAAATCCTACTATTCTCTTTTCCTACTCTTCTTCTCAGTCATGTTGCAATCTTGTTTGCCAGTGAAAATACAAATTTAATAATGGGTTGCCCATATAGGAGACTTTGTGAATATAAATGTAGTGCTTTTCCTTTTAAAGAGATCTACCTTCACTTGCCATCAAATTCATGTGGGCTCTTTCCTTTCCCTGAGAGTTTGCTCTGGTTTTACTTGTTGTCTTTAATCAGGCTATTTGTCCTGTTTCACTCAACCTCTTCCTATTCTGTGCAAAATTTCTTTCATAATCATTCTTATAAATTACTATGGCATGAACTCCCCATGAACCCCACAAGTTGCCTCAAGCATTTCGAACATTCAGCTGTGATACATTGATGCAGTAGGCAGTGAAGGAAAAAATGTTGAGTCTTGATCAAATACTACCCTGTTTCATCAAGCCCATTATTTGTTACCAGGGAGTTTGTCACAAAGGGGTTGGCCCAGGTTTTTTATGATTATCTCTTTCTTGAATACAAGAAAGATGCCATGTTGTTTTCACCTGAAAGTCAGGAAATACCTTTTTACTGTGAGGGTGACTGAGCAGTGGCACTGGTTTACCAGAGAGGAGGTATGGTCTCCATCCTTGGAGATATTCTGAAACCACATGATCCTGAGCAACCTGCTTGAGCAAGGGGCTGGACCAAATTACCTCCAGAGGTCCCTTCCAACCTTGGCCATTCTGTGATCTTGTAAATTTTCACTTTTCCGCCTTTCATTTGGAAGTAGATAATAAATTTTAATTGGCTTGTTCTTCTGACTGGCATTGGGGAAAATTGCATTTTGCTGATTCTTTATTTTGAAAAAAGGCCAGTCTGTACTCTAAACTAGCTGTAAGGTTCCCCCCCAAAAAACTTGGAAGAAATAGGGGCCTCCAGGACAGTTACCTCATCCAGAGATACTGTCTGTAACTCTAAGACCAGAGTAAATAAGTAGTTTAGAGAACATGTGCAACTGCTGTATGCCTACAATTAGGGAAGATGAATTCCATTGTTGGCTTCTGTATGGTCCTTCTCTCTTGCCTATTTTCAGAGTGGCTCTGATTTCTTAGGAGATTTTCTGCTTTCATTTTCAGTGTGGATATGATGGTATGAGAATATGGGGGGAAAATACTACACATTTGGCCTGTGTGAAATCCTGCTGTTTGGAGAGACATGTGAGGCCACTCTGCAAGTGTCCAACATAACAAATGTGAATGTGTATCCATGTTTGCTCTGGAGGAATTTGTTACTAGACTCTTTCTATCCCCGTGCCCTGGCAGCATGGTAGAACAGTCCCTTAGCCTTAGATTTTCTATTTCTGTGTTACAGAAGGACAAAAAGAGTACTAGCTGGCAGAAGACTTCATGCTCTGACTTAGTTGCTATTTATTTTGTGGTGTAAGGCTGCTTTGTGTAACTTGGTGAGCACATACCTGTGTTGTGTACCATGCATCAAATACCTAACATTGCAGATTGAGTAACAAGCACCAGTCTTTAAAAATGATCTGTAGTCACTGGTATTTAAACTTTGCCTGAATAGTTTCCTCTCCTTGAACACACAGCTTGAACTTTTCCCACTGGAATGGCACATAATGGGCTTTCATTGGTGATGGTAAATAAAACAGGCCTTACAGTGCACCTCCATATAGTTAAAATTGTCCTTTTGCTCTCTTCCCACCCCTCATAAATGGGCTTGTTGAGGATAGCAGCTCAATAGTTGGGCTACACCACTGACTCCTGCTCATTCCTGCATGCTTTCTGAGCTTCCAAGTGAGAGAGCAGAATTTATGCACTGTGTAACGTGCACTACTCATTTTCTATGGGGACAACTGCAAAATAGACAGCTGTTCTCACTTGGTCACCTGTACTGATTTTATTATGAAGAGTTTTGCTTTAGTGTATCATAAGTTCTTTAATTGTGAGCAATTATTCTTCAACTATTCTCTTTCTTTTAATTTTTAATGTATGTGTTTGGCTTTCTGATATCTATCATATGCTGTTTCTGAAATTTTGCTACTTAATGTGTGATATTGAAACAAGTAAAAAGAGATATTAAGTTTTTTTTATTGTCTTAAGGGTGGATACTTGATAATTTATTGTCTCTAAGCATCTCAGTTCATGTCTTGCCTCAAAAGTCCACTCCTTCATTGCATGGATGCAGTAGGGTGTTGGCCACATGGAATATGGTTTCTATTGGTGTATGTCTCACAGGAATCATCTGTAATTTAGGTTTAGTGTGCAGGGGTAATAACTCTCTTATTTTTGCTAAATGTCTTCCTGACATCTGTACTACTTGAATTTTCACTTTATCTACTTCTAACTTGATATTCTATCTTAATTTACTTCGCCTCATGGTATTGTGATTATGTTATCAGAATCAAAAATTTGGTTCTGCTATTTTTCTGTCTCTTTATGTACACTCCAGAAGAGGTCTTTGTGCCCTTCACACACCTTGATGCCCACTGTTCATTCACATTCTCTTTCTTACTCTGTTCTGCTGCCCTGTCTTTGCACCTGGTATTAGTCTGAACTTCACAGTCCATTTCTTTTTTTTGCTCTTTTGCACTTCACTGATGTCACATACATGCAAAGATCTCTGAGTCACTGATTTCTTTCTCATTATGGGGGCATTTTTTTCTTTTCTGCCATCCTTTGCATAATGACTTCTCAGAATTTTTTAATGTGGTCCCATGTAATGAGAATTTCATGATTATCCTTTTTTCCCTATTAATAAGCATAGGTCTTTGGATTTTATTAATCTCTTCTGCTTTGTATTTGTATGTCTTTGCTGAATTTTCAGTAAATTTTCATGCCTTCCTTTCTCTGCCTTCTTAAATACCTTTGTGACTGCTTTGTTTGTGTTCTCTATTTGGATGTGAATTTGTTCACTAGCTGTGCATGTCTCTGGTTCTCTGCAGAGTTAATGGGATCTCTAAGCATTCACATTTGAGTGCCTGGATTTTTGTCCTGTCATTATTCTATCACCAATTAGTTCAGCTTGTATAGTTTGGTAATTGCATGAATCAGTCATCTTTGTGTAGCTTGCCAAAGCTCTGACCCACTGTTCTGCATTGATGGTTCTTGATTTATGCAAAAAGGAGTCTTTCATATAACTGGATTTTTTAATGAATTAAAATGCTCAGGAGATTTATCCCTGCCTCCTTCAAATGTAGTGGGATGTCACCATAGTATAAGACACCCTTCACCCATAACAACCATACCAATCTGCTCTTCTTGTGTTTTTTTTTCCTTTCCCTACTTTCTAGAGTAATGAAAACATCTGTTGTTTTCTTTCTTTGCTGGAGTAGTTCTATGCATTTTTTCTTTAAGTGGCTATGTGATGAGGCCCTGGACTATATGGTCCCTCAGCTTATTATTTTTATTGTCTGTAAGATCACTTCGAATTTCCTGTAATTGTCCATAAGCACAAGCAAAGATAGTCAAAACAGGTCCACATTCATGTTTATTTTTTCCTTCCTTCACGTGTAAGGTCTTCAACACTCTCACAAAGTTGAGCATTTTATCCTGAGGAAGAACTCTACGTTGTTCTGACAGTGTTACTGTCACCTTTCTGTCCTCTCTGTCTCTTTGCTCTGTGTCTGGCCTCTGGTCACTTGTTCCTTACCCTCTGGCTGTGTTCTGAATCTCCCACCATTTTGTATGGTGGTATCTTTGCCCCACCAGCTCCATGCCCCACACTTATCAAATCCATCTCACCTGTCCCCCAGGACATTTTTCTGCTGGTTTGCAGGTTTGCTGCTTTTAGCCACCTTTTTGCTCCTCCTCCTGACACCTCTTCTTGCTGTATCCACTCATATTTTGTTTGTTTAGGACTCAGATAGATTCCTGTTCCTTCCTTGGGATTTGGCACATGTGATGAAGTTGGTGTGGCAAAGAAGGTATTGCTTTATCCCTGGAAAAAGTGGAACGGCAGTTTTACCTGTTGAACCTAGGTAACATCTACTATACATATGGAAAATGGGATGATTTCCCCAGCACCAGAAGGCTTGTAGCACAACCCATTATAAATACAAATTTGCAAAGCACATTTTCCTGATACAAAGGCTATTACCTTGTCCTTTCATAGTTTCTGCTCCTAAATGGAATTTTTAAAGAAAAGGTCACTGTTTTGTTTAGTAACACTACTGCCTAAACCTAAGAGAGGATACAAATTGAAGCCAGGTTCACTGTGTATGAAATGGGGTGAGAACATGAGAAATTTTCTGAGCATTGACTCTGACTGAGAAGTCACAGATAAAAAAGTGCAGCCTAAACCAAGAAAAACCTTGAAACTTTGTCCCCTGCACTATTTCCTCTGCTCTGCTCCCCTTGAAATCTTCAGCTGCTTAAAGCAAACAGTTTACCTCTTAGATAACACCATTATATAGATTATCTAGGTTTTACACTAGTATGCAGGCCTTACAAATTCATTCCAGATTTATCCCAGGGTGGTTTGCTCTCCTTGATGTAGGGCCCATTTCAGTCAAAGAATAGAATCATAGAATGGTTTGGATTGGAAGGGACCTTTAAGATTGTTTAGTTTCCACTTCCCTGCCATGGACAGGGACACCTTTCTCCAGACCGGGTTGATCAGAGCCCCATTCAATGTGGTCTTGAATACTTCCAGAGATGGGAAATCCACAACTTCAAACTCCTTTTCTTCAGATGAAATTAATGGGGAATGTTTTGGGAACTGCTGCTTTCAATATTCAAGAGTCCCATGCTATGCGAAAGTAAGTGGCCTACTGCAGATATTCAATGACAAGTAACAACTTTAGTTTGGACTATGTAGAAGTGTGAAGTATAAATTACCTGAATAGGTTTTTTTATTATTTTTTGTTTGCTTGTTTCTTCCCTTTGCCCCCATTTTACTTTCATTGAATGTATTTGACAGGGGAAAGGCAACAGAAGCTCTTTGAGGAAAGAAGTTTGTTGCATTGCGCAAAATATTTTTTGTAGGAAAAATGCACTCACTGCAAAGTGTGTGACACTTTTATCATTTAAGACTTTAAAAACTTGGTACATGTGGTAGGATGATGACAGCAGCTTATCACAGGAACAAATAATGGAAATAATGTCCCTGGTCTCACAGCTGGTTTTTTTTTTTAATTGAGCCAATTCAGTTTCTACCAAACCTTGTATTGCCTCCCTTGTGTCACATTTCAGCTAGGCTTATGTTGCTCTTCTGTAAAAGGAGCACTAGACTACATGTTCATCCCCTAAACAGTGCTGAGGCTGGGCAGTGGCCCTTGGTAATGCACAACTGTGTCCATGTCCCTCTTCGACCCATGGCATGGCTTGGGGAGGACCATAGGCTGACGTCTTTTCCTGACAAGCAGTATGGATGAGGGTATTCAGCTGTGTGTTGGGAAGGGAAAGACTCGCCATTTGAAGGTGAGTCACACTGTGTCACTTGCCATCTCTGTGCTAAGCTCTGGTCTGAGTTTCTTATATAGGAGAAGTCTAAATGGATCAGCTAACTGATGTGGGAAGGGATCTGTTCCTCTTGTCAGTCTGTTGGCTTCCATGGAGAAATGAAGTTTGCTTCAATACAATTGAAGCTGTGACATGGATGTGGACATACTACTTTTATGTTAGTAAACCACATGCAGTTTGTGGACCTTCAGAAGCTATGAACAGAAAAGGGCCAAGAGCTGTTCAAACAGTCTGTGTTCTTCTTACATATCTCTTCATGTTTCATTTCCTTTCCCCATACAACCCTCTAATTTTAACTTGTGTGCTCTGGGCTTGTATGTGTTTGTGACTTTGGATTCTGCAAAAGCTTTTAGACCCCATACCACAGTATGTGATAGCTTGTACCAGGGAAGTTGCACTTAAGGACAAAACTGGAGAAAGCAAAAAGCTGATGAATGTATTTAAAGACAGCAAAAATAAAATAAAAATTAAATGCTTCAATTTATTGCAGATCTCCTCTCCTTTTTCCCACCTAACTAATGTTTGAAAGAGGTTCTTGATAAAATACCAGTGCTGACTGACTATTGTTATACTGTTGGTATGTTATCACAGAGTATGTTTTGATAAGACATGACAGATTGTTAAGCTGGATTTTTGTGCTGAAAAGTCACTGATAGTTATAAAGCAGTAAGTTTGAATTCCTGATATGTTGCCAGGAATATGTTGCCCCCTGCTCAGGGTGGCTGGCACGAGAGGGCATGGTTCTTTTAGAATCTACTTTCCAGTAGTCAGCAAAACCCCACTGTGATTTTGATAGCAGCACTAGGAGGTCAGCTTTCCATGGCTAGTATCTGTGTTGTCACTTCTGGTCTGCATCTGTGCTGACAAACCCTGGGCACAAACCTGTGGAATTCACCAGAGAGCATCTTGTCTTTTCATCCAGGCTCACTGTCTGATTTCTCTGTTCCCAGTTCTGCATGTTCTGTTTGCTCTATGTGCTTCTCAACGTCGTTCTGATAATTGCTTCTGTAGATCAACAACCTGCTTGGCTCTCTCTGCCTGTCTTTGCCTTGTCTCTGCTCACAGACTGTCTCTCTATCAGGCTTTTCTAATTCAGAACAAAACCCATCTCCAGTGGTCTCATAACCCTCTGTCTCTCTTCTAAGCACAGGGCTGCCTTCATCTTTCTTCCTGCACAGAAAACCTGCAGGTATTCAAACTGGAAAAACTGGGACAGCATTTGTGACAAGCACAAAGTACAGATCAGAGATGTCTATCCACTTCCAATGGGCAGAAAGGAGAATGAAAGATGAAGAGCAAATAGCTCTTTCTCATCATATTCAACCAAGCAGAATTGTCCCTTTCATGCCTGATGGATGGAAATTAAAGACTGTAATTATAGTTGTTAAAATCTGAGAGAACACATTAGTACAGGACTTATACTTACTGAAATGTAGGCTGAAAATGAGAAGGATCAGTATGTAGTTTAGATGAGGAATGATGCAAGTGGAAAGATAGAAGGATGAAATTGGGTGGATGGTGGTGGGAATGCAGGAAAGAGAAATACTCTAAAGAGTATTAATTCACAAATAGCTATTTGGCTAAAAATTTGGCTAAATCTATTTGATTTTCTTCAGCTATTATAAGGATCCCATATAGTTGGAGTAAGACTTGTGCAGAAACAGTTTCAACATTTTTCTTGAGATTTTGCAAGTGATTTTGCAAACTTCCAAAAAAGAGACTGCTTAGAATATTAGGTCAGGTACTAGATACAGACAAGATTTCCAGGTTTCTGATGTTTGGTTTTTAAGCTTCCAAGATTTCAAAGGTTTTGGGTTCGGTCTGTAAGATGGTCTACCACCATATTTGAGCTATTTTGAAAATCTATCCATAAAGCAATGTGGAAGAAGAGATTGAGAAGTGGGGAAAGTCCTGATCTAGATATAACATCAGATGCATGTGGTAATTTTCTTTGACAATAGGGCACTTGAGAAGTTTCTAATTTCTTGATCAGTCCAGAATGGCTTATGGCCCACAACAGTAAAATAGTAGAGAAGTCACTGTGTAGGAAGTCATAAACCTTTCTGTAATATATTCTACACAGATGTATCTCCTACTCAATGTCCTCTTTAATTTACTGGTTGTTATGTAAGACAAATGTTTCTTGTGCAAATGATAATTTTAAAACCAAAAGGAGAATTGTTTACTTACAATGGTCTGCAAAAGCACAGGAAGGGCTAATTGTTTTCAGGAAGGGGCAGCAGCAAATAAAGATGTCACAGATATAAAAATAAACATATGCAAGACTGCATACAAAGCAAATAGCCAGAATAAATTCTTTTTTGGGCAGAGTCAAATTATGTCATGCATGTTAGTCCCCTTTTCCTCACTTGGAATCAAAACAAAAATTCAAGATGTCAAAGTAGAATTACTTTTTGATGGCCTAATTCAAGGCCACCCTATCACAATGGATCTGTTTTTGTGCTTTCAGTGTAGATGCTTATGTCATTTTATTTCTATAACCCAGTACAACTTTCTTCCTTGACACCTAATATAAAGCACAGAAAGTTGAGTAACTTCTGTAACACGAAAATCCCCAAATGTGTGATCGGTCAGAGGAGTATAAATACAACCAGCTGTGCACATCACATACATTTTCTGTTCCTGATTCACTGTGGGAAATCCCAGCAAACTTGCTGGAGCTCTGTGTGGGTGGGTTCTGCACACTCTCATTGGGCCCTATCTGAAGGCAGGGTTTGCTGGTGATAAAATTAGGTAAGAATAGTGACACATAGATATAGGGCAGTACAGAGAAACAAGCTGTGAAAATGTAGTTAATTCCCCTTATGTAGCTGTTCTGGCAGAATGCAACCATGCAGACAAAACCTGCTTGTAAGGGATCTAGAGCAGTGATTTCCAACCTTCTTTGGTGAGCTGTAAAAATCCTGGTATGCAGTGGACCCCTATATCATAAGCTGATTAACTTTCCCTAATAATCTTTAGGCCCTTGCAGACCAGGGATAATACTTCAGATCACAGAGGGAAGAAATTTCTTAAGCAGAGACATTTCTTTTTCTGTATTTTTGCAACCTGTTCCACAGAGCATCAATCCACTGGCCCTTCTCATATGATCACTCACAAGATGAAAACAAGCCTTCCTGAAATAAAGCAGGGGCAATTTGCATGACAGGAATTCTTTCAAAATTCTAATTTTCCGCACAGAATTGACTAGAGAATGACAGAGAGATGTGTAAGTCAAGTAGATCTCGTACATCCTCAAGAAATTCTCTTCTGCCACATTACCTTATGGACAAAATTGCCCACTGGCTTTACAGTGGGTTTGTGTCATGCCACTTGCTTAGAAACATTAAGAATGTGGATGCAACAGGAGAGAAGCAGAAGTAGGTCCAGGAAAGTGGATTTCTCTGTGTATTGCTGCAGTTGGATGAAAGCATATAGGATGTAATAACCACAGCATTGTAGTTGTCAGCTGAGTTTTTTCTGAGGTTAAAAGCTCTGTCTTGTAGTGTGGCAGGGTAAATCCTCCATAACCTGGGCAGTCTTCTAAGGTAAGAGTAGCTGATGGTTTCAATAACAAGCGGTTTTTGTAGTATATCTGGACCTGCCATGACACCTCAGTGGTTATGATGTTCTCTGTTGGATCTTATAAAATGCCTAGGCATTTTCTGCTTGCCTTTTAATGGGTTTCAGATAGGAAGGACAATGTGGAGGTATTTATTTTATGAAGCAGCCATGTTTCATTAGTTTTTTTTGCGTGTGGTAGATTGTTCTCAGATTTAAAAAAAATGAAAATATTGAAAAATAATTGGTAATTTCCCATGTTCCTCAAATAGCCTAGCCAGAAATTCACCATAATTTTCTGCAAAATTTCTGGGGCTCAGGGAATACCCAAATATTTCTTTTGTTTTGCAATGCATGAAAAAATAATTAAATGAAAATATAACTAAAAAATACATCTCATTGAAGTGATGTGCTTTCATCTTTTATCATCTTTTATCTATACCACTGTTTTCAACAGATTTGCCATAAAGTCAGCAGGTTCAGGAAGCTTTGGTCCCTGGCCCAGCTGCTGATGGGGAGAGGCAAGGCAGAGCAAGGGAGGGAAGGAATTGTGCTGGTTGAAGCTGGGGAAGGATTGAGGCAGTCTGGAAAGGCAAGGGCAAGTAAGAAGGCAGTGATAGAGGCTGCAATGGGAGAAGGAAGGAGATGGAGGAGGACTGAGAAAGGAGCGTAGTAATTTGCGAGGGGTGTCAGGAAATGAAGTGAGAACAGATGGGAGAATGCAAATGAGAGAGAGAAGACAGCAGCAGCTCTTGGGCTCAGCTGCAAAGAGGATGAAACTGGTACCTATGTTTAATACTATCCCCTATTTGACTTGGCTTTGAGAGCAGGGGTATCTAAATGTGGGTTATGGAATGATTTGGAGTGTGTCTTTCCATGTGGCAATTGCCATCTTTTGTAGAGCAGCTGGTTTGAGCCTTGCAGCCCAGACAGAATGAGCTGTGCAAATAGATGAGAAATGAAGGAACTTCTCCTCCTCTCTGTCTGTCTCACACCCTCTCTGGATCATCTAGCCAAAGTACTGACATCCTGTTGGGGGCTTCAGCATCTTGCCAAGAATACCTAGGAAGCAGAAGGGCGCTGGAATCATAAATCTAGAACTCTTGCAAAGCAAATCCTGTGGTGATATATGTAAAATCTATATTCTGCAGAGAGCTCTATAAACTGAAATCCACCATTTTGTTCCTACTAGAGAAAATACATATGGCTTAAAAATTGTAGAGAAAGGATGTCATTATTTATTAAATGCTGTGAGATTAAGGCTCATGAACTCTATTGACTTAATCACCATCTCTTTCCACTGTATTTTTTTCATAGGTGGTTTTTGTATAGATTGGGGCCACAGTAAAATATGTACACGATTACCATTTTCAGAATGTTGTTATAGTTTGAGTCTTGTCATGGAAAACTTACAGATCACTGCAGCTGATTTCAGTACAGTCAAAACTGGCTTAGTGTGCAAAGAACTGAGCACATTGTTATCTTTCAGTAAAAGGTTATAGTTCTTTGGCACTGGTGCCAAAATTTGCATGAGGTATAGTGTCTTAAAATACACAACATGCCTGTCCCTCAAATTGTTGTAAAAGAAATACTGTGCTTGCTCAAAGTGATTATGCAAAGTGAATCTTGCCCTGTTTTGAACTTTGAGTCAAAGGACATAAATATTTTGAAAGGAGCTATTGGCTTACAAATGTGACTCCAGCTGAGACTTTAGACATCAAAGAGATGTGTTGATGGAGATCAGTAAGAATTTATAAAGCCACATGACTTGAAACATATCAGCCAGAGATGAAAAAGAGACTGAAGTCCTGTGATCCTTACTTTCCCATAGTAGGTTGCATTTTCATGGGGATGCTCAATTGCTATTAATGCCAAAACAGTACCATAAATGTTCATCTTTATATCTGTATAATATCAAATTATTCTCAGACAGACATGATTCATTGCCAGTTTCTTTCCTTATTATATAAGGTTCAGAAAAGAGCATTTATCCCATTTCAGCCATCGCCAGAATTTCCGAGGTGCTACAGTTCCTAGGCATTGGAATAACCCTTTTTTTTGGGACAGCAAGGTCAGGTAAAATAGGTCAGGATGGGACACCTGCATGTAAATGAGTGTCCTTCATCAGAGGTGTTGGAGAAAGTGTAATACATTCTTTCTCTTGCTGAGGAGAAGCAGGGGAAGAGATGTAGTGGGCAAGGAGTATTTTCATGTGGAGACACAATTCAGCCTTTTATTGGATGGTAATAGCAGTAGCCACTGTGTGCCCTTTCTGGGAAAAGAACCTTTCAGAGTTACTTTATTTTAACTTTTGTATGTGCTTACAAAAGATTTAAGATTTTTTTTGTTTAGAGTAAAAAATGTCTACCCCATGTTTGTTCTACATGATGTATTGAATATGTTACCTTTTATTGACAAAAAAGCAAATGTAGAAAAACTGTGCATCATATTCTTATTTCATTTATTGATGCCTGTATGAAAGGAGGGGCAGCAGAAAAGGAAACTCCTCTTTCCCACCACATAATGTTTTTCCCACTGTAATTAAACTTGTCAGTCAGTGGTTCTATAACTCATTTTTAGGCTTTAAAGGTCAATTATTCCTCACATTCATTGATGAAAGAGCTTGTACTCCATTTTTCCAGAAAAGGACTGCATCCTTTTATCTTTTGCCTTAAAAATTGCCAGGGCTGGACCTTTAATTGGGTATGGCTTGTGTCTGCAGTGCAGCCATTCCAGTGGTGTCAGGGTCAGCCTTCTCAAATCACAGAAATGCATCATGTTAGGAAGCCTATGGTGGGCCTCAATTTGGTTTCTTCACTGAGGAAATCTGTAAGTAACCAAGCTTGTGAACGTGCCCACATGCCATCTGACCTTCACAGTTGGATTTTCTGTGCAATTTCTTGTTAACTCCATTTTTTCTTTCAAAATTTTCAAAAAAAGGGCAAGGAAGCTGAATGTCTTTCAAAAATTAAAAGGGATTGTTAGGTTAAAAAGTCCCCAAAATCTACCTATAGTAATTTCAGGGAGCAAATAAATTTAAAAAAATTTAAAAAGCAAGCCTTTCAGATTATTCTTGTCATTATTTGTTTTTTGGAAGCCTCAAGTCCTGATTTAAGCATTCCCTGTGTTCCTAGTTCTTGGGCAATTTCTAAGCCTATATTTGTAAAGAAGAGAACACATATGTAAATTCCTATTCAAGGAAACATAGGGTTTTTTCCACTTATATTTCAAATGTTTTGAAATGAAAAGGTTTCAGCTTCTTGACAGACTTTCTTCCAGCTGCCAGAAAGAGCTCCTAATTTAGGTCAAATGTGTAGATTGCCCAAATGTTCATCTCAGGTTGTCAACCTTCTTCTTCAGTTCTGAAGGTAGTGTGAAAACTCACCCTCATTTTCTAAATCTTACTATATCATTTGGAAACCTAGTGGATCCACCCAGTGGATCACTGCAAGGAAACCACGTAGATCACGCAGTGAAATGACAATTAAGGGAACAAAAAGTTATACTCTACATACTCCTGTGTAAGGATGATGAAACCTTAGGCATACTGAGTGAATGCTTTCATCATTCACTGTTAATCCAAAGAGCTCATTGTCAAAAATCTATTGCTCAATTTAGACTTCAAAATGATTTGCATAGTCTGGCTCTGATACCAAGCGTGGTTACTGATAAGCAACATATACTGGCATCATATTCTTCATGATTATATTTGTTGATTACAGTTTTAATGAAGCTGAAAAGGATTTTTCAGTGTGCTTCAGCTTCTGAGCTGTGCTGAAAGTCAAACCCTGAAAATCTAAAAGGCAGATCTAGTACAAGAGATCTTCTGCCTCCATTTTAAATCTTATTTCTAGTACTTCCCCTTTAACTCTTTTCCATATTTAGATTTTGCCTCAGCATGCCAGAAGCTATATATTGGACAAGGATACAGAATCAAAAAGATACATTGAGCACAGCACTCCCACACCAGCACTCTGCAAGAATTTCTCTGGACGACATTTCTGTGCAACATACATAGCCTGATCTTGTAGAAACTGCTGTTCCTATGTGTCTTGTTTATCACTGGCGGCAGCACCAGAGCCACCACAGTCACATGATACATATTCACTTTATAATTACTAATTTCTCTTTCTCTCATCTTTCAGTAAGGTGTCATTTTTCTGGTCATGGGAAAATAAAAGTTTCTTATGAGAGATGATGCTATGATTTTTGAAGCTAGTTTTTTCCCTGACATCTGACAAATTCTGTATGCAAAAGAGTTCAGAATTGGAAAAGTTAGCCAGTGAAGTTTTGAAACAGTGTTTTATAAGAGTAGATTAAAAGGAACCCAGGAAATAAATTAATCTACTGCACTCCCTGTCTTTATGACACCTGAGAGGCTTCACACTTTCTGCTTCCTTCTAATAGTATTTATGTTCCTTTAAAAATAATTATCCTTTTTGCATTAATTCCTGCCTTTGGCAGTCATTTAATTTTCTTTAGTCTTCATTACTTTCAGTGAAAATGGAAGAAAGAGTATTTGTTAGTGTTTCTTCCTCCTACTTTGTTCTAATGTTTTGGTCAGCCTTTTTCATCTGAGAGCTGAAAGATAAAAAGATTAAAAAATTTTAATCTGGATTCTCTGACCACTTTTTACTCTGAATAGACTTCTTCCTGTGCCTTGTGTTTTAGTTATCATATTACACTTTTGCTCTTTTAGCTAATGTTTGCAGTTTGTTATTCATATCTACTGGCACTGCTAGGACTCCGGGTTTTATTTTTACAGGTGGAAAGAGTAGCTTTTGGGAGAAAAACTTCTTATTCAAAGTGCTTGTTCCTTTCTCTCTCTTTTTACCTCTTTCTCACATAATTTTGTTTGATTGGAGAATTGATTTTTAGCCCTCCATCTGAGATCTCCCTGCTTTCTCTCCTCTACCTTGACATTTACACAGATCTGAAACTGCATTTTGGCTATTACTCAAGCTGATCCCTGTAATTTCCTTCCTGTCTCTGTTTCTTGCTTTTGTTTTGTAAAAGGAAACCTTAGTTAGTGTGTGTACAAACACCTCTCTTTCTGTAACCTTTGGAAATGCCCATTCCCATTTCTTTAGCTGAGATCTCCTGTAGTACGTGCCTACTGGAGAGTTCCACCTCATTTTCATCCAACACCTTTACGATTTTCTTTTTTTGCTGTAAGCTTGAGTGTAGAGGTTTTATAATAAAATCCCAATGCATTATTTCTTAGGCTGTATTGTGCTCAGTTTTTCTTTGGTTCCCTCTGTCACAGTCCATGAGAAGCCATCAACTAAAGAAAATAGCTGCTGAGTGTAGTTAAAATGCTAGATCATGTCTCCCAGTTACAGCTTCAAAACTGGGATCATGCAGAGTTCTGAGCCCTTTTGTTTAAGGAAACAATTCCACCTTACTTGTTCTTTGCTGAACCACCTAGCCATGGTAATTTGGATTCCCCCTAAGGAATATACTGGTTGGTTCCCCTATTTTCATTGGGATTTTCTCTATTTACATACAAGGACAATGCAAACATCCAGTGGTTTGTTTTATGCTGGGTTGAAAAAAAAAAGGAAGAAGAGAACATAATCATGTTTCTCTGAATTAGAATAATACCCTCCCCAGCTATCCCCAGTAGGAAATACTTTTGTAGTTCCCTATTTCAAATCTTTTGTTAACTCTTTCATTTGACTGTGCATTTTTTCATCTGTACAGTATTTTTCCCTTCCATTTATCAGTTCTTAACTTTAACAAATGGATTTCTTTTATCCTGCAGTATTTTTCTACTTTCACATCAGTGACCTGTATCAACTCTGGTTCTCTCAATTTTACATCTCCTTTATACAAAATTAATGTATTTCAAGTGAAGTTACTTCATATTCTGGTCTGGCTCTATTCTCATGATGATAACACCCGTTTAAAGTCCTTTTTATGAGAGGGCACCTGGTGGCCTCAAACCTAGCCAAGGAATCTGTGTGATGAGGGTCTGTGGGGAGAAGCTCCTACTTTTTCTTGCCTCATTAGCACAGCACAGTGAAGAGAGGTCATGCCATATACTGGTTGAATTTTAATGCTGTTTAAAAATTAAACTTATTTAGGATGTGTCTGAGAATCTAGCTAGCTAGCAGTTACTGGTGAAATGGTGATTTTCCATCCAATTTCAGTCAGCTCTCCTGCTGAGCTCTTCATGCTGAAGGCAGCTTAGCTTCACAAAGAAACTGAAACTTAATCTTTGTTTCCCATCAACAGAGAATGAGTTCTGGTGCAAGGTAAGATCTAACTAAAATAATTTCCTTTTGCATCTAATTTAGCTCCTGAGAGGACCTGCCTCTGCAGAATACTCTGCTGCTTGCTATTTTCTACATATGGTGTACTTACACAACATTAGGTAAGGCCATCAATGAGGTATTTTTGTGTGGGGAAGTACCTACTGAAGCTGTTTATTTTTGTTTCAATTAATAGTATTATATATACTATTATATATAATACTGCCCTTACAGTGCATGTACATTCCCGAATATCAGTTTATAAACTGTGTTGAAGTGTTATCATTGTCACTTAATATTTCACTGCTCATTAAATCTGAAACATGCCCACACAGCCATAAGCATGTTTCCAATGCCTGGAAATAGCTCCATGGGTGTATCTGTGTACTGAGGGTAAGACACTGTGTCACAGGCTGAAAATGGAAGTCTTTGGAAGTACAGCAATGATTTATGAGTTCTTATGCATGGAAATGTAGGAAGTGTAAAGGATTTGAGTTTTACTCTTGCAACAAAAAAGTCCTTTTGTGTTCAGTTGTTTGTTTCCTTGTAATTACCCCATAGTAGGTATGCCAAGCATCTTGTAAAAATGCTCCAAAATACAGACATGGTTTGGTTTGTCTCTTGTGGTGTGTGTCTGCATGCTTCATTGACTCTTCAGAGCTGAAAGTGCTGGTGTAATTATGGTTTGGTTCAAGTCACAAGTGACATTGAGAGACATCCATTTAGACCGCTTGTCCTTGGTAATGAAAACATCACCACAGGCATTAGCAAAGGGTAACACCTTTAAATTCTCCTGTGTTCAAGCTACATAAATTTTTGCACTTATTCCTAGTATTTTCAGTAACTCAGAGGTAATAATGTGTGCTGATAATTTATTGCCAGACAGAGCAAGTTAACAAGTATCTAAGATAAACACAACCCTTCTATGATTCCTGAGTGTCATTGCCACTTGTTGGAGTTTCAAACACCAGTGGACCACAAATGTAATTACTGGAGATGTGTGGACCACAGCTTTAGTAAGAGTGGAAGGATCAATGGAGAAGGGATCAGTCTTTAAATTTTTGCAATTTTTTACAGTTGAGTATCTGTTTAGTTGTGATCTTCCTCTGCTCGGCATTTTTACTGAAGTACAAGGAAAAAAATAAAGAGGACTGCTCTATAATGATATGGGAAAGAGTGAAGGGAAATGTAAATTTTTTGCTGGTAAAGAGAATATTTTAATAATCTTACTTTCTAATTTCAAGACAATTCAGGTGTTTCATTACGAAGTGTTTTTAATAACAATAAAAGGGAAATGGTTCTACTCAGAATATTCTGCTATGGATGTAAAGACAAAATATTTTCAAGAACTTTCCTTCCAACCACAAACTCTTGTTCATTCTTTTTCTTGGATCTCTGCATCTCAAGCATGTGACCCTTGTAGCTGAGCATGAATGTGCAGCTACATTGTCTTTGAACAATTTATTTGACTTCAGGCTACAGTACTCATAAGCCAAGAGCTGCCAGCTCTGCATAGCTGGAAACTCTGATTTCAAATTCAAAGGTCCTGTGTACACACAAACATCCCCCAGCTTGGAAAATACACACACCAGTATAGCTGACTTTGTGCAAGTTTGCTCAATGGTCTTTGCTATGTGCAATTGAGCCCCAACAGTGGTCTTGAATTTTGGGTTAGTGTTGAATATATTTGTGCCACAGTAACTTGTCTGAATACTCGGTGGAAAAAATCAGTGCTCACTTAATTGAGAATAAATCTGTATGTTCTTTTACATTGCAGTATAATTTGTTTAGATTTAAATAGCAATATTGTTTTCTGGAAGTGAAGATAAATTATGTGCTCTTTGATAAAACAGTTACGTTGGAGATACGTCTTTTCTCATACCAAGAATTTTCATGTGATTTTGTTTATGTTTAGTATTACGTTGTATGGTCATAAACACAGTGTTCCAATTTAGTCTAAACAATTGGGGCCTTCATCTATGAGGAACTGTGAGAAACTCTGACAAGAGAGGTTCAAGGGAAAGTGGATAAAATCAGCCCTGGAATCTCCCAGCGTATCTAAACTTGTCAGTAATTAAATTCAGAAACTGCTGGAATCCTTTAGAAGTTGAGTAGCTCAGGGAATATTTAATTTTTCTCCCTTAGTGGATTGATTACTATGGTATTTCTGTTACATGTGAAGAAATCAGCCCCTATGTGAGCCAGCCAAAATGCTCCAAGGCTTCTTTGGAAAGAAACTTTTAGTCTTGTTAATATGTGGTTTAAGAGAGAGCGAGTGAGAGAAACTATATGAGGGCATAATGTTTAGGTTTTGGCATTGTAAATGGAAAATCAGGTATCTGAATTTCTCCTTGCAGGGCAATGACAAGGAAACATTAGCTACTAAACATTTTTCACAGTTAAGCTTATGAGAAGTTGAGCCTATCTTTCTCATTCGAACTCAAGGGGCAGGATGAAGGAAAGAACTGAGTATCACTTAGCAACAGAAGACAAAAGGCAAAAACAGAAAGTTGCTACTACAGGTGAACTCTCATCTAAATGTAACTGGAAAGGAAACTGTGTTTCTCATCTGAATTACCAGCAGCAGCTTTTCCTGAGCCCAGACATGTCTTAGTTCTGATCTGCCGTAATGCCTGAAGGAGAGCAAGGTTTACTAATACAAACCTTTGTTTTTCCTTTTGTGTAATTTATCATAATTACATACATAACTTTATTTCAGAAAGCTTTACCTGAAATCTCATTCTGGTTTTGATAGGATTCAAGTGGAATTAATTCTATTGATAGCAGGTATTAAAATTAAGCTTATTCTGAATGTTGTCTTTTTCTCTAATTCTCTTACTAATAGTCACCCATTTTTTTTCTTTCTTGAACACAAAAGACATTTTTGAGGGAAGTGGAAACTATTAATGTCTATTTTTAACTTCTAATCTTTATAATATATGCAGACCTGACTTCACAGAATTAACACTTTAGATTTTCTGTAAAGGAAAATTCTTCTTGAACTCTAGACTCACTGGCTGAATGCTAGCAGCGAGTTTTACCAAGGCATGAAAAAATCTAATGGTAACAGACAATTAAACAAATGAGCAAAGGGGTGGGGAAAGCAAGCATTGTGAAATGTCTGTTAAGGATTAAAGTACATGTGCATGCAACAAGTATATTGCATGAAAGCCCTTTTCTGATTATTTGGCACTATTTTATGGGAATCCTCGTTTGAAAATGAGAGGTTTTGGGAGACAGTATCAAAAGCCTTCTACTGTTTCCATCATACTTTGGATTATAGAACTATCCTGATTCCATACTCTAAAACTTAAAGAGCTAAAACCAAAAGTCCTTAAAATTGTAGCTGTTGCCAACTCTTGGAGCTTTCTTGCTAATTGGTCAATGTTTAATGTTCTACTTTTAAAATCTCAGTTCCTGGAATCAGCTGACTAAATGCGTTAAGATTCCCATGATAAAACTAAAAAGGAAAATTCATATTTTCATAAGTATGGAAAAAATCAAATAAATGAACTCCACTGGTATGCAAACCAGAAGGAAGGATCCAACATTTTGAAAATTACAGTATTTGAAAATTTAACGCATAATATTATTTAGTGGAATATGTATTGCCATGGAACAAGCAGAAAAGAAAATGTCAATTGAGGGTTTTTTCCTCTTTCCCTCTTTTTTTCTTGGCTTTCAATGTACTTTTACACTTGTGTTCAGAGCCAGAGCTTTGCAATTTTGCTATCCCACTAGAGCAGGCAGGTCCAGTTATTTCTTGCAGTGCTTCTGGAGGAAGAAATGCACGGAAATGAGGAACATTATTCTAAAAGCACTGCAAAGAAAAAGAGAACAGCCTGTATTTAGCCTTCTTTCCACTTTTCCCTTATCCTAACTTTGGGCACAAGTCTCCTACAATAAAGGGCTTTATATATTTTAGCTGCCAATTCCGAAAGGAAATGTTGTATTATGCAACCAAGGGAATTTCACAGTAGATATCTTCACATAAATGAAGCTCTTCCAAATAGTGAGTGTGCTAGGAGATACCTCTTCTTTTAAGGATGAAAAATGCTGTTGCAGTTTTCCTGGCTGTTCAGATTCCTCACGTTTTATTGACGTGTCCTTCTGATCCAGGGTAGGTATTAACAGGAGATACTGGTCAAACTTCTGCACTGCTGCTCTGGCTGGGCTACAGCAGGGACCATGGGCTATGGGCAGGGCATGGTAGGTGCCCCCAGGCTGCAGGGACTGTGCCATCCCTGGCTTGGTGCAGATCCACCATGCCCAGCAAGCTAAGCAGAGAAGGGCCGGGAGAGCTGGGGGCCAGTGGTGACCGTGAAGCCACGGTGACAAGACAGGTCCTGGTGTGCAGTGGGCAGTCAGCCTGGGGGCCAGCAGCAGGAGCTCTGATCAGTGGGGCACAGGGCCAGCTGCAGGCGTGGCCATGACACAGCTGCAACACAGCTCAGGCAGAGGGGAAGGGCAACAACACAGCTCAATGCAGCTCCCAGGGGAAGGAGAAGCTGTGTCTGCTGGAGCTTCTTCCAGTGTTCTTCACAGCAGCTTTCAAAGTCAGCAGCTGTGCTCTCTCTAAGCTGGCCTGAGCCCAGCAGTCAAAGCCTCGGGAGTCGCGGGATGTGCTTTAAGCCGTTTCACTGCCTGCTTGCATGATGCCATAAAAACAGAGTTCAGAGCAAATAAAATACCTGGAGCAGGTCAGATCAAAGTTGTGTCTAGCTCCATTTGCTAATCCACTGATAGATACCCTCTGCTAAGAATATAAGGATAGGACAAGCATGTAGTGGGGCTTCTCCAAGGAAGAAGATCTTGTCTGATCTTCCCTTGACTTCATAGAAAATTTTAGTATTGTCAGAGTTCATTTATTTTTTCAGCTTATTCTATCATAAATCCAAATTTCTTACATCCTTGCCTCAGTTCTAGAATATTATATATCTCAAAATCCTTCTACTCTCCAGCTGCTCTCCAAAGCCATTTCTTTTGGCCAGTGCTGGTCTCTGGAGAGGCCTCTCAGACAAATCTGTTTATTACAAACTTCCAGGTTGTCTGAGCAGGTGGCAGGGGGAAAAGGACTTTTCCCCCTTGAATATCTTGAAAAAGACATGAGCTAGATGTACAGATAGTAATTCTTGAGGAATTTTCCTCATATGAATTTGACTAATATTCTCTTCAAGACAGGTAAACTCTGGGCCCACAAACTGTTCTGTCAAGGAATTCCAATAGTTAACAACACCTATCTCTGTCTTGAAGTGTGCTCCTTCAATGTTTTCAATGACATTTAGTACTTGAGTTAAAAGAAAATATGAATGGTTGATCTCTGTGTTTCTTCTTCCTGCTGCCTATGGTTTTAGAGACCCTTATCTTAATTCTCCAGGATTCCCTCTGAGCCAGATGAGAGTCTTATTCTACTCTCTATTGAAGCCCTTTCACATTTCTAATTATCTTTTCATGCATTTATTCTGGTTCTTCTGTGTCCTTTTCAAAATGCAGAGACAGAATTACAGAGCTTAATATGTAGGGAACCCTGATTCCTTACAGTGGAATGTTTTGTTCTCAATTTTATTCTTAATAATCAGCTCAGAGCCCATGATTTTGTATGCAAATTTAGGATGTTTCTCACCCTTGTGCATTTATTTACATTCCTTTTCATTTATCTCTATTGAACTAAACCTGTATTTTTATTATGCAGTGTGCAAAGCACCTCTGCACTCTTTCACCCCCATTCTCTCCTATTCCTACTCAGAATCAGTTCATATCATCAGCAGATGTTTTCAACTTGTTGAGCACATCCTGTCTGCTTGACTTGTCACTGTATGGAGCAGCATCAACATAAGATTTTTCTCAATCTTAATGATCTTGTTCTGTACTATTTTTATTCTGTTTTGTGTTTCCTGGCTTTTAACAAGGTATTCACCATGCAATGCCCCAACTAATTAGTTTCCTGAAAATGTGCTGAAGGGACACTATTAAAAAGCACACCTTTAGAAAGCCAGGTAGTTCATATCAGCTGAATATACTTGTTGACCCCGTGAAAAACTCCCATAAATTTGCTATGCAGAACCATGTGAAAACTCCTGCTATTTTTTCCCAAATATATAATCTTTATCCACATGTCTATTAATTCTGTTATTTACAACAATTTCTACTAATTTTCCCACCATAGATATGGCCAGAGTTAGAAGTCTGAGGCTCCCTTGTGAAAATTCTTTAAAAAATTGGCATCCTGTTTTCTACCTCTTACTCCTCAGATGAAAGGACTAATAGAAGGGAGATTACAAACGGTTATATTTTTTTCTCAGCAGTTCGTTTGAGTTCCTTTATCATTTTAGGGTTAATATCATCTTAATCCTGGTCATTTATAACTGTTTATTTTTTGGTTTGCTCTGTTTAAGCTTCTCATGTTATTCCTTACTTAACATACACCCTCTAACTTACTTTAAAAAAGTGGTGGTCTCTATTTTTTTTTTCTACAGTCAGCCATTTTTTTAGTTCTATTTGAAATGTATTTGGGGAGAAATCTTGCCAGATGGTAAAAACTGTCTACTTTCTAATTAGATCAAAGAAAAAGTCTTTGAAATTTGACTTCCAGGTTATGGTCTGACACCAAATCACTGAGTGGGTAACATTGCAGTACCAGTTTCTGCTCAATAGTCTAAATTTTGTGTTTAACCCATTGTGCATCCTATACAAAACATAAAGCTTGCTGTTGCACCTTATACAGTCAGGTAATATGAGAGTTCCATAATCTTACTTGTGGCAGCTATACTGGAAGGCAATAGATTTTCATTAATAATACTCTTATCATGCCTAATACCTAATTACATTGTAAGGAGAGACTGTGATATTTTGCAGTTATGTCATTAACAGTTGTTCACACAAATGTACCGATTAGGAAGTTGTTGAATTGTTGACCAGAAAGGCAGCATTCTGCCTTTAAAAAGCCCTGGGTAAAACATGAGCAATTGGTGGGGAAAAGAGCATTATAAAAATGGTAATTTGCCTTAGCTTTTTGCACTAAATCAGTGAGTGGCATTCAGTATTTTTCTGCCTGTAACTTCAAAAAATCTTATTATTATTTTCCTCTTGGCTATCTCAGATCCTCCTGTGGTTGAAAAAAGATCTTTTAACAGGATCCATATCAGAATGGAAATGAAACTACCTTGTGCCTAAGTGTGTTGCTAAATCATGAAAATTGCTGCTCATTCTCTGTCTTCTAGAGATACCCAAACATACCCAGCTTGTGAAGCATCACATTGAGGTTTTCTGTACAGCCAGCAGGGACAGACATTTCTGGCTTGATTTGTGCACAGCAGGAGGAATTTCCAGTTTGCTGATTTTTTTGTTATGGCATAATGCACTACTAGTGACAGGCATACTGAGCTGGGGACTCCCAACCACAGCCATTCATTTCCCACTTTTTGTCTTCATTCTTTTACTTTTTGATATCTCTTATGGAGGCCAAAGGTTTTTAATTTTCTAACATTTTTGGAGACCGTGCTCACAGTTGTTGTTTTCTATCCTTTTTAATGACCTGAACTTAATTAAAAAAAACCAAAAAACCACCTCAATCAAAAGGTATGGACAGCAAAATCTTAAGGGGTAAAATAACAACAATCCAGCTGTGAGACTGGATGGATTTGGGTCTGATTCTTCCTGCACCTTGAGTTCAATAATAAGTGTGTTCTGTTAACAGCTGCAAAAAATTGCTGGGTTAGTTAGCTTTGAAGGGAGGCTGATGTCAGATTTTAAAACAGATGTAACAGCAGCAGCAGTGCTTCATTCCTCACATTCCTTGTCATCATAGCCGTCTCCAACCTGGAGGGCTGGCAGGATTACTTAGCTGCTGCTCTCATTAGAGCTGGCATGCAGCTGGCAGAGGAAGAGAAAAAAATTGACTTTCTGGTTTGCTTGCTTACTTTTTAGCCTCCACCCACCCTCCTGCAGTGTTCACCCCTAATTTCTCTCTCAGGTACTGACATTTTCTTGCTCTTTCTCTTCTTCATTTAGCTCTTCTATATTTGTTGAGATTATCAAATGGTTGGTTATGTTCAGTCTTAACTATGTAAATGTAGGAAATGAAATACAACTATCTGGCACTTGTAAGACTTTCCTGCAAAAGGGTATCTGTAAGTTTTGGAATACTGGTTGACAGTCTGGGGGGTAAAAGGCATCATACCCCATTAGTAAGTAATTGAATTTGCAAAATATATTTTGCAAGTGTTATTTGCATTGCATTTAAAGCAATATTTGCAAAATTTATATACTGTGGAAGTAAGATAATTTAAGAAAAAAGAACAAAAAATAATTTTAAGAACATAGTTTCTATTCAGTCTAGAATTTATCCCTGCACATATATGATACAGCAGATGTTTCAATTATTAATCCTTTGGTGTTTTGCTCCTTGTACCTCAGTGCATGAAATGATGGGGAAGTGGCCATATTTTTTTTCCTTTATCACTAGCCTTCAGTGTTCAATGCTCTTTGTTTGCTGTACATTCAGAGCTGAGCCTGTTCTGAGTAAACAATTATTAATTTCTGTGTGGGCTCTGCTGCTGATAATAACATTTCTGTGTACTTCACAAATATTATTTAAGATACTGTCCCACAACCTTTGGAAGGGCACAGTATATGACTGCCACTTTACAGGTAGAGTGTTAAGCTGCAGAATGCTCAAGATCAGATGTGTGCAAGCTTTGTGACTGCTCAGGATGGAGCTGGAGTTGGTCAGAGAGCCTCACGCTGGTGGCAGAGGCAGCTCCCGGGGTCTGAGAGCCTCTCAGTACCCTGCAGCCCCGGAGGGGCCCGTGCAAGTCCTTGCTAAATGCCCTCTACAGCCTCACCCCAGCAGCTTAGGCAGACAGAAGTAAGTATAAATACCACACTGAGCGCAAAAACTTAAATTGCTTTATGGCATGGAACTGTGATGTGCCCAGCACACTAAAGATGTGCCCAGCACCTTTCAGGACTATGTGCAGAGTAGATGGGCACAGGGCTGTTGGAGTGGTGGAATATGGAGTCAGAGAGAAAACTGCAACAACAACAGCAAAAACAACACATTCCCCAAGGGAAAACATGAAGAAAAAAACCCCAGATGCACAGATGGCCAAGCACAGCCTTGGAGCAGTCCCCTGAGATAGGTCCCCTCTGTGGAGAAATTTTTGGCTGGAAGGATTGGAGTTGTGAGCAGGGAGACGATCTCTAGCTCTTTGATTTTTCTGGTGTTGAAGGAAGCAAGATATTGCACATTCCTGTGCTGTATCTGGCCTGCATCAAAGACACCTGACCCCCACCCACACATCTTCCTTTTGAAGGAGCAGTTTTCAGACTCTTGGTATTGTTTCATCTGGTTTGACTGAGATGCTTAGGTTTGAAAACCTAACATGTTTAGTCATGCTTGCATCAACCTCAGTTATACACAGGGAATACCAAACACTCCTCCAAACTGGATTTTCTTATATTCAACCAACAATCAAAACAGATTTTGAATGCAGTTGCACTGATGTTGCTTTCTAGATTTCCTTTTTTGTTTTCTTCCCCCAGAATTCACTCACAGGGAAGTATGCTTGCCTGGCCAGGCTAGATCCTCTAGAGATCTATCATGGATCTTATCCCACTCACAGTAATGGGAAAAGAGTGTTTTTCTATTGGTGTGAACAGTCACCAGAGGTGGGAAACCTTCAGAATTTGCAGTTATTGGATTACTACACAGGTCAGTCATGGCTCTGACTTTCTTCTTTCTTCTAAACTGTGAAGAAAACTTGTAGAAGCACAGCTGATTAGTCCATATGGGTCTGGAGGTGTATAGAATTTTCACTTACGCAATTAATTAAAAATTCACCCCACTTTCTTTACCTTGTTCAAATACACTTGGATACATCAATTTTCACTTCCTTTATGAGTTTTCATCCTTTTGCTCATGAGGGTTGGCTACATTGCTTCCTCTTCCTTTCTTTCTTTCTGTCCCTGCGAAGCAGCCTTTGTTGTGCTGTCCTTGGATACCTTGTATGTGCAGTTTGTTTGATTATGGTATTCTTTTGATTTGGAACAGAGAATGAACATCGTCCTTGAAGCTGTGTCAAGCAGGTAATCTGGTTTCTCATTGCCTGATGGTTAGGCAGTTTTACCTTTCAAACCACACCAGCTCTGGCAGTCTTAGGAATCCCTTGTATACCAGGAAAATACAAGCTCTAAAAGACATGCCCAGGCACATTTGCTCAAATATGTGCTGTATATAAGGTATGTGTACCCTTTATATCCTAGCTTTTAGTGAAAGTTATTTCCAAACAACAGAAAGCACGTTCAGTTTATTTTCTGGTGGAGTTTGAAATGATGTTGTTTCACTGCAGAAAAAATAATCAGTGTAGTTGCATCTGATTGAGAAATAGAGCCTATTTCTTTGAAAAACTATTTCCCTGTGTTTATTTCTAGAAATGAAATACTGGTTTAAGAGGAAAAATACCAGTTTCAAGCATTAAAAGGTCAAAAAGAGAAATGGTGATTCATATAATTTTATCTTTCGCTGTTGGGTTATTTGGGCTTTTAGGGTTTGCTCCACCTGTAAAATAAGTCTGAATGTTTTTTTACAGTCTCAGGTGGAAGCTTACATCTGTGTTGTTAAGGAGTAAAATTTCTTATTCTGGTTTAGACTATCAATGAAAATTAAAAAGATATAGAGATGTTAATTTTAAAATGTGACCCATTAGAAAAGATCAGAAGTCCATTTGATGGAATGTTTTAGTGCTAACAAAATTTTCAGAAATATCTATATGTTAAACCAGACTTCTTTAATCCAGTCAAGTGAAAACTGAGGGTTTCAGGTTGGATTTTTTCAAGTCTGTAAACAAAATGCAGTGGGGCATACCATTAAAAGGTCTTTTAAAACGAGTGAAAATTCAACTTAAGAGACCTCAAAACAGATTTTTAAGACTAGAATTTTTAAATAAAACCTAAGACACTACATTACATGGATTCTGTTTCACTCTGTAATGTAATGTACCCTCATACAATTTAGATAGTCCCAACAAAATCAATAACACTCCCTGACATCATTATTTCTTTCCTATATTCCATTCCCTATGTTCAGGTGCATCTCAGCTATATTTGATTAATTTTTTAGCACCAAACAGTATTGAAGAAGACTTTCTTAAATTAGGAAGGTGGAAAAGGAAATTTCTATCAGTATTTAAAGGACCTCTATTTTCCATCCATAGCTGTAGTTATTCACTGATTTGAAATTTGTTTAACTTTTTGGTGAAGGAGAAAATACATGTAGAAAGATTAATCTTAAAAATAATCTGATCCCAATTCAAGCAGTTTGGTATATTTATAGTATCGCTGTCTATGGATGGCAATATAACGAATGACAATAACTCATATTTTCTAATTTAATTTGCACAATCATTTAAATTCTCAGACTGTAATTTTTTTCTACTACTCACTCTTGAATAAAAAGGGTGTTAAATTTGTTTAATAAATAAATTTATGTCATAAGCAATAAAAAGGAAATGTTTTTAAATGTCTTTTTTTTCTTGTTTTCCTCAGCCTTGAGAGTCTGATTATATGATTTCTTCCTACATTGCAGTAGCGCCTTCCTTGTTCATTAAAATTTGAAGCTAAAGCACTGCAAAATATTGACTTTTTGTTTTTTTTCTTTTCTTGTGAGTAGGATTCTTCATTTCAATGCAGCTTTAGGGAATTAAATATGGATTTGAAAGAGATGTCCAGCTGCTCATGCCATTTGGCAGAAGCTGTCTGAACTGTGAAAGTGGGGGAGAAATGCAGTCATCTCGAGCTGCTCCAGCCTCTTCTTGACTAGACGACTCCATCCATTATGAGTCCCCTGGGCCAGGTCCTCACTGAGGTAAATTGGCACAGTTTCCTTAGGCTCATTGCTCCTGTGCTGACTTACACCAGCTGGGCCCTAGATTATATTCTCATTAAGTGGACAAAAGTAGGCAGAGCATGTCTGCAGGACTGAAATGCATTTCTGTAAGTACTGTCTTGCCTTAGTAGCAGCACTAATGTAATGGAGGCCCCCACAGCCTCTGTAGGCACGCTCCCAGGGGAGCAGCAGACCAGGGTGATACATCCACAGCTGTGAACTAATGTCCATTTGAGCAAGAGGGAAGTAGCTGTGCCAAATGAAGCAGAGGAACTCTGAGCCA
This sequence comes from Dicaeum eximium, assembly GCA_013396995.1. Classification (NCBI taxonomy): domain Eukaryota; kingdom Metazoa; phylum Chordata; class Aves; order Passeriformes; family Dicaeidae; genus Dicaeum; species Dicaeum eximium. The sequence continues at coordinate 529,044 of VWZP01006525.1, read as the reverse complement.
CACTGGTGCATCCCGGACCTGCTGCACAGCAGCCCCAGTGCCCACATTGTTGTGCTACACACTCTTTCCTGATAACACCCTGCCTCCCTTGCCACTGGATCCAGATCTCACATAATTCCTCTTTTCCCACATGTCCCTTGAAGAAATGGTGGAAAGGGGATAGTGCATTCCAAGGTGTTACACCGCATGTGCAGTTTTGATGTGCCTCTCCCTTGTCTTCTCAAAACCAGCAAAAGCCAGAAGCACTGAACAGAAGTTGAACTATAGATGTGCTGTGAGGAGTTCAGCATTGTGACTTGGTTAACATTACCTCTGGAAGGGAGAAAGGGACATTTTTCATACCTGCCACAAACAAAACACAGCACTTTTTCACAAAAGATCTCAGATTTACTGCTCTTTTAATGGAGAGTGAAATAAATAGGTTGGCACCTAATCCATACTAAATACTAATAAGTTCCAAGACGAAGTTCTAATACCACCAAGGCAGGCTGTCAGCTGGATGCAATCTGTTTGGAAGAGTTAGAAAGGTGTCTGCTTCTGCAAGATTTAAAATAAGCTCATTGTCTCACAAGCCTTGGTCCTTCTGTGTCCTGTACATGGTCCATGTAGAGAGCAGTGTACGGTCATGAATATTTTAGAGCCTTGACACACCCTTCAACTAGAAAATTGTGATGTTTCTGAACCTGAAAATCTGGAAAAAGAGTGGATCAATCAAATGGTATGATGTTGCTAACACATGTTGCATTTAGCTTGGTTAATGACAATGCACATATACGTAGGATTCTGTTTATTAATAACCTAAAATGAATGAATGCTCTCTTAAAAAAACTAAATGTTTCACAAGTGGCACAAAAGCCTGTTAACTGGGAGTTTAAAAGATTTTCATTGCCAGGGGGAAAACAAAAAAATTACACAGTATTTCTAAATACTGCCTGATTTAATCGGCCGATTGCTCAAAACACTACCAGCATGTTATGCTTTTTATTTGCTGAGTGGCCATTTTGAGCTTGTCTCTGCTGACTGTATTGGGCTTGGCTTCAAATCTCTCTTAATCCTGCAATGAACCTTTAATAAAGCTGCATTGACTTTAAATCGTTACTTTGAAACATTAATTAAAATAAAACAGGAGGGACCAAAAGATCATATGACCCATTGTGGTGGTGGTGGTGGTTTTTAAATCAAAGTTCTCTTCTCCACCCCTCTCCAGAAAAAAGTAAGCCTTTGAAGGCTGCAGCTGTATGACTTCCAACATGGTTTTTAAGCTGGCCTTAGGTTTTAATTACTTTTGCTGTTTTGGGTTGGCATTTTCTATATTTTTGAAGTGTTTAGGACACTTTTTTTACCCTTCCTTTCAGAAAAGTAGAAGATAAAAAAGGCAAAATTTCTGTGAATAGTGTGACTGGGCATGGCAAGCCCACTCAGCGTGCTCTGTTCTGTTCCAGAGAGCACAGTCTCTTGCAAAGCCTGGAAATGGCCCTGGAAAATTCTCTGTTTTCTGAGCCAAATCGTAATAGCAAGCATATCCAGTGCTTCTGCTCTGGATTTTTTTTTTTTAATTTTTTTTTTTTATTTCTTAGTGACACTCCAGCAGCCTCTTTGTTGCCTTTTCTACTACTAGGTAGCATGTTCTACAGACAATGAACCGTGTACAGTAACTGTGCTCCCTGTTCTGCTCCACTGTGCCTCGAGCCTGCAGCAAAGCTCACAGACAGGAGAAAAGAATGTGATTTGAACAGAAATGTTAGCCTCTCTCAGGGCTGATATTAATTACCTGGTACGGTTACACTTCAGGAACTAGTTCAGGGACACATGATCCCTGTTGCCAAAGCTGCTATTTCATAAGTAAATGATCTCATCAGTTGTTCTCAAAGCAATTGATCTTTAGTCTTTGTATTGTTTATCAATTCCTGCACTCCCTTAATATGTGTCAGGTTACAGCAGGAGTTTTTCTGCACTGCTTAAAAAAAAAAATAGAATTAAGCCTGTGAGAACCCTATCAGCCGTTACAGGGAAACCTAATAATCAGTAGCTTAGGCCTTGCCTCAAGTGTTTTTCACTTGCTTGAACTGAAGACGTGAAAATATTTGATAGCATTACTGAAAGTGAAGCTGAAGAAGAGGAGCTGAGTAATCTTCTCCAGCCTCAGTTAGGTGGAAAGCCATGGATCCGTGTTCTAAGGCTGTCTCCAGGAAGGTAATGTAAAGCTGATACAAAATGTGTGACTTCAGACATAGTAAGGTGGTGCACTGAGGAGGAAGGTAAAGATGTTTAACTTAACAGCTGTGGGTGGTTGGGTCGCTGCTGAGCTGTGCAGCCTGAAGCTCTGCAGGATTTCACTCATCTTCCATCTCCTGCCTCCCAAGGACCAGAGGCCAGGAAACCTACAAGGACAAACTGTCAAGGCCTCTAGTGGTTTCCCCACAATATCAGAGACCACGGAATCAAGAAGCAATTGCATCAGAACAAGCACCATTGTAAAGTAAGCTCAGATGTGGCCTAGTTTGTACAACATGCAAAATAATTCTGCTTTTAGCCAATTTTACCGTCCAAAGTAAAGGCTGAGGAGAAACTGTCAAATGCATCCATCTGGGATGGTCACTTTACACCATGGAGAATCTAGGGGTGGGTAGGAGGTGAGAAAAGCTTTAACATAAAGCCAGATGTTGCTGTCACTGGAGTGAATAGAGTTCTATTTTTTTTTTTTCTAGGAGAGTGAATTTTCTGGTTTTGTCTTTTATTACCTCTTGGATCTGGGGCTTACTGGGGGAGGAGGAAGAGGAGAAGGGTTAGACAGACAAGAAAGTACTACTCATTTACTTGGTGGAAGTACAATGTTTTTTCCACTGCACTGCTTTGCACTGGGCTGAGTAGGAGGGACGGAGCTGTCAAAAATAATTATGGAAAAAAGACAGCAGAAAACGAAAAAAAATATCCCTAAATGTTGAGAGCAGCTGCAAGCTTAAAAATGTGAATTCAAAGTGAATTGCTTCTCATATAGCAGCATGTTAGCTTCTCTGGTGGGCAAACTGCTCTTCTTGACACAGTCACACAGAATTAGTCATATATACTCTTGCTAGGCACCAATCTGTTAGGTCCCCTGTTACAGGAGCTAATTGCTTTTTAAGCTAATGCATACAAATATAGTTACTTAGTTAATCTCTCTCTCTCAGCTCCCTCTAGCATGTTTGAAGTGTCACCAGCATTATGAAAACTTCCTGAAAATATTTCTGATCTTAAGTCCTACCAAAAAGGGATGATAAGAGGATAGGAGTGTAGTGGGAGAGAGGAAGGATGATGCAAAAGGGGATTAAGCCCTCCCCACCACCACTTTCTCAGCAGATCAGTATAAAACAACTAACCCGAGAGAGATTTTGCAGATTTATACCCATGGGAGATGTGATTCATTGCCTCATTTCAGTTTGCTGTATGGCATGATTTTAACTTATTTAGAAGATGCTTTTTAAAAATCCCAGAGTCTGTGGCAACAAAAATTATAGTGACCTGAGGAACTACAAAAAAACCTCAAAACCAAACCCACATTCTTTTAATTAAAAAAAAAAAGGTAAAAATCACCCTTTGCTTTATGTTAATTGATTTTTTTAATACTCTTCATTGGAAAAGAATGAACACTGGTTTTGGCAAATGAAACATAAATATTCTCTTAATTATTATTTTAGGAAGGTAGGTGGTAAGTGATAGGCAGAGTATGTAAGTATGAGAAGTTACTTCAAGAACGAATGTTTGAGAATAGTTAAAGGGAAGAAGCAATAAGAACAAAAATGGCAAAGTACAGTATATGGAGAGATTTCCGTGAGACCTTGCAGTGTTGGTTTGGGAGGGGTTTGTTTGAAACCTGTACTTTTACATTTCTTGAGAATTTCCTGCTTTAATGGTGACATGAGCAAAAGTAACACTTGGTCAAAACCAAGTAACTGTTTTTTCACTGGCCTACTCAAAAATCATCTTTCTGACAGTATTTGACATTCTGTTTTATCAACACTTACTTCCAACTTTGTATTTGTGAATAAAATCCGGGCTGGACATTGAACTGTTATTGCTCTTGCAATCTTGCAAGCACAGATACTGTGAGTTACTCAGTGTATTGTCAAATGAGTATTTTCTTTCTTGAAAAATCCTGCAACCTAGGGATGTACCAATATTGTAGTCATTGTAGTTAACAAAGGCTTTTCCAAAGTAACTTAAAAGTTAGCTAACTCAAGTATTGCTTTCAATGTTTTCATAATACTCAACACAGTTTATTATTCCCACCTGAGAATCTTAATAAACATTTGAGCTACTTAGTACCAGTTGAGATTTATGGTGTGGCTATTTCTCAGCTCGCAGCCTCTGATCTAAGTACCTTAAAACTGTCTCTGAAATGTTTTTCTGGACAGCAGGGAGTGGGGTGTAAACATTTTCTGAATGAGAACTCATAGCCTCAATTGCTCAAGATTGCCTCTAGGCCCAACAGCAGATGTTTCAGCCACCCATGCTGGTTTATTCCCAGGTTTCTTTAAAACAGACTCAATGAAATGACTGGATCTGGAGGAGTAACTTATTCTTGGTGACTTTGCCTGCTCCCAGCAGATCTCTTCCTTAGGAACTAAATGCAGTATTGAACAAATGCCTTTGGCTGGTCCTTAGCACGTGGGGCACCAATAGGGGTCATGGTGAAGATAGACTAGATATAAACTATGACATAAGGAAAGAAAGTTTTTATAAGATGGGGAGTGAAACACTAGAACAGGTTGCCCAGAGAGATGGTAGATGCTCCATCACTGGAATGATAGATCTCATGTGGTCAGGTTGGACAGGGCTCTGAGCAACCTGGTCTAGTGGAAGGTGTCCCTGCTCTTTGCACGTGGCATTGGACTAGGTGATCTTTCTAGGTCCCTTCTAATCCAAACTCTTCTGTGATTCTATGGGTGGATAGATTCTGCTGGAGCACTTGATAATGAATTATAATTTCCCCAGTCTGCTGCTTCTGCCTGGTGAAGACAGGTTTTCTTAACTGGACCAAGTGACTGTTGGAAACTCACAGTGATAGCCCCCTTTCTAAGAGCTCTTATCACTCAAAACAGCCAGATAAGCAGAGAAGGTGGTTTAGTCTTATCTAAATTTCAGCAGGTGGAAGGCTAGTGCTTTGGACATCCAGTGCTAGCCTTTATGTTCACTTATTCTTTATACATTAACAAGGAACAAGTTATTTTCTTAGAAGTCTGTAAAGTGTTATTCTAAAGCGCCTTCTTAAATTGAAGCATTTAAAAAAGAAATTAAGAACCTTAGAGTGCTTTAGGATATGACTTCTAACATTTATGAAGTATTTTGAAGAACAAAATGCACCTTACAATTACTGCACAATAAATTTTGTTCTAGACTTGAATACTGTCTACTCAAGTAATCAGAGGTTTTTCTTATCCACTCACAATTGTTTTCAGTATCATCTTTACATTAATCTGGTCTCTTATTTCCAATGGGAACTGAACTGATCTGTTTATCATTTATTCACATTGTTCTTAGTGTAATTATTTGCCATTAAAAGACATTCAATGAAGTTGATAAAAGACTTTGCTATTTGATAAGAAAAGATATATTAATGAATGTTGAACTCCTATCTTTCCACAAATCTATGAAAAGGAAGTAGACAAAACCAAAATTTGATTTATGCCCTCAGTGCTGCTTGATAAACTATTAGTATAATTGGCTTGGTAGAAAGTGAAAGAACAGTTTTTCTTCCCTTTTGTTCCAAGTACTACATGAAAAAATAATATTATTTTAGAAACTGTTTAGTTTAAGGTATTCCAGGAAGCTTAGATGGAAACAATATAACATGGGCGAGTTACTACTATCATGATTTTCAGAACCTGCCAAAATCTGTCATTGAGTTGAGCAGTTCAAGTCATTAGCAAGCTGAGCTAGCACTTTTTCCACACCACCACCCACACTCTCACTCACCTAGTTAGTGTCTCTGTTCAGTGAGAGGAAAGTGTAGCAGAAGAAAGAAGACAAAGAGATTAAAACTGGCCCGATTATCAGAGTTACCTGACCAGATGTATCTTTTGGATTAGTCCCGTGGTGCAAATAGCAAAATTTATCATGGTGTTTTTCTCCCATGTGTTTGAAAACCTCTGTGACCAAAGTACTTATTGCTGATCAACCCTGTAAGAGCCAGATTTGCTGTATGGAGAGCTCTGAAAGCAGAGTCATTGGAGTGAAATAGGCAGGAGGGACTGCAGAACTGTGCCCAGAGAGATAAGCACAAATATCTTGGTTTCTCAACAAGAGCCATCTCTGTGAAATTCTTAAGTCAGTCTGATCTGTGTATCATACAGAACCGGTACAGTAGGTTTGAAAGAAGAAAAAAGAAGACAAAAAATGTAGAGGAAAAATAAAAGAGAAAGAAAAAAAAGAAAACCTGCAAAAGAGTTTTTATTTTCTTTGATTTACTACCTGTGAGCTTGCACTGTTTTACTCCAATTATTCACCCTCTGAGCAGGGTCTGAGCATCAAGCTCTTGAATCTGATAGGAGGATGTCACTACATTTGGCTCTAAATTTGACTACAAGCAATCTTAAATTGAAACTGCCAAATGTTGTCTGGCCACCTGTGGGTGAAATCCACTAAACATCTAATCTGTGGCAGCTACATGAACCCAAAGGGTAAAGCTTAATAGTGTTCCTCATGTTCCCTTAAGACCCTATAGCAAGCCTGACCTGTTTTCTGAACTTCTATCTTACTCTGTTTTATGCCTGGCCTGTGGGTGTTTTTACTGTCTGCAGCTCTCATAACTCTGAAAAATTAGGTCTGTGTTTATCTCCCTTAGAAAATGCTCCTGCCACATTTTTCTCTATCCTTCAAGAATCCTTGTGATGTCCTGTAAAATAAAAGGCAGCAAATGAAAATAGTGTGTTTTCTGGTTTAGTTTGTTTGTTCTAGCAAGAAATTTTCAAATACATGGCACCAAGTTAGCATAGTAGTCAAACTTTATAAATGCAGCTTCGGAAACACTTGATGGCAAAGAAAACCAGCTGTCTTAAATAATGCAGATTTTTGTACATCTTGAAACATTTAGTGCAAGTGAAATAGCTGTCAGAAATATGCATCAGAAGACCTAGCTTTAGTGAAATCCTTGTCTTCTAATTCTGGTTCTATTTATTTAACAAGATTGTCTTTCTTCCCAGCTGTTCCTTAGCAGGCCATGATGCTCCAGAGTGTGAATATCTGTCGATTACGCAGCATTAGTCAGCCCCTGAGCAAGCTCACTGCAGATGATGAAAGCAAACAGGGAACAATGTGGGACAGGGTAGCCTCCATTCACAGGCATCACTCTTTGAAGCATGAGGCAGGCGAGATGGGACTGCAATTCTGGGCTGTGTTAGTGTCCGTGGAAGAGGAATGTCAAGCCTTCTCCTGTGTTTTTTTTTCTCCTTTCATGTACAAAATCAAGAGCACTCTTCTGCTGCCTACATTTATTTAGTAACCACTCATTTTTCAGGGTTTTTTCAGAATCTGGAATTACCTTTATACTGTTATCCATAGTCTATTGAATTAACAAGTAAGTCTGAAGAAACCATGATAATGATTACCCATGAAGTCTGTGTATTTTACCTTCCCCTCATCAAATCCTTAAACCTGTGGGTTTTTACTTTCTGTAATGTTTTTTAGCTTTTTTTCCGTGCAAAGCTGACATTCTAATGAACAGCTACATGAGACCACTTTTAGGCAAGGGGCATGTGAACCAGTTAACCCAAGGCAAATAGAGCTGTCCTGATTTTTGACAAGCAGCAAAGCCATCATGTGACTTGAGTACAGCTTGGGGCTGTCCCAAAGCACCCTTGGATGAGTCAGGGCCATGTTTCTTGGATGATCAAATGTCTTTATTTCAGTAAGCAGCTTGCTTCTTTCACAGGCTTTCAAATGTACAGTTTGTTGCTTTCTCAGGAGCTGACATGGTAGGTTTTTTCTGATCCATGTCAACACCTGCAGCATTGCCTCTTCCATCATGTAGCCAAAGTCTCAGCTAAGAGTCACTATGGCTGTCACAACAGGACTTCTGCAGCTTTCAACCAAAAAGATTCAACTCAGTAAGGCAGCAGCCAGAATGTATTTACAGGTTTGTTTTTGGTAGCAGCCTTTTGATCAAAAGCAAATTTTAATTTTTTTTCTTAAAGCATATGAGAGAGGGATGTTGCTCTCCCTACTCATGCAGTGACCTGCAAGGTCCATCACAGCTGGCTGGTAAGACAAAGAGAACTAGACCCTTTCACCAGAGAGGAAAACAGCAGCAAGGAAAAGAAAAAGATTTGCCCAAAGTCACATAGGAGAGAAGCTGAGCATTAACAATGAGATTGTTCTTAGTGTATTTTCTTGGGCAAAGCAGGAGCTTGGGAGCTTTCCTGGTAACCAAGGGGTTTTTTCCCTGTTGCAGGTAAGTGCTTGGAGAAGGTCTGAAAATGATAGCAGATCATGTCAGGCACCATTTTGTATCAATGGCTTGATACTCTGAATTTTGAAAAATAGTGAGGTTTTTATGGGCTCTGCTTGCCAAAAAAAAACCAAAACCAAAAAAACCCCAACAAAACTATCAGGAACTTGAATTACAGAGGGGAGAGCAAAGAGCTTGCAGCAGTAGTTCTGAGAGGTCCAAATGACCCTCAAATATTCATTTCAGCAAGATAACTCAGCTGACTAGTAATGGTCATTTAAATGTCAAAATTATTAGCAGTTTCATTCCTAATGAAAGACCTGGCTTTACAGATAGCTTACTGGGTAACTTTCCAATAAAACCCTACTAACAGAATCAGAGTTATACTAGCAAAAAAGTGCTAGGGCTAGCATAGTTTACAGTGGTTCAATGTGTGAAATGAGCTACACTGACAAAAGCACTTTTGGACAATATAACTGCTTCTATGGTATCCAGCAGATTTGTGGCAATGGATTAAAACTAGACAGTTGAAGGGGTTATAGCCCAAAACTTTGATTTAGGTCCATTTCGCTGCCTAGCAGCATCTGTCAGAAGGACACCTGGGTCATCTAGTTTTAGTCTGTTGTCACAGATGTGTCAGAACACAAATCCAGGACATTAGGCAGTGTCATAAGGATTTTTACAAATCATATGCACACCGATTTAACCATTATAACTGATACAGCTAAAGTTTCTTAAGTACTTTTATGTATGGAGGCCTCCATAGGTTTCCATTAAACACTGGTACATGGACATGTAAGTGGCATGTTTGCTTGGTGTCAGAAGTGATATTACTTTTTCCTGATATAACAACAGCTAAATCAAGAAACCCAGGAGGGCTGCTGAGTATGTTTGAGCTACACTCAGAGGCTCTACCAACACAATTGTGATCTGCATATTTGTGTAGTACACCTCGTGTGGCATCTCAAGCAAGCAAATAACACAGCCCCTGCCTGTACTGGGGAAACTTGCACCCACATTGTCATTTAAATCTCACTCAGGTATTCTGATGATTTACTTAACATTGAAGAGGTATGCCTGAAACTCTGAGTGGAAATCTTAGGAGCAAAGCTGTCTGTCAGCATTGGTTGCTTCTTTTCTCATTTGGTGAAAGCAGCTTGAAACACAGCATTTCTGAATTTGACTTTTCAGTGTGAATGTTTGGATTTGTGCATTCATAGTGCTGAAAGAAATCTACCCTGTCATACTCTGCACTGGGTTTGGCCTCCAAGCTGCTTTCTAAAAAAAGTAAACTTTCTGTCTTCTGTTAGAAATAGGCATTTGGTACATGCCTATACTTTATGGCTACAGTTGGAAAATTTTAACCTGGTTCCTAGTGTGTCCAGTGTACCCTTATGCCTGTATGTAATATACCAACCTGAGCCTCTTTTTCCTCCTCTGTATTACATCACTGATTGAATCTAAATAAATAATATCCTATTAATTGTTCCACTAATTGTGCAGGTTCAGAGGTAATGCACAAATGCATGAGCCTTAGGCCAAAACTGAAGGATCTCAGTACAGCTCTGCCTCTTTCCAACCTTCTTCATGTGTGGCTCCAGGGACACCATTTAGAAATAAGGGCCAACATGCTCCAATAATGAAGAGTTGTGTCACTGAGTAAATGACCAAGGCTGTATCACCAGGATGTCATCTTGTTTCTCCACAGAGGTTTAAGCAGTGGTCCTGGGCACACAAGTCATCTCACACAGAGCTTCCACTGTCAAGAGAAGCTCTCATATATTACTCTTTGTTGTTCACCTTCAGGGAAGCATCTGTAATATTCCTTCACTTATGGTGAAATAATAGTTTCTGTAAGATGGCTTCAGTCTTTCCTTCCACCAGAGCAGCATGTGCACGAAAGGAAACAGAGTGCTTTATCTGCTAATGCATAGGGCTGGGATTCGAGAGCTATGGATTCCCAAACTGCTTTTGTCACAGGCTTGGTAGGTGACCAGCAGTGTAACAGTAAATTGAACTCTTGTGCTGAGGAAGGGAAAATACTACGAATATCCTTATGTTTTCTAAAGTGTGTCTTTGGACGTGTGTTGTGGTGTTAAGCTGTTAGCTTTTATCAAAAACTATAATAGAAAATGTATTCCTCACTTTAAGAGCCACTGAATTTAAAAATAGGGCTTTTTATAAAAAGCATGATCTTAAGGCCAGCCACCATGTTTTGTGTTCCACAGAATACTGATTTTTTTTTTTTTTGTAAAGCATCAGTCATGCAAAAATCACTAAATACCTTTCTGAAACTGAATATATATGGCTTTACTGTGCAAATGTTTGAAGTGCATGACTTCCATTAGGAAATTTGTTTAGTGGGGTGAAATCCTAACTGAGTTAAAATCAGCAGGGCTTTTGCTATTTGTTCCAGCAGGCTATTAAATTTTGAAATGAGAATAGTTTACCAGATAGGGTGTAACCTTCTCAGCTTTTTTGTGGTTTTAGAATTATGTCCAGGCAGAGTAGATGGAGCATAGCTTTTAACTATGAGTTTGAAAATGCTTTGCTAATTCCCCTAGCAATTGTTGTGCATAAATTAGTGTTTATTCCCATTTTAGGGATAAGAAAATTGAATAAAACCCCCCAGCTGTCCAAGATTGCACAGAAGGAGTCACCAAACTGAGGAACAAAGCTCTGACTAATTGCAAATTCTGGCTATCACAGTTTTTCTTAACTCAAGAACTGAAAGAAAGCATTCATGCCTTTTAGTGTCAAAAATGTTGGGATCTGCCTGTAACCCTCAGAAGATATGAGCAGCCCATTGAAGCATAGTACACATTTCTCTCTAGAGCTGACTTCCTAGTTTGCACCTCTCCTTTTCATTCTATCTTGACCCTGTATGTTGTTCCTCTGATGCCCATGACACTGCTTTTAGAGCTGCAGCAACTTGTTTAGCAGTAGGCATAAGTGGTGGATTTGAAAAGCAGAAAGGTTAAAAGACAATAATGGTGTATATAAGTAAAACTTATGAGCAGTAGAGGGTTGTTTGCCCTCTGCTCTTGGAAGTGGGATGGAGGTGACTGTAAAATCAAAACAATAGAAATTAAAGGTTAACTGTACTGAAAATACATTGTTTCAAATCTACTTTTAGCGGACAGACCAAAAAGCTTTCTTCATCAATTAGACCTTTTTTTAAAGTGTCTCTGAAGTATCCATTTACACTCCAGCCTTCTAATGCATAATGCCTGTGTCTCAGAAGGCCACAGTTGTGTGGGGAGACTGTGTTTTCATTTGTTACTTTGAGAGAGTTTGTAGCTCCTGCTATACCTGACTCTTGTAGGAAGAGTAAGTGTTTAGAAAGCCTCCAGAGCCACGGCTTTGAAGCTCAAAGCAACTGCTGCAGTCTCCTAGTTTTCAGAATAGAATGATGCCTTGACTGCCATCTCTGGATTCTTTGTTGGAATGTTATATGAGGCTTGCTGAAGCAGCTTTGTGAAAAGCAGAATCTTAAACAAAGCTTCTTCAGTTAGGATCTATTGTCTGCGAGGCTCATCAGTATTGAAACACGTTTTTGTTCATCAGTCTGACACAAAATTTCCTGCTCATGGTACTGACTGCGGCTTTAGGAAGTGGTGCTGGAACTGCAGTTCTTGTAGAGAAAGATAGCTCAGCCCCTGAGAGTGGCCTTAGGAGGCTTATGATGGAAATGTTCTCCTTACAGTAAGTTTACATTTTTTCCCACTTAGCAAATTGTAGGTTTCTGAGCCAAAAAGTGAGAAGAGAGAACTGCAAACCTATAACTCAGGCTAAATTAAAGCAGATCCATATGGTGAATCTGTCAGCTATTGCTTTGCTCTCCCATCTGGTAATAATCAATAAGAGGCATAACATAAATAAGCCACGGTGCATTTTGTGTGCATGTGCACGCGCATGCGTGTGCGCTGGACTTCCGTTCCATTTTGAAATCACATCTGCACTTTATCAGGAAGATGCTTGGATGAGATTGTTACCAGCACTCCACATTTGCAGCGTCCCTTTGCTCCAATGTGATAAATATTTAATGTGCTTGGCTGTGTGCATGCAGAATAATAGGCTCTGCCAGAAATGCAGTCGAATCACTCAAGCCTACAGGGGCCACCACATGCAGGGGAGCACGGTGCATGCGCACACACACACGCAAACAGGATCACCCTGTCTGTCATTCAGTCCATGGATTTAATGTTTATTATCACGGGGGAACACTCTTATCCTATTTAATCCTGTCTAGATGGCTCTAGAATATCACACAAACACCCAGCTGAGAAAATGTAATCCAATAGTACTTTGTTTTAGGGGGCTGTTGAATGCAGATGTAGTAGAACTGTTCTGTTTTCCCTATTAATTTTTCCCTGTGCATCATGCTGATTGCCTTTTCCTTCTGCAGTAGCTATCCTTGTTCCCTTATATGCTCTTATTGCAGCAACAGAGGTCTCTGGTTTAGAAAGGTTATTAAGTAAAATAGTATCTTCTGAACATAGATGTACAGCAACAGGGATTATGGTGCATTTAACTTTAATCACTTCATCAGCTTAAGAAAAGACTACTACAAATTGTAGAGAAGGTGTAATATTCCTTTTGAATCTCTGTCACGGAATTGTTCCAGGTATTTGAGTTAATACATGACTGCATCCATAAATAATACATTTTTGAAGGCAGCATATTAGGAATAGCTGAGCTGTGTAGTAATGAATTTGTGGTGAGCTAAGCAAGTTGTCCAAGGGAGAACTGAGAACTAAATTAAAATAACCTTTATTTCTCTCCTCCTCTCCCACCTGCATGTCATACTCTATAGAAATAATCATTATTTTGTTTGACAATGGAGCACACATTATGTCAGGTATTTGCTTGACAGAGAATAAAGTGTGTTGCTGTAAGACAATTGAATATGCATTGCAAAACATGATAGATTTGAAGGTCAGTGGATCCAGCACTCAATCTACCAAACAATCTACCCAACTTGATTTATCTGTCAATATTTAGAGTTAGTCAATATTTTCTTTTATGAAGGAACATTGGTGCTTTAAAATGCTTAACTAAATTAGTTTCAGTTGCAGAACAAAAATATTTGGCAAAAAATTAATATGTTCTGATTCTGTGCTGAAATGTTAATTCACTTCATATCATGGTGCGAATACTTTGCTATGGACTAAGATGCCTCCAACTTATACTATTTTAGTTAAAAAATCAGAAAAAGAAGTATTTTTTTTCTAATCAAACTCTTTGCTCTACTTTATAATGGAGAAAAAAATTTCAAGAAACATAAAAACATCAAAACTTTAGGACCTAAAGTTTCTGCTTCAAGAAAATGATTTTGACATCCACATTGCAGAAATTTATGAGCAATTATCTATTAAAACAAATGTTTTAAATGATTATGTAGTGTCTAAATAGTATCTATTGCACCCTATGGTTTAGTAAACAGGCAAGCCTTGGCTACTCTCATCTTTCAAATCCAGATGGGAAAAAGTCTGCTCATGGGGATTACATTATCAAGCAACCAGAAGACTAAGCTTATTTTCCCCAGGTTTTTGTTTTAGACGAAGAGCAGAACGTACTTTGAGTTGGCGCACAGCCCCTCCTGCCCCCCTGCATCCCCAAACCATACCCTGTCCTCTTTAGCTCTTTTCGGCACTAGCTGTGCACAAAGGAAACATAAATGTGGGAAAGGCAATGAGCAAAAAGGCAAAGTATGTTGTTGGGCACTAAAAGTGACTGTCAGGAGTAGTTGCCCTGGGTTTATGGTGAACACTGTGAGTTTAGTCACTGCTGTGAGGCCTGAAGTGTGCTTGGTGCAGCCCTCTGGCTGTCAGTTTTTTCTGCAGTGCAAAGAGGAGGAATGACACAATAAAGCTGGAACAGGAGATGCACTCAATGGATACAGAAGAAAAACAGGCATTGTTGAGCCCTGAGCATGTAAGTTAGTGTACACAGATTAAATGAAGTACAGGAATTATTGATTTGTAACTTGAAATGGAAAAGAAATACATTTCCTAACTGCTCTTACTTTGGTGTGGTCAGTGGCCAGGGTAATAATGGAGCTCTATCTTTATATAAAAGGCTCTTTTCTTAAAATAAACAATGAAATGGTGCCCTTCTTCCCCTCTCTCTAGCACATACAGAGAGAATAAAGCTTAAAACTTCTTTCTGTGCTAGTTCTTTTTTTTTGTTTGTTTGTTGTTTTTTTTTTTTTCTGCAGGCATTTATCCTATTACTGGAAAAAAATCTCAGTCAATAATTCATGGAAAATACACCCATAGTTCACATTCTGACCTTCCATTTTGGTAACAGATCTCCCTCCAACTCTCACAGGGCCAGAATGAAGTGTTTTATCTGGTGCACAGGATGGAAGCCTTCTGCCACAGGAAAAGAAGGACCTTTAGTATGTGTTTTGGTCTGTTAATTGAGATGGAAATCAGAATTGCATATAAAGCTTTATATTAATCAGTTAGTGTTTTCTGTTCTTCAGGATATTTTTTTTCTAATGTAAAATTTGAAACATGTCCAGGTAGTTCCTTTGTGTAATTTTTTGTCTACTAAAACAGGTTTTAAGTTCTGCTACTTTGAACTTGATAGGAAGAATTCTATTAGCCTGCAGCACATGCTAATGGAGAGAGCCAACAAGAGTTAATTCATGTTTAGATGCCTTATTGATCTGGCAAAATCTGAGAATGGAAACCCAGTTAATTACAGTTTAACACAGTTATATATATTCATCCCAGGAAGTGGCACATCCTGGAATTTTATATTTACTTCTGAGGTGCAAAAAATGACAATTTAAAAATTATTATTAATATTATTAATATGACTGTATTTTAATTTTAAGAGCTGCAAACATTAAACTTGTATTCCCTTGAACATCAACTATCATCAGACCCTGAGATGCATGTGATGGCACCTAAGATGAAGTATATTTCAAACCTATTAAGCTTTTCTTAATGTCTGCTGCTCAACAAGATATTAACAACTTGCCTTAACAAGATTTTTTCTTTCTCTTACAGGTTTCTTGTAAATTTATGCTCTACTTCGCGCATAAAGTACACTGAAAACCTCAAACAACTTAATCTGCCAGCTAAGCATGTTTCAGGAAGTTTTTATAATATGCAATAATTATTTGTTACTCAGTAGCTAGAAGAGGTACAAAGTATGCAGCCATTCATTCCCCTGTGTAGCCGAAGCACAGGGGCTGTGGAACCCAAACCCAGGAGCTTTGAGTGTTAATTCCTTTCTGATTTGAAGTGGTACTCCTCCACTAAGGTAGAGGATTCAGCAATTTCTCTTAGCACTACAGTCATAAAATATTCACTTTGATGACGTAACAAAATGAAGAGATCTTAGAGGTGTATGTCTATGGTGCAATAATTTTAAAAGGCTAGAGGAATATTCTGCCATATGCAAATATTGCTGTTATTCAGCAGCATGTGCCTTTATCAAGAAAATCATTGCAGGTGATCTTCTTCCTCCTGCAGTAATATGTTCCAGATGTGGGGTTATTTTAAATAAATGGCAGATAAAAAATTGATATTAATTTGCTCTGTAATATGATTAAAAGTTGTATATATCCCAGCCTTTTAAAAAAGCCATAGATAATGAACTAATCAAAGGGAAGCACAGATTTGAGATTCTCATGCTACCTGCATATTCTATAGTGAATTGAATGTTTACATATAAAAGATAACCTATAATTGTTAAAAAGATGCATTATTTTCATTGTCCTGGGTTAGTATAATACAAGGTGTGGCATACAAGGAAAAACACAAGGAAGAACTTCTTTACTGTGTGGGTGATTAAGCACTGGAACAGATTGGGCAGAGAGGTTGTGGAGTCTCCCTGACTGGAGATATTCAAGAACTCTTTGGACACAATCCTGTGCCATGTGCTCTGGGACGGTCCTGCTTGAGCAGAGAGGTTGGACCAGATGATCCACTGTGGTCCCTTCCAGCCTGATCCATTCTGTGATTCTGGACGGCTCCATTCTCTATTGAGCAAGGCGAGTGGGGTGTCAGGAAACACCTTGGAGCAGCACTCAGAGCTTCTGCAGTAGGAATGGGTCTCTGGGCCACTTCACCTCTGCTATGTATATGTGTACTTGTGGCAAAATAACCCCACTACCAAATTAATTCATTCATTTTTCTTGGATATTTATGAACTCTTTTTTCAATGAAAAAAAAAGAGAGTTCCATGAAGATTTAATTCCCTTGTAAATTCTTGAACTGCACTGCAATCCCATCCTGTAAAACCCCTGTACTATGGGGCTAAAATTATGGGATTGTGATAATACTGGTGAAAGTATTCATATATTTAGTGTGAAGAACTCCACCATTGTCCGTGCCAGTCATATGGTGGTGCAGGACAGAAAATGGATTCCTTGAGATCATCTTGCTTTGTCATGACAGAGACAAAGACCTTTTGAACAGTATTAAAATGAAAATTATATTTTCTGAAGTGGAAATCTTCACCGTGGCTAGACATCACACTTTATGCAGCATCCTACCTCACTGTTTTTCTCTCCTTTGCTACCTAAAAATGTTTAAGAACATGTTCTTTTTTTTCCCTGAAATTAAATGGCAGAATAATAGCTAGGAGATCTCTTAAGGCATGCAGCATTCTGGGAAGTACATGCATTTAGAGAATATTAATTTTGCCCCTAAGGGAAAGGGGTCTCCATCTGCTCAAATCTTTCATTGCTTAGCCTGTGAAAGGCTCTACATTAATTTTCAGTGAATTCTTAATATCCATAGGAATGGTTACTATGCTGACATTGCAAGCTAGTGTCACCATTTGAAATTCCAATTATCACTGACTTCTTTATGAATCTGTTTGCTTATGCTTACTTCTGACATATCCTTACTAATTTTCTATCTTGAGATATGCTTTAATTAGGTTCAGTCAGCTTGGAAATGAAATGTGAGCTTACTGGAGCTTTGCCAACATGCAGTATGATTTTATGCTGTTTGATCTATTTAGATATCTCATGTATGTTGGTTCATAAAGGCTGGGTGATCGAGCTGTACTGGAGTCAAGAGTAGCAGTGAGAAATTATGTTTTGTATGTCACTGCTTCTGTGCTGGTTTTGGATGGGGCGGGGTTAATTTTCTTTACAGTAGCTGGTATGGGGTCATGCTTTGGTATTGTGCTGAAAACAACATTGATGACACAGGGATGTTTTTGTTATTGCTGAGAAGTGTTTACACAAAGCCAAGGACTTTTCTGCTCCTCATCCCACCATTGAGGAGGCTGTGGATGCACAAGGGATTGGAAGGGAGGACAATATGAACCGAGGGATATTCCATACTGTATGGCATCATGCTCTGTGTATAGGTCTGGTGGAAGTATGTATATAATGTATAGATCTGGTGGAAGAAGGGGAGGGAGGACGTTCAGAGTGAAGGCGTTTGTATTCCCAAACCACCTTCATGTCTGATGAAGACTTGCTTTCCTGGGAAAGGCTGAATACTTGACTGTTGATGGGAAGCAGTGAATGAATTCCCAGTTTTGCTTTGCTTCACTGCATGCTTCTTCTTTCCCTATTAAACTTTCTTTATCTCAACCCATGAGTTTTTTCACTTTTGCTCTTCCTATTCTCTCCCCCATCCACGTAGGGGAGTGAGCGGCTATGTGGGGCTTAATTGTCAGATACTGTTAAATCATGACAACTTCTTATGAAGGAATCCAGGCAACTGTAAACTCTTTCATTTGTAAACATGAGGAATAGAGCATTCTAAGATTGTTCAATGTCTCCTACACCTCCAAATGGAAAGAGGATCCTCTGGCTTCCTAGAGACTTGAGTCATCTAATTAGGATTAGCTTGAACTGACAATAGTAATCTCTGTAGGAACTCTCAAGCAACTCTTTCCCATCCTAAGGCATGATTTCTGAAACACTAGGTATGTTTGTTACTTCAGATTACTTTACACCCATCCACTAGTTTAGGAATTGTCCTCTCCAAAATGTTTCATGATGGTTTGTAACAGTCTCATCTGAATAAGGCACTTTTTTACTGTTCTTTATTTTGAGAGGTATATTTATGTCCCCTAAATCCAAAGACAGTGTCTGTTGTAAGCTGGATAGCTATAGAAATGTTCTTTGAAAAATTTCCATCAGACAAAGGTCTGATGATCATATGTAAATTGTTTGACACTTGCTGGTCGTTCTAAGTACCCAAGATCAGCTTCATGTGCAACAGTAGGAATGTGATTTCCTACAATTCCATTTCAAATAAAATGATTGGATGCTGTCTCTGAGAAGCTTGCAGATTTCATGCCTTACCTCAGTTCGGTACCACAGTCTTCTGAGGGCAGAATGCAAGTGTGGTGCTTCATTGGGAACTTCAATTTCTGTTGGGAAGGTCTGATTTAGCACTACACTGCATCTGGGATGATTGCCTGTAATCATCAGATCTGTTAAACAGGAGTTGACAGATTGACAGATAAATGGTTCTAAAAAAACCTTGATGCTATTTTGTTATGTGCTGTAAAGAGAGAAAAATTGAAGAATGAGGAAAAAAATCAGTCAGCAAAATTGTAAATGAGAGAGAAGTCTGGCAAAGGTTTTATCATGTTATTAAGGAGAGGAATAAGATGAGAGGATATGGTCTGCTCTGCAGGAAAGAGGAAATAGGCTCCCCATCTAGAAATTTTCCTACTGCTGGTTCTCCGCAGGTGAACAACTTCTCTATTTAAGTGGGCTGCTGCAAGCAGTTTTTTTCATCCTTACCTCTTTAATGCATCCGATGCCCTGCTCTCTGTTTTCGTTGCATTATGCTGCCCCCTTTGCTGCAGGATGACCCCTCTTAAGACAAGAGCAGCTGTCGTGCAAGGGCAGGGAACTGAGTGAGTAGCAACCAAAGGGTACAGAGCAGCACTAATCCAGACACCACAAACCAGTACCCTCTTGCATTCTGTCAGTAAGGGGAAAGCAGCCACTCTGTTGCCTCATATTAGGTATTTTATTCACTATTTATTCCCTATTTATTTCAGGGTTTATGGATCCATATCTACCTCACTAACCTCTAAGATCCTATTGACACTGGCTTTTGATGACATCCTCCCACCTACTGCCCAAGAAAGAGAAAAGGGAAAGGTAGTTAAGATTAAACACTGTGCAGAACAAGCCAGACTAAATTGTCTTTGTCTTCTGTTATAGGCATAAACTCTAAAAAACTGCGAGCTTTTCAAGGAGAATACCCAAAACCAATTCAATGCATCCCGGAGCTCTGCTACAGCTGATCTAGGAGTTGGAGGCCACTTTGTTACAACTATATTACCTGCAGATGCTGCTGCAGTAAAGTGTAAGGATACCCCTGTGGATTTGTCAAGGACCAGTATCTGATTATACATGATAACCCAGAACAGAGGGTAAACACAGAAAACTATTTGCTTCCTTTTCCAGTACACAAACTGAGTGGCATTAGAGTCAGCTATCAGGTGGCAAGATCAAACAAAAAAAAGAAACCAAAGAAGACAATTCATTAGAAAACATACAATAAAACTGTGTGACCTGTGCTGTGGGATTATGTGCATGATAAAGCTGCATGTAGGATTAAAATGTAGAAACCTGTATTTTGTGGTAGAGAAGCACACTGTAGCCTTTTACATGAGATAACTGCTTTGGCTCAGAGAGTCTCTAGTCTGCAAATTAATAGTAACCTGGTAAGTATTCAGGGCATTGCTACATGCATGTCTTGTTTCTTCACTCTGTTTCAGGCATCCATATTTGACTGCTCTTTGGAATAAGTGGAATAAGATAATGTGCTGGATGTCATTTTATATATGTAGGATGAGCACAAGCTGGAAAAATGTCTTTTATGGGCAAGGAGGCAGAGATCAGAGGCACTCAAGCTGCACTGGAGCAACAACTAGAATTTGTAGCAACAGTCTGGTGAGTAGAAGATTTCTAGAGATAACAGTGTGGGATGAAAAGAGAACTAGGGGCCTTAGATTATAGCCATGGGCTATTAGTCTGGGAAAAAAAAATAAAAAGCCCTGAACAAGGCCCTGAAGCTCCAAGTCTCCAGACAGATGGAAAAATGAGGCCTGAAGGCTACTGCAGTTATGTAGGAAATATCAATAAATGTAATGGCTGCCTGGAATTATACTTGCATTTTATATGACACTTATGCTAAATTGCTCAGTTGGGACCTGAAAGCTGTCACCTGACTGGTGGGACTTTAACTAGTGAAATTGCAGAGGAGGACTGAGAATGATTTTTCAAAAAATACTTTATTTTTAGAAATCCCTGCAACTGAAGTTCCATGAATATTATATGCAGCATTACTCCCAAGAACAGGCAGCAAGTGAAATGACCAATAGTTTACATGAGAGAGTCGTGCTTCACTAAAGCACCCTGTTCCTGATGAGGTTAGTTCTCTTGCTACTAAGATGGTCATTTTTAAGGTCAGGCTGCTCTGTGGGGAAGGCAGTGTGCAGGAAGAATCTGTGCTGTACTAGAAAGGGGGGTGGGATGCTTGCCTCAAACACCCCTAAACAAGAACCCTCCTCTAACAGGGCACTGTTTCTCCTGCCAGTCCCTGTCTAGCCCTGCCTGCCTCTTTCCCTGCACACACCCCATGATTCAGGACCATATTTCAGACCCCTGGGGCCAAGATCTGCCCCAGTGACCCTGGAGCAGGGCCAGACTCCAGCCCCTCAGAGCCTGCTCTGCCTGGCCATGGGCTCCACCAGGATGGGCCAAGCCATGGACATACAGCCCAGCCTGGCCACAGCACATCCCAATCCCTGTGGAGGTTCCTGGGGCTGAGGCTGCCTTGGAGCAGGTCGAAGGAGGTGATCCTGCCCCCCTACTCATGTCTGCTGAGGCTGCATTTGGAGTGCTATGTGCAGTTCCAGGTTCCTCAATACAAGAGAGACATGGAGCTCCAGGAGCAGGTCCAATGGAGAGCTACTAGACTGGTCAAGGATCTGGAGAACCTCTCTCATGAGGAAAGACTGGGCCTTTTCAGCCTCTAGAAGAGGCCACTGAGAGATAGCCTTACTGAAGTGTATAAATACCTTAAAGGACACTGTCAAGAGATAGACTTAGGCTCCTCTGGGGGCTGCCAAGCCATAGGACAGGAGGCAAAGGGCAGAAACTGATGCACAGGAAGTTCCACCTGAACATGAGGGAGACTTTACGGTGAGCATGACTGACCACTGAAACAGATTACTCAGAGAGGTTGTGGAGTCTCCCTCAATGGAGATATTTCAGAACTGTCTGGATGCAATTCCATGCAATGTGCTCTAGGATGACCCTGCTTAAGGAGGGAAGTTAGATCAGAAGGCTCACTGTGATACATTCCAACCTGATCCATTCTGTAGTTCCTTGATTCTGTGATTGCAGACTTCACTTCATAAAGAATAAACCTCTGTAAGTGTGGTCACACCACTTAGCATTTTTGTCTCTTGTTCTAAAACAAATAAACATCTATTCAAACATCCTGGAGGAAGGACTTGAGAAGAAAACATATTCAAAGGGTTTTGGAATCCTCAAAGCCAAAACCATTGAGACCATTCTTATTACTAGAGCACATGCCTAATTGAAGCATCACATTTTGCTCTGGGCAGCAAATTCACTATTGCTACAAAATGATTAACAGTCTCACCATCTGTTAGAGGTGTAATGATAATTGACAGTTTTATTCATATCTAACATGGACATGATCTGTCTTTACATTCTCATCTTTGCCATTTAATTTGGTATTTTTCTCAGCAGTAACAGTGTACTAAATTATAAATAATACATATTTACTGATTAAGCCTGCTCCTTCTTTTCTTGTTTTTCTTCTTAGTCGTTACCCTCAATCATGATGTAAAGAGTTTAAAAAACCTCTAAAATATAGCACCGGAAAGGAAAATATTGCATTCATTTTTAAAGATTTGTTGTTCTAAAGCCATGTCACATAGACTGAGATCAAAGGTCTGTTTAGCTTGCTGTTTTCTATTCTGATGATAGGTCATAGATGGTGCTTAGAGGGAGACTGAGAATCAGGGCAGGCGCAGAACAATGTTCCTTTGAAACCTCCCAGTTTAAGGCATTTAACAGGGCAGACTTTCTGAGCCAGGGGCTCTTATTTGTCTACTGTATTTAAAAGCCTCTAGTGGACCTGTCTTCTGTGATTTTTGTCTAGTTCTTTTTTGAGCATGTTCAGTCTTTTGGCCTCAACAGCTTACTGTGTCAATGAGTCGGACAGTTTATTATGTAATGTGACTTTAAATTTGAAATTTTGTCTGGAAATTTCATTGGATACCCTCCAGTTCCTGAATTATGATGAAATACTGAATTCTCTTGTCCTCATTTTCTATGACTGCCATCAAAATCACTGGCAAGCAAGGATTCTTCTAGGGTTTAAATGAGAACTACAATGTAACTAAATAAGAAAAACATTCAATTTTATTTGTTAAAACAAAATATTTGCAAAAAATCACTGATGCTAGAGTTTCAGAGAAAGAGGTAAACATCCACAGCTACTACTGGATCTATTGGAAACTGAAACTCAGGCACTGAAATAGCTATAAGAATGATAAGGGTTCTGAAGACACAGATACTACTCATCTCAAGGTTGTGTTCCTGTAAATGTTTTCTCTCCAACTGCTAAACTGTGTTAAGTCTTTCTGTCTTAAAATTTCATCCCTTTTCCTGGCAGTAGAATTGTGAAGGTAAATGCTACTCTTCTCAAGCATTCAGGTATTGTAGTGAACAACACCATAATAAAACAAATCATAATGAAGTTAGTGATTTTCTATTTAAAACACAATAATCTACTTTCTGCACATATTATAACAAATAGGACTGAGTAATACCTTTGCAGCCCCATGTATAGCCTGATAGTTTGTTGCTATTGTAAACCATACCACAAATTGGCCAAAGAGCCTTCAAGTCTTTGTTAAAGCCCTGAAAAAAGCACCTGCTCCTATCTTCTGATGAAAGCCACTGGCGCATTTTGTTTGTCTTTAATGGACATAGCAGTGCTAGTCTTCCTCCACTCTCCTGGACTGATCTTTCATACAACATATTTGACATCCAGAACATGCTTCCCCTACCCCTGCTAGTGAGTAGAAGCAGAACACCAACTGGAGGCTTCACAAGAAGGCTGCTGGTAAGGTGTACAGCTATCACTGCCTGAATTCACATGAACAGCTTATATATGTCTTACACTTCTAGGATCAATATGCTTTGAACTCCAGCTTTGACAGCACAAGTTTGGTTTGACTTATCCTGACCTTGTCTGTGTAGGAGTGAAGTGTCCCTGAGAATTAAGTGTTATCAACCCTGTTCAAGATCTGTCTTAACTTTCAGATGTCATGATGACAACCAATCCTGGGAAGAAATCAGGTCTTTGTTGAGCATGGGGAATTTAATAGTGTCTTTACCCTCTTTAAGTCCTGCCTCTAGCATGGAAGCAGAATTTTTCTTGTCTGTTTGGCCTTCTGCACTGCTTTAAATTAGATCTAACATAACTTTCTATGCTTTTCTTGACCTGTATACAGCTTTATCGGCACATATATGATGCTCATATGAGGTTCTGTTACTATATATGATGGATCCTTTTAGAATGAGATTGGCCCCTTAAAGGTTTATGAAAATAATTTCTTTTCTTAACGTTATTTTTGGCTTATTAATTTTCCCTTGTTTAGATGCTAAGCTACAACTCGAAAAATATTCAGTTTCTGAGGAGCACAGTTATTTTTCTGCTTGGGGCTTGTCTAAAAGCAGGCTTTGGAAGTGAAGCTCAAATTGAACTGTCAAAGGTGAACTGACTAAATCACATTATCATGCTTGTCTTTAGTAGATGAGATGGCAGGTGTGCTACCTTAAGGGTCAAAATTTAAAACTCAGACCTCATACAAAACGCTTGATTTAAAAATAGTTTTAGTTTATTACTGAATTTAGGAAACCGATACAAAATTAATAAAATAGCAGGGAACATACAGGAAAGGCTTGCCCACTTGTCTGATAGTCATTCATCATTGTTAATGTGATATCAAAAGAGCTTTGGAACAAAAAATCATGACCAAATATTTCAATGCCTCTAAAGTACTATACTTGTGGAAATTCTGTCTGTGGCCTCTGAAAGTAAGCTTTCTAGTTTTGAGCAGCCTGTCCTGATTAGCATCTATTAATTGATAGGTCACTCTTCTATCAGGTTAGGAAACCATTACTTTAATTTCATTCCTTCTAGATGAAACTGTCTGTGGTCCTTTACCATCATTACAGAGGGCTGACTTGTGCTTGAATGTTGATAATTTCAAAGTTCTGCTTTTTTTGTTTGTTTTGCTGTATCTTGTCCCAGGTGGCCAAATACATGTGGTTGAGAAACTGTAATCCTTTTAAGATTACTGTCAAACACAATGAGAAAAAAAAGTTGATAGACCAAAATATGAAGGTGGGTGGAAAAGAAACTACAATCTTATGCATAGGTTAAGTAGGCAATAGGGGCCATGCCTGGGCAACATTTTAATTTATTGACAACAATCAGTGTTTCATTTTTGATGGAGATATTTTGTTAACAACTTTTCAGTGTATGCTTTATGAGGAAAAACAAACACTGTTAAATAATGTCACGTTGACTTGGGATCAAATCATGACTTCCCATTCTGATTCCCAGATAATGTCTTCTCACTTTTGTATGACTTTAAGGACTGATTCAACCTGTTGCCTCATTGCAGGGGGCTAAAACCAGGTCTTGCTGGACTTTTATGCAATACAGACCTTAATTTCTACTTGAACTTTGGCATATTGATTTGCCCATTTCTTCCTCAATTGATGATTTTTGGAGCCTTGACTCTCTGATAAATATTTTCTTTTAAATGTTTTAAAATGTTTTGACATTTAGTATTATTGATTCTGATTTAAAATATGATTTTTTTTCTGGGTTTGCAAATTAGTCATGACCCAGTAACAGAATTATGCCTGCTGGGGACATTAGTAAAATGCAGAGTTTGACAATAAAACTGAATTAAAATAACAGAAAAATAAAAGTTAATAACCACTACCTGCATGTTTTAAGCAAAAACAGATTAGTTAACTTGCTTGCTCATAATTCCCCTCCAGTGCTAAAGAGGTGGCACAGGCTGTCACAATGCAACAATTTCTGACAAGAATTAGTATACTTCAGGACAATGTCTTAGTACATGGATAAAAGTAACATAATGTAGTTATTTAAGCATGAATTAAGTCTGTTTTGAATTCTTCAAACAGAAAAAATGTATTTTTCAAAGCTGAGGCCTTTGCTTTTGTAAGACAGACATAAAACCCTATGTCCTTTTCCTCTGAATACTTAAATATCTGTAACCAACCTTTAGTATTAGGTCTGTCTGTGTACTTTGGCATTTTTAGTTCTTAAAATTGAATTAAATACATAAAATAGTTAAATATTTTTTCATCTATCTGTTTTTTTAAAGACATTATGTACATGTCCATCAAGTGGACGATGAAGACAAGAGTGGGATTGCAGTACCCCTTAATGAACCTTGAACTATTGATGAAGGTATCTGGGTTGAATTTGTTTTGTTTTCTAAATTTGAGTAATCCATCATGTGGAAAAATACACTGAGCTTCTAAATGAAATCATGACCAGACATGATTTTTGTTTGGTTTTTTGTTTATCTTTTATTTTTGCTCACAATTTTACACATTCTTTGCTTATTTACCTAGCTACTGTTTCTTCTCTTTATACCTCCTACATGTTGTGTTTCATAGGCTGGGAATCATGAAAATCTCACAGTTTTGTTCTTACTAAGAGAGTAGAAGAGATTTGTACCTTACAGGAATGCAAATCTAACAGAGCAGAGCAACAAGGCTAATAGGGAAAAACAGCAGGGAGCAAATAGAGAAAGAAAATCCCCACTGGATTGCAGTGAGGTGTGCTGGTCTGCACTGACCTTGTGCCCCTGGAATTGAGCACTGTGATGTGTTATAGAGGAACAGTATTGGTGCACTTGGCAGTGGTAGTCACAGTAAGATGAGGCATCTACATCCTTTGGTACAGTGGCTGTGGAATATGTTACATCTTTTATCTTTTCCATAGAACTGTGATCCATGTTATAAAATGTCCACAGTTTTGCATGTGTTTTCCTCCTGCATCCATAAAAATCCTAACCATGAATCATCTGAGGACTCTTGTTTTACTAATGTCTGAGTCTGCAACATATCACTGAAATAATGACTAAGAAATTTCTTTGATGGTCAGTGCCCATTCAGAGATTGAATGGTTTAAAAATTTTTAGAGTCAATATTGGAGGCCATTTAATGCCTTTGGATCCCATGACTCTAAGGTGCGCTGTTAATTTCCTTAACAACTTAAATGTCTCCCTGCCATCTTCAATGTTTTCTGACCTTGTTAAAATAATTATTATTTTGCACCACAGAGAATCTCCTCCAGCGAGAGAGGGTAAAATAAGGCTTGAAGATTTGCTGTTTTCTACAGATGTCATTCTACTTCTGTAGAACTGTGTCCATATACACTGAGGAGAGATGTGTTGTTTGTCATCAGTGTCAGAAATCATAAGGAATTCTCACTCAGTTGTTTTTCAGGAGAGTAATTTACTGAAATAGATCTTAAGTGAGAGGTCTTGGGACTTGCTGGAGAGCTTAGATTTTATTCAAAGCTGAATACCAGATCCCTGCCCGAGGGCTTCTTCGTAATGATGAATCTGTTCATGATCCCAAGAGTGAGGAGAAGGTTGTAGATGGGAGGAACAACTCTGTAGGATACCATCTTAGGCCCAAAGAATTTCTCTGGGTAGGCAGTTTTATGTACTGAATTTTAGAAATGTGGGCTTATGAATCTGGAACTGGTCTGGCCTATGCTGAAGTTTCATGAAATGTATACATTAACTTAATCAAAATTATGAGTAACCTTACAAGTAAGTAAATGATGGTTTTGTTGTAACACAGACCTTTTAACGTAATTTTTTAACAAAAAAGAGGAGGAAAAGATAAAAAATACTGTGTTAAACAAAATAACTTCAGTAATAAACCAAGAAAAACCTAATTTTCAAGATAGCTTAAAAAGCTGTCTGCAAATATTATTTTGGTTTAAGGCATTTTTACTTATAGGAAGATACAAAAAAAAAAAGTGTGTGTGGAGTTCCCATGATCCCATGAAGTATTGCAATGGAAGTATGAAGAGGGAATTTCATCACCCACTGCAGGATGTAACCAAATTTATTATTTAGTAGGCAGGAACAAGCTGACATTTTACAATCAGAAATAGCTAAATGCATCTTCTGAGCTAGACTGAACTTTCACCCTATGCCAGAAATAAAGTCCAGAAATTCATTCTTGCTTTTCTGACTACGCTGTGTTGAATACTTCTTCAGTATTCAGATGCCTAAATGGATGTCATAAATAAAATATATTTACCCATAGAAAAAAATAAAATTGTTATTCTCTATTTTTTTTTCAATTAATGACCTCATTGTCCTGCAGAGTATCCCCCTAATAACTCATAAGATTAGAAAGAACAATGTATTTTTTGTAACCACATAAATAAAAATTTGAGGTGGGGGATTGAGGTGTGTTCTCGACTTTGTTTTTGTAGAGTTTTATTTATCTCTTGCAAATAAAGATAACACATGTCTATTTTTATTCATACTCATTTTTAGATAAAGGACAGAATGATTCTTCCAATTATATCAGTAGGAAGTTATTGCAAGTGAGAGTTGTAGTACAGCAATGAGAACATCATATTTCTTTAAGTGAGCCGATTATTTTTTTTTTTTTTAAATTATGTTATATATGTCATTATTTGGTAAGAAACTCATGGGAACAGTGATCAACCAGTCCAAGGCTTAGTGAGGAATAATGGCTCTGGGACAAAAATATTCAGGATTTTAGGCTGCATGGCTTAGTGGCCAGATTTGAAAAATACTTAGAGGCAGAAAGATGCAAGTAGCCTCTTTAATCCCTAACTGAAATAAACTGAAATAGACACCCAGGAATATTTGAAAACTCCCACAGGTGTCATTACCTTGACTAGAATGACCTGAATGGTTGAATTCTTTTTCAGTTACTCAGGCAGTTCACAGTCCCACCACTTGGCCCACTTTTTCCTAGATATGAAGCAAAATAGCTTGAGGTCTAGTTGAGCCACTTTGAAGGATAACGTGCTTTTATGTAAAACTCATGGTCTGTGTTCAGTACAGCCTGTGTTCAGAGAGGCTGGATTATCTTCAGAAGTGTAGGACTGAGTTAAAGAGTGGATCATATTTATGGATTTTTCTCACCAGGATAGGCTTCAATAAATTGTTTCTCATGCAAAGAAAAGAGACCTGGATAACAGGGAATACTATTTTATCAGCTTTAAATGCTCAGGTATGCCATTCTCATGGGCCTAATGAGTTCTTAGATGGAACTTTCAAGAAGCAAAGATAATAAAAGCTTGTGTAGCATGTACGTTAATGAAAGTGCCAGACTGCAAGCTGATAATACTCTGCATGTTATCTTATCAATTATTAGACTTAAGGCATTATTTCACTTTGTACAACAGGTTTGTGCATGGCCATTGTAAGCTGTGTGAGGAAGACTGAATTAGTAATGGAATTACTATAAACTGGATCAAATTTGAGACAGTTGGAACGGGTTAATTTAGTGAAATTATTAAAAACAAAGTGTTGTCACTGCCCCAGTTCCCTTGGGGAATTTTATTTCTATTTACAGAGTAAATAGTCTGACTACAGTAGGTATTGTCTCCAAGCAGAAACCAGACTATACTGAGCAAACAGCGAGCTGCCAAACAGCTGATATCAGAGAGCCAACTGCACCAGGCATGCAGGGCACATTTGTTAGAATGTACCTTTGAAATGGAATTCCTCATGGAACACTTTGCACGTGGCTTGTTTAGACTGCAAGTGTGATTGCAAAGCTACACAATTACTTGGCTGGTCATTTCAAGGAGAAATGAGAGGGATTTAGGCTTTTCTACATTTTTGTCTAAAATAGTTGGATTAGAGAAACATCAAAAACCTTCCAAATGCTATGACAGTCCTGCTTATTCTGAAAACTTTTCCACAGAAGAGATGTGTGTTGGTAGTCTGAAAGACAGATATTTGGGGGAATGCAGCCCTCTAGTCTATAGAAAGGAAAGAAATGGCTAAGAAATTCCCACATCTTCCCTGCTTTTTTTTTTTTTTTTTAATAATACCTTGAATCAGTCTAGTTCCTTTATTCATGTGAGAAGAAAAAAACAGAATTTGGTAAAGCTGTTGATTTTCAGCATAGTGGAGGTCAGTAGAGCACAACCAACACAGGGATGAGTTCAATCATTGTGTCCCTTCAAATACCTTAGGACAGTGAAAATGCAAAAGGTCATACAGATATCCACGAAGGGACCCTGTTAGAAGAAAGATGACAGGGAGAGTAATAAAGGATCATTCCTCAACAGTGACTGGAAGAGTTCTAAGTATTTTCTTTGCTGAATATTTTCAGAATACTGAAAAGCAAATAGAAACCCCTTTTTTTTTAAAGTCAGGTTTTGGGTAAATGTTTAAAGAGTAAGTTTTATTTTCTTCACAGTGGGTCACCAATTCATTGTTTAAAGGGCACAATAACAAAATATTCAGCACAGAAGACAGTACATGGGAGGAAGGCAGGCACATATACAACAAAGGCCTATGAGAAGCAGACATGAAATTTCAAGATACCTTAAATCATCCCTTTGCAACACATGCATGGGCAAATTATCAGATTTTAGGCTGCACGTCATTGTCAGAAATTCAATAAAACTATGAAGGTAGGAAATGGGTGTATCATAAATGAACAGTCTGGCAGCAGACCTGAGCCTGAAAGGGAGAATGAATTAAAGGCACCAGAATTTCCTTTGCTATGGCACCATTTCAGATTCAGTATTTTTCCTGTTTCAAAGGCATGGCTCATTTCACAGCTGTTTCTGACAGTAGTGCATCAACGGAGAAGGTGTCCAAGCAGAGACTTTGGCACATAAAATAACTTGATAAAATAAATTAGTAGCATAAGACACTTTGCAATCTCAATATGAAGTAATTTTAATCTTGATTTCCAGTCTTTAAACACAAGTTTCTTGAAAAATGATGTGTGGCAAAAAATATGCTTTCTGCAATAGTAATTTCCATTAATTTTCTTCACACATTGATTTAACCATTATATGAAGAATAAGGACTGTAACTAAAAAGTCAAAATAAACATTTATAGAACTTTGCATTAAGGTTTTATAAATTATGTGCAACATGTCATTAACAGACCCAGCAGAATTTTAATCAAATATCATTAATCAGTCCTCAAAATCCATTAATAATTTATAATAATGCATGGTTTATAACCGTCTATAGCACATATTATCAATGATTGTGACATATCAGCAGTACTATTAAAAAAATCTTAGTTATGCATAAACTATTTGTAAACAGCAAAATAAGTGATATATGCCTAAAACTCTTTATTCCCAATGGCATCATCTACTTCATGTTTAGCCAATTATTGACAATTGTTAGAGTTCCTTTTGTGTAAAGGATTTTAGATCCTTCCAGTTCTGTGTAATTTGGTTTAGCTGGTTATAAATATATATTGTGCATTTTAAACTATAATCAGAGGTTTCTAGTCCTCAGGTGAAATCTTTCTGTAAAATGAGTAGTTTACATCATCTCTTCTGCATTGTGAGGGTGCTATGAAACCACAGTTACTGTTTTAATTGCTGCAAAGTGTCTGGCACTTTGTGTCCAGAATTATGTCTAACACCGATACAGATTTTGTTCACCTCTGCAACAAGATATTTGTTTCAGCCATTCTCTGAAAATGATGACATAATATCTTCAACCTAGAGCAGTCAGATAATTCAGAGTGGACAATTTATGTAGTTTTTGTTCTTTTGGCTTACTTCTCACAATTTGTGTATAGTAGGACTATACACTTATGAAACTTGCCTTTCCTCTGCTGTTCTTGATATGACCACTACCACTTCTCCCAGGTTTCTCTGCTGACTTCCTCTTCTAGTTCCTCTCCCTGATGGGTAATTTCAGACCCCAGAAGCTGAAGGAAAGAAGCTATGATGACCCTTGCCCTCTATCTCTTTAAAAAACCCAAACCAAAATGCCAAAACCCTGAAGGCCCTCACCTGAAGCAGTTGCAATGGTGGCATTTCAATGTGAACTTGAGTGTGAGGACTAAGTTCATACTGAAGTCTCTGTTGGGCAGGAGAAATGACATTTAATTAAAGTGGACTGTCTTCTGTCTGCTGGTATATCAGTAAAGGAGTTAACAGATCAATAGGAACATCCTGAGGAAGGCAATTACTCTAGGGATCAAAGTTAAATCCTTGTCCCTGAGTTCAGGTTCTTGGTTTAGTCAGAGGAAAATCCCCAGTCTTTTAGAAAAACACAGGGTTCTGATGTACACCCGCCACTGGTGTCCCTTTCAGGCATTGCTGCTTGGAACTGACTCTCTGTGCTGGTGATTACTGTTTTGAGCACACACTCAGCATAAAACAATCTGTATTTACACTTCCCATGCTCCTGTTTCTAGTTGCTGTTTTAGGGCTTCTCACCTTCGCAGGTGGTTTAAGCAAAGGTCCAGGAGTGGAGGAAGAAGAGGCACATTCACCTTCTGATGTGGTTTTGCCTTGGGTGATGTCACAGACAGCTGTGAGCAGCAGTGCTCAGCTGCCACCACTGAATGCATGGTCTGCTTTTGATCCAGTCTAGGGCACAGCCTCACTGATCCAGTTAGGCTTTAGAAGCTCCTCTTTCCTTAGATAAATCAGAGTCCATGCATAGTTGTTCTTAATTCCAACACCTGACCTTCAAAATGAGGGTTATGTATCCTGTTTTGAAGAATGATTACAAGATAGAGCTTGGGGAGAGTTTTGATCTACTTGAGTTTCCTGTGGGGAATGACTCAGATTTCAGAATTTGAGAGTGTGAGTATTTGTTATTTCAACTGAAGGCCTAGATCTCTTCAAAAGGATGTAGTATCCAGCACATGAACTCTGTGAATTCAAAGTGACAGGAAGGCAAAACATTCTTGGGGCTACATATTTACTGTATTTATATTTTTGTTTTTTCCTGCCTGAAAGGCAACAAGACAAGCTTGTGTTAAGTTGAAGAGCAAGCAACTTGTATTTCCAGACTTGCTTTTAAAATAGCATGTATTATAACCTTAGTTAATTTTCTCCAGAAAATAAGCAAATTCATGTGACAAGGGCTTGCAGTGAAGGCTCTGGAGTCCAGAAATGTTAGTAGCAGTCACAAGAAGTAATGTTACCATGACTTGCACTTTCTAGGCTTGGCTTTGGGAGTCTTCCTGTGAGTGCCTTCTCCACACACACAGCAGGGAGCTGTGTATCTGTCTTACTTCCTGTAGTACACTTTCTGGTATAGTGCACTTTCCTCATAAACCCTTCAAAATATTTTCTGTCTCCTTGTCTTTCCTACTTTCCCTCTCTCTGAATGTCTCCCTCTCCTTTTGCTTTAAAGAATGATGTAAAAATTGTCAGAGTAGCAACCAGAAGAACATTTTTTGTCAAATTTGTAGGAGTTAGCTAAGGTGACAGATCCAGTATTCCTGCTTTAGGCATCATTTGAAGTTTGTTTACTACACACCTCAGCAAAATGTGTACCAAGAAATCAGTAGGAAATGTGTTAAAATGAAAATGTAGCTTTGAGCCACTAAAAAGAAAAGCTTTGCTTATTGTTTTATCTGTCAATTTAAAATTCTAATTTCTTGTGAATTATAAACTTGATGCCAGTCATGGGAGTATAGAAGAACATTTTTATTAAGAATGCACTTTTTATCTTATTTTATTTACTCTAAATTTCTTGCCCTTTCCATATCTTTTAAAAGTAGTGTGCTGCTTAGACTACAGGATTTCTGCTGAATTCAATGTGTTTTGCAACTGACGTAATGAAGAAGTCTTTCTACCCATGTTGTATGAACAAATCTTTATATGAAAGGTGAATATTTTCTTTTAATGAAAAACTCTTCCTAAAAGAGTTTTGAAATATAAAATCCACCAAGACTCAACTTTTGACATTCACTGGTTCTCTATAAAAATGTATGGGGTTTTTTTGGTCTTTGTAACTGTTCTAAAGTTTACAGCTTTGTGCTTTATACAGGTATGTAGAGATACATCACTGTGGAAGTGATTGGGAAAAAATGTCTGGAAAAATGTAAATATTCATTTGCATGGCAATACATTAAATAGTAACTTTAGAAGACTTAATAGTAGTAGTATCTCCAAAGATCCTGAAGGCTTATATTGGAAGTGGCATTAACTGACATGTTTTACTTAACCTGTTTTACTTCTTAAGGTAAATAAGGCCACCTACAGCAGTTTAAATTCTAGTTGTCTTTTCTCTCATGACACATTCCTTTATACCCATGATGTAGTGCAAAGAGGGTTTTCTACAACTTAGGGCTCCTGCTAAAACCAAAGTGATGCTCACTTCTCCCTCCCCCTCCAACTGGAAGCACAAAAGGCAAATATCACGGCTTGAGATAAAAACAATTTACTAGAAACAGCAATGAGATTAAAAAGGGACAGTAACAGCACCAATATTAATAATGAAAGTATACAAATAAAGAGAATGATGCCAAAATGCTCATGCTGGACCCCACAACAATAAAAAAATACCAGACATCTCTCCCACGACACCTTCTCAAGTGGAAGGAAAGCCCTTCCCCTTGCAAGTGGGAGGGAGTCCTGTGGTATCAAATGCTATTAGGGTCCTGCTCACACCACCTCCTGGATAGTGCAAAAATATTAGTCCTGTCCTGGCCAAAACCAGGACAACTGCAAAGTTCCAACAGTATATCACAGTTAGATATTTATTATTAAGAATCTTCTCTTGGTTTCAGGAAAACGGCCAAAAAGTTGTAACCTGGGGTCCGAATTTTCCTTGAAAACTAAATAATAATTATATTGCAGCAAATTTAGAATAAGATAGTTCACAAATTACAAATACAAGAGCTGTTATCATAAAATCAGTGGCAAGAAAAGAATGTCTGCTATTCCCAACAGTTTCTAGTTTTATTAGAGAATCAGTGTGAAATATTTCTCTCCTGGTTTTCTGTTACAGCAGGCTGAGCTGACTGTACTGCTCACAAGACACAAAATACCTTGAAGTTTCTGATATGTGGCTGGGTGACTACTGTGATTCCTTTCATGGAGTTAGTTGATAATCAAAATTAGCCATGAATGACAAATAAATCTTATTGTTTTATTGAGATGGGGGCCATACTCTGCTCTACTTAGTTCAAGATGACACAGAGGAGAGCAAAAGCAGACAGACTGTGCCTTGTTCTGAGACACAGCTGCCCTGGAGTGTTGCTCAGGTTCTCAGGAGTTTAGCTACCTCCATCAGGTGTAAGGCTTGCTGAAAGATCTATTAAACCATTTTGTGCTCTGCTGTATGACTTCAGGATTAGTATCTAAGGTGACATTTCTTTGGTCTTAAGCCAGATCATCCAGAAGGAGTTCCATCTTTCAAAATTCTTCACCAGGCAAACCTCAAGGCAGTACTGGAGGAAATCCTGAATTACTTTGCAAATAGGCCTGGAAATGGTTATATTTATTTGGTGTAAACCTTATGCATTTCTAGTTCAGAGAAGTCTGAGTAATGAATAATAAGAGCAGATCACAGTTTAACCTTCCTATTGGCTTTAGCCTTAGGAGGTAATTAAACACACTTTCATGGAGGCAACAAAAATGTAGTGTTTTTCACCCTGAAAGCTGACACAGCATTACTTTTATTTCTAGGCTTAGCATGAACATAAGCATTTGTGGTTTACTGACATAAAATAGGTCAAGGATTGAAGCATAATTAATTACATGCCTTTTTTACAGTGGCTGAATGAATTCCATTAGATATACACACTGGTTTTTTTAGCTTTACCCTTATTTTTGTCAACAGACAGTATTCAGAGTTCCTCAGATCTCTGAATTGATTATGCCCATCTACACCATTTTCATCTGCTCTGTCTACTGAGATTTATTTTATTTATCCATTTTGTGAAAGATAATTTGCTTCAGCTTTTTATTCCTCAGAACTGAAAACAAGTTTTGAATTACATGTTATTGCACTTCCCCAGCAACAGATCTATCAGCGTAATAATGCCTTTATTATAATCAAATGTAGGTGTGTAATTATTTAAAGGTGAGAGTGATTTCCTTGGGCATTGTCTTAAAAAAGAGAGCAGCACAGCAGCATAAATGCTCTCTCTCCCTTGCAGTATCAGACTTTAGTATTCTGCTTCTCAATGCACTCACTGCATCACCTGAAAATTTCAGTGTCCTGGAGGTACCTAGAAATTCCCTCTCTACCTTAACCCCCACAAGAAGCTCAGCTGTGCTGAACCTGGAGCTGTGGGAGGGCAGTGCTTCCCTAAATGACAAAGCAGGAATTCGGCTTTCACCTCCTGCAAGAAACACAGCCACCACTGCGATGTGTTGCTGCCACATGGCAGGGAAAAGCAGGGGTCAATTCATCCCTCTATTTCTCTCTAAATAGTGTCCCTTTTCTTCTGCTGTTGCCTCTGCCTCAAGGGCAGGGGTCAGGGAGCTGGTGGAGAGCCCTGCTGCTCAGCCTGGTTCTTATGTAAGGAAGGGCCAGTGGGGCACAAAGGCTTCCTATTTCCTCTGTCCCTAACATAAAACTGTGTCTGTACCGCACAGAACAAAAGCACCCAGCTGTTTGCAAGCTGCTCTGTGTGTAAAGCCAGCATCTCCATGTCTGTGCCTATATGAGCTCGTGCTTTGCAGTTCCCTGCTCCTTGGGGCACTTTGCTGTGCGCCCAGGAGTGCATTCATACTTGGCTTGCCTGCATCTGGTGCTTAGTGTGCCATGTACAAAAGGCCCATTTCAGTGAATGCCTTCTGGGCCTTGGTGCTTTTTTGCAGAGTTAGATGAGTGTCATGGAATTTATCCCCAGTGTTCTGCCCCTTCTGCTAATGAGAAATGATAAAAAAATGCTCACAAAACAACCTTTTTTTTTAAATTAATGTGAGTAATTTTTTGGAATGTTTCAACTGGCTCCACTACTGAGTTCTCATCTGTTGTAATTTCTCCTCCTGGGCAAGAGAAAACCAACGGCCAGCCTTTGGACTGGGAGCCAATGGATTAATTTGCAAGTTTTCCAAGTATTGAGCATTGCAAGACAAAGAGATTTTGTAATAGTGCTGGACATCATATAGGTTTTATGAACAACCTCACTTGTTAGAATTATTGCTTCCAGAACTCATCTAGAGAATTAAAAGCTCTAGTTTTCTCTGTCTAAACAGAAACCTCACTGCTGGAGAAATGATCTTATGAAACAGCTCCAAGCTCTTACTTACTATTTTTACCACCAAATTTGCCTGCAGCTGCCAGTTTGAATTACTTCCATCTTTTCTCTGCTTAGAACAACCAGGGGAATGGAGAAAAGCGAAAAAGAGAATCTTTAGAGATTCTGATTCTTTAAGATGCAGTAAGAATTTGTGTACCTGAAAGCTCAATAGGCATAGAGCCTGAATGGATAGAACAATTGATTCCAGCATTTATTCATGTTGGTTCCTCCCTTTTCCTCATGTAACCAATTGGCTTATTACCATTGCAGTATAAATCTGCAGGCAATCTAGGACAAAAATGCAAGTTAGTTTCCTTATGCATTACTGATTTTTGTAGAGTTGAAGAGTTAGCTATTTGGAAAAAACTGTCCATGTCCTTATTTAAGAATTCAAACCTAGGCTTGGATTTATAAAACAAGCAGCTATGCTTTTAATGTTTCAAGTGATAAAGAAAATATATAGCACAAAATATAGCAAATGCTTGTAGTTTTGATTTATAGAGTCTGATATGTGTTGACCTCACTCTGTCTACAAAGCAAAGGAGTGTGCAGCTGTCTCCTCTTATCACCTTTATTACAGTGATCAGTCTACTGTAATTTTTATCTGTTTCCTGAGATACTGACGGTCTAGTGCTCCTGGTTTTTACTTTTCTGTGATCTAAAAAATTGTGTTAAAATAATCCTGGCAATTGAAAATTTGATGCTTGCATTTAGAAGTAAATACATTTTTTCCTAGAGCATGCTATTATGTTTATTATTGCCATCACTGAAATTAAAAATAAAAGTGATGAAATTTCAGGATTTTTACAGAAAATGTTTCTCAAGCTTGGTCATGTCATGATTAAATTTGGTTTCTACATTTTCTCAACTGTGTCACAGAAAAAGAACTGTTATATGGCTCTCTCCCATGATGCATTCACAGTAGGGATGTTCAATAACTGTGCTATTTTTTTCTCCAAATTCCAGTCACATGACTGTGCTAAAAATAGCTCTGCCTGTGACTTCTGGCTTTGTAGATTTGCTATATTTGCTGTAAATGGAAGAAGATGAGCAGGGGCTTGGAGTCAAACCTGATTGCTCAGTGGTGGTCTCTTACTGAAGCTGTGAGATGTCATATAAAGCAACAGATATTAATTGACAGAATTAATTTGAATTAACTAGTGTTCTTCACATCCTTATATTGTGTTCTATTTATGGACAGATGGGGATAAGCAGATATCTTCAGAATACTTTGAACTTCCCTTCTAATTACTTCTATTTTAAAGATATAAGTTCAGATGAAAGGTAGAATTAGGAGGCTATTTGCATCAGGCATAAACCTTCTTTCTCTGGAGACAGAGTAACATTTATGGCAAAAAACCCTCAGATTCTCCATCACCAAGGCAACAGATTATCCTATGCCAATAATGTAAACATGATTATGTATAAAGATTAATTTTTTGTGGAGTGCATGGTGGGGATTCCAATGGTTTTATTAAATAAGGTACTAAAGGAAAGAACCTGTTAATTAACCTTTTAAATTTACCAAAAGGAGGGCTATGTGGGTGAGTGCCTGGGAACTTTAATGCAAAGGGCAGAAGACACAGCAGGCAACATCCATGATGATAAAACATCACCTGTTGGGAGATAGATTTACAAAAATATACCCTACTGCTTTGAGATAGGGACCATTTTGTTTTCACAATTCCTGCTGAACTGACCATCCACTTGAGGCTTTGCATTTCCTCCCAGCTGCATTCCTGCCACTAATCCAATGAATGCCAAGGCCAGAAGAAGTATGTGTTGTGTTGATCCAGAAGATAATCTGCTTCAACTCAACTTGGTCTTGGTCTACTTCAACTCAAGTCAGTAGAAGACTATTGATATGTCGAGCAGAATCTCTCTTCTCTTTTAGAGATTTTTTTTTTCTTCTACCAATTAGCTTTTCATGGGATCCAGGCTTATAATTAATAAAATACAGTGCTCACATTTCATTTATGCTATAGTGTAGGATATTTTCATGTAGTGTTGAGGAATCTTCTGGGTAAAATGTGTGTACTAAAGCTCTTACACACAGCCAATATAATATAAAGGAGTCTTACTGTGAATTGAAATCATACCTGTGCATTGTCACTTTATTTGCAACCTTTGTATTTTCATAGAGATTTCCTTTCTTGGTGGATAACATTAATTTGCAAATGAAAATCCAGTTAAATTTTTTTTTAGAAAATACTTGTTAGTGCTGCCCAGTGTTTTATACACATAATCAATGAATTTTGAATATTGTGACACCTGAGGAGATGTGTGTATGTATGTATATACATAACATACAACACACTTGAATCTGTGAATTATCTATTGCAACATAGGCAAGAGCCTGTCTTTTCTCTTGCCTTACTTTACACAGCAATTCTCAGAGAAAGTAGCAGAGCCCTGGCAGCACAGGGGCTTTAACTCTTGATGATCATTTATTTGCATGGAAACTCATCTGAATGAATGAGCTTTTACTTCTACTACAACATTTTTTCAAGTCTGAATTCTCCAGAGAGATAATTGAATGACAAAGCAGTACTTTGACTGCAGGGAGAGGAAACCTGATAAAGAAGCCTGAGATTCTAAGAAATTATTTTAGCAAGGCTCTGAAAAACTGAAGAGAGTTGGAAGAGAAGAAAAAGTTAAATACTGGCTGGTGACATGGGGAGGATGGGTTTTTTTACTACTGGGAAGCAAAAGCAGGGGAGAGCAAGGATTCTGAATGCTGCAGAGCACTCTGACCCAGCTGAGACAATACCTTAGTGTGATTAAATGGTATGTGAGAAAGTACTGAGAGGGATTTTCCTCATGCAAGAAAAAATTCGTTTGTCAATTTGCTATTAAGTATCTCTGAAAAAGTGAACTGTAAATCAGGGGTGTGTGTGTTCAACTGGAGGTCTGGGGAAGACAGCTGTGCTTAAAAGACATTGGCATATCAACAGTGGATTTAGGGCCCTCCTAGGTGTGTGGCATAGGAGGTGATGTTTCACAGATTAGAAACAGAATGAGAGGTAGTAATAGGGAAACTAGTAAAAAGGAGTATTTAAAACCTTCCCAAGGGGAAGCCAGAAAGAGATTAGATAAAAAAAATACAAAAATGATACCTCTCACACTTTAATAAATTAATCCAAACTGTATTGCTGCTTTTTTTCCTGCTTTTATGAGAAATCAGAAGAATGGATGTCCACAAAGACAAGTAACCAAAAGCCAAACCTCAATTAAAAAAAAAATATTCTTACACTGTCCAGTATGTTGCTTTTACACCATTGAAGAAAGGTAAATAGACACAGGAAAGAGAAGCTAAAGCCCTCTTTGCTGAAGAACACAGCCTCTGGATGCTGCCTTGCCTACAAAGGAATCACAACTGGTTTTGATGGTAAAGGTTTGTGTAAAATGTGATTGCATACATGGTGAGCTGTCTGATCTGTAGAAGACAAGATCAGTGTTTAGTTTAGTTTAGTTTATAATCTTTTAACAAAATGGGATGTTTAAATTCCCAGTCTAATTCATAGTAGTGGAAACATTGAGCACCCAGGCCCAGAAAATGTTGGGACATATTTGGTAGTTATGTTTTGATTCTTCCTGCCTGTGTCTGCAGGTTAAAATATGGGTTCTGTGGGCTTTGGTCCAAGTTACCCATTTTAGTACTCCATATCAGCTGGAATTTTGGGCTGAACCATACACACCATGAACTAAAACTTTATATATTCTCAACACTCTGCAGTGGGTTAGATCACAGAGTCACGTTCTCTGTATTTGTCTGTTACAAAGAGCTCCTTTGCTCTGCCAAAGAAAAGCACACAAAATATTCATAGAGCCTTGCAGAAGGAGACAGACATTATGATCTTCAGCCCAACAGACATTTAAATGGATATGGTAGAAAGAAACCAGGACTATCAACCACAAAAGTGACCCAAAAAATCTGGAGTCCAAAAGTTGTAAAATCTGGGATTTTTTTTTTTTATTTCAGGGAAAGTTAGACTGTTACTACTGTTTAGACTGTTACATAGTAGATATGTATTTAAATATCTAGTAGGATGTAGGCCTGACTGATCACTGAAAGGGGAATTGAGGCAGATCAGAATTAGAAGGGGTTTTCCCCAGATTTGAGTTCCACAAAAATTAATATTATCACAAAGCTAGCCCCAGCCCAAGATAAAAATCCCTACCACTTGAAGAAAAATGGCAGGAGCTGGAGTTACTAAGAAGCAGGACACAAACATACAGACAAGTGAAATCAAGGCCAAGGGAAATACCAAAAATATATATTCTTTTCTAACCAGTCTAAGTTTCAGGTAGCAAATCTATAGCCAAACCCTTCCTTTTCCTAATTTCTCTGAATACTCAGATTTGAGCAGTCTTTGCAGCCTCAGGCTCAGGTTGCTCACTTAACCCAACATTTCCTACCAAAGAATGAGGTTAAGCCAGAATGATTTGTCAATCTAGAGAAGAAAATTTTATCTTTTTCCACAAGCTGCTGGGCAAAATGAATTTCTTTTTTTATTTTTGTATTTTTCCATCCAATTTCTTTGCTTTTAAGGATTGTTTTATTAAAGATACAGACAGATTCACTATGGTTAAATAAGCTCAGCATTTGTCATTTAATTTTTTGTTTCTTTGGCAGTTTGGCTAGTAAAGTAAAACCATGAATCTTAAAGGCAAGATCTAGTAGATTTGAAACTATCATTTCTGTTTCTTCATATGGCCCATTCATTTAGTGATTACAATCTACTGTAAATGTGCTTTTGCTTTTAAAAATCAAGCCCTCACATTTAAACAATATGGTCATCTTTTTCTCATAGTGACTATAATGTTATTTACTGTCTGCTGTCTAAATAAACACAATGCTAAGAAGAGTTAGAGCAATATTAGGATAAATAGATATGTGTCAGTAAGAGTCAAATTTGGTGGTTCATTTTTTATTCAGTGCATAGACACCTTTTTTATAGAAGGTGAAGTTGTTCCTCTGGCACTGTTTAAGACTTGTCTATGTATGTTGTGGGAGATGAGTGGACTGGTGGGTTGCATTCTGTCCCTTTTTTTCCCCCCAAACTTTCCCTTTTTTTCTCGGGATTTTTGAAGACCTCAGAGCAAGACCAGATTCACAGTTGAAGTGTATGAAGTGTATGAAATGTCCTTTTTTTGCCTGTTGGTGTTATAACCAAAAGGGACAATAGACCCTGTAGTTCCAGACAGGTAGGCATGAATATCTGAAGAGTGTTTGCAGCAGAACTATTTTTGTCTTCAGATCATCCTAGATGTTGTGCTGTACACAGGTGGGTAAGGGATGAAGTTTGCTACAGGGATGTACCATCAGCAGATGTGATCTTTGAGTCAGAGAGGTAGGGAAGGTATGGTTACATTTCTGTCCCAGGTTTGTCCTAGTAATTTTGCAGTATTTCCTCTTTTTTTATAATATCTATTAAAACAATGATGATTAAAAAATATATTGTCCCATCTAAGTTTAAGTAAATGGCAGAAACTTTTGGCCACAACAGTTAAATATTTTTAACTTTTAATTTTTAAAAAATTTTTAAAGTGTAGTGCATTTGAATTTTTTTACTCAGTTATGTAAGAATAGGTTGGAGAATTCAGGAGTAGAGGTGATAAAGGACATCTTCGTTCATTTGCAAGTCTATAGAAAACTTCCTCTTTTTCATTTCATCAATCTAGTGGTGCAGACAGCAATAAGGCAAAAATGAGGTTAGTTCTGAGATAGATTGAATCTGTCAGTGCGCACTAAACTTTGGCAGGATTCCATGACAGCCTGAGAGTTGGTGAGCTGGGATGAAGAAGCACTTTCATGGCTACAAGCTAGACATGTCAGCATGCTGACGCCTAACTCCCAAGGAAAAAAAAAACAACCAACAAACCCTGAACTTTCAAGAGATACCACACCTGCTTCTAATAATAAATGACATGTTACTTCCTAGATATTCCCTTAAACTGAGCTGTGTTTATCTTCTACCTGACTCCATGATAACTTTGAAGTTTGGCTTAAAAGCCTTTTCAAAAAGTAATTCCCATTCATGGTCCAGACCTTGGTAGGCAGTAATTACAACGCTGCCAACTAAAGAAACTTGTTCAGCAAATTTCATCACCAATTTGCAGTACTCA
The DNA here is from genome assembly GCA_013396995.1 of Dicaeum eximium. Taxonomy (NCBI): domain Eukaryota; kingdom Metazoa; phylum Chordata; class Aves; order Passeriformes; family Dicaeidae; genus Dicaeum; species Dicaeum eximium. Next base: position 486,178 of record VWZP01006525.1, on the reverse strand, counting down.
CAGAACAGTTTTATCCAGCTGTGGGTACATCAGTGCTTCTGGTTGACTTTAAGTTCACAAATCTGAAGCAGGATAAAGGCACACAGAGCAACTATACTGGAATGATCTCTACTGTGAAGTAGGCAGTTTGTTTTGTTAAAAAGAGAATAGAATTGAATTTGGCATTTGATAATTTGAAACAAAAGCCACTGTGTCATGTCACCTTACAGTCCAGCTTTGAATAGTATATCTTGGCAAAGTGCAGCACTGTTTCTGTTTTGGCATCCAAAGGGAAATCTGTTCTTCTAAATGGAATATCCATCTTTAATTTAAAGTGGTTTAAACTAATCAGATTTGACTGTAAAGAGTCAGGATCAATAGCAAATAAACATGTTTTCTGCTGATCAGGAGGTATTCTAATTCATCAGCACTTTCAATCATTTTATTGAGCTTTGTGCAGGTCTGTTTTCACAGGCACGATGTTTTGTAGTGTAAAAAAGCTTGGCAAATACAACGTAACTACAGGAAATTGCTATTAACAGCAGGTATAATAAGGCTTAATTTGAAAAATTCTTACAACCATTATAAAGTCATGAAAGCAGGAAAACAGAGCAGATCAGTTGATTATTGAGCTAAGTCATAAAGATTGCTTCCTTTTTCTTTTTCTCTGTTTTCTTTTCAAAGATTTTTAGGAGTATTTTATAAGGTTTTCTAATTGAAGCCCAGTCAGCTCTGGGAGCTGAAACTAGTTTTTGTTTGTTTGTTTGTTTGTTTGTTTGTTTGTTTTTAATTTTCATTATTTATTTATTTCTGCTTATATTGGCTCTATCAGAGGTGGGCTAGAACTAGAACTTACATACACCAGAGAAATAAATGATAAAAATAATATACATTTACATATACATATACATATGTATACAATATACAAATGTTCATTTGAAGATCTTATTTATTTAAAATTACTGTTAATGGTTGTTTGGTCATCTCCCTATTTTTTTGTCATACAATGAATATTAGTGTGTTACTAGAGGTCCTGCCTCTGGCTAGGAATACAAAGTAAAAATAAAGGTAATCCCTCTTCAAAAAAATTATTTTCTTTTTTTTTCAGTTCTTCACAGTGAAATAGTTTTGGTGGTGTATCTGAATTAGTATAGTGCAACAAAATTCAAACCAGGTGTAGGAGACTGCATCCCCATTCACATCCTTAGTGCTGCTCCTTTCCACATCTGAGCTTAATTTGATCCTTTTGGTCTGTGAAACTGTGCAGTAAGTTTCATGAGAATCTCCACATTTTCTTTTCCTTTCTACAACTAGAAACACAGAAAGACAAAAAGGAGGGGGAAAAATAGGGTCATAACAAAAACTTTATGATCTCCAGCAAAATTCAATTCTACAAACAGGCTAAAAATTAGACAAAACTGAGGCTTTTTATATGATCATAAAAATTCACATACCTCTATTCCTTATTATTGCTTTCTGTTTTAATATGAAATAGGTGTAGAAGGATACATATGCAAGGTTACACTGAAATTGTTCTCACAGTTTCATTTCTAAAGGTTAGTTCTCACTGGGAAATGAAAGCTTTAAAACAGCTCTGAAATTTTGTTTGGGAAAGCTGTTGAAAAAGTCAACTGAATTCTGGGTCTCCTAGTAATATTTGGGCATTTTTTAATGTTCCCTGGGATCCAGTGTAGGTTGGTAATGTTGAGAAAATTCACAAACTCTTCTTTCAGCCAAACTCTTCTGGCAGGGCTGTGTTCCTGCAAGGAATGGAGGAAGCCTGTCTCTTTTCATGTTGTGATGCACACACACATGACATAGACAGATCCAGAGCTTGATGAGTTCCCATGTCCCATAGTGTACATGCATTTTCCCTGGGTCAGACTTTCCAGATGTTGAACCTGTCTCCCTGTTGTGCTGTATTTTCTGTTGCTGAATCTCAAACCCTTTTGATTAGAAGAAATGACAAAACAGTTCTTCTATGTGTGGCTTGGGTTTTGGCAGACTCTCTACATGAAAAACCATTTCCTGACATGTTTGATGCAGCAGCAAGGACTTATAATGTCATTATGCAAACTGAAAAACCAGTAACTAGTGCCACAGCCCTCCTGGATCAACTCTTGATCATGTTTACTCTCTTCTCTCTACAAAATATTTTGGTTTTCTTTCTGGTTTCGGTTTTTGATTTTAGTCTAAACCTAAAGCTTTTGGTGACACATTGGTTTTCTGTTACCTGTCTATGAACTTCTAGATAGGAAGTTCCAGGGTAGGGAAATTCCTTTCTCTTCTTCAGTGTTTTGGCAGTTGTTCAAAATTAATTGTTTTTCCTCTAAGAGAGGTACCACCTCTTGGATGAAACTGTTTTTTAGGTTGTCCTTGGTTGCTCTGCTGGAATTTCCTAGGCAGTGTCAGTGTCAAGCTTCAACCTCAAAATGAACTCCTGAAGTAATTCTGATGACTGAAGTAGAAATATTATATGGCATTCACAAAACAAAGGTGTGACTCTAAAGCAAAAGACAGAAATGGAAACCTGTTGCTTCAGGTGTTGAAAGATACACTGATGGTAAACTGGAAAGCTGACAGAGAGAATGTCCAACTATTATTTTCCATCTCTTACTTGTGGAAACATACATATCTCCATATATGAGAGAAACCTAACACTATTATTCTAAGTACAAATTTATGAATTGCATAGCAGACTTGAGATTTTTTATCTATTTGGAGGAGGTTTAACATCACTTTGCGCTTTTAAATCATATTTCACCACAGCACTTGCACACACTGTTTTTCAAACATCCTTTCTTAAGAAAGAAAGAGAAAAACCAAACCTCTGGGTAGAAGGAGTTGAGCTGTACACTTAAAAGAATTGGCCATCTCATTAATGTGTTTACATCAGGGTAATTCCATGAATTTGTAGCAGCTGGGCACCTGGCACAGAGATTTGGCTAATCTGGGACCCAAGCTTTGGAAGATAAGGAATCCTCATCAAAGCATTTGAATCTCATGTTCTTTTTTTAATTAGGAGGCATCTGCAAAAATGGGCTGGAGAAAGATGAATGGTATTGATCTCTTCATAATAATATCTATTTTCCTGTATTGTATCAACTTTATATGTACCTTCTAGATCTATTTCTTATTTGAGAGCTAGTACCTCCTACTATTTGCAAAACGAAGTAGTGAAATATGTTTATTCTACCTCTGGGGCTCTCAAAAAAGGGCACAGAGATAACTGTATTTCAAGGAGCTTACACTGCTGTAAATTCAGCTGAATTTGGTTCATGCTCTTCTCATTCTACTGGCCCACAGTTTCAGAGCCCTATTTAATTATTTACTCAACTAATTTCTTTCTTCCTGTAGTCATGGTCTCTCTGATCCATGGAAAGAGGAGAACAACTGAAGAATCAATTTCTTCTGCGTTTTTGAATTATGTGAATAGCTCTGAAATGGTGATGTAATTAATCAAGGACTTAATTGTCAAAAACTGGATTAATGTGACAGTAAAGTGAGAGCTTTTGTATGTGACAATACACAAAACACAGCCAGCCAAATTGCTTCATGTATGTGTAAGTCTTCATGTGTATGTAGCAAAACACAAAATCAAATATTAAATCAAAAAGCTTCAGACCCTAATTTATTCGACTTTTCCCAGATGGACTGAATTCCCACAATGGGAAGAATGTTAAATTTTTTTCAAATTAAAATGACCTAATTGAAAGAGAGCAGCAACTGATCCACAGCAGTTTTACACAGATCCACACATAATTACACAAGAAAACAAAGTCTTCTAGCTTCTAAGATATATGCAAACATTTTGTAATCACTTTCAAGCAGTTGTTTATCTATGTTGCCTTTCTGAACACAGAAAGGTAACAATATCTTAATATTGCTATTTGCATATTAATTATATATATATATACACGCACATATATATATATGTGTGTGTGTGTGTGAATGTTCCACACCATGATAAAAACGTCTATTTTTCTGAGCAAAACAACTCCTATTTCTCACCTAAATATTGCATTCAGTGAAGTAGTATAATTCTTGTTTTATGTTTCTTTTGGCCTAAGGCTTACAGTTTGCACAAATGCACATTTTATGACACTGAATCAAGTACTGGGGCAGCTGAAGAGTGGTCACACATCTGTCCTGCCACCCCTCTTAAGGCTGGAGCTTATGATATTCTGAACTTGCCTGAACACGGCTATGAAACCCTGATCCTTAGGAGCTTGCACATGGGCTTGATTTGATGCATGGGAGCACTTGGAGAGGCAATGGGGTGGCTTACCACATGTGGAGGTAAATGCGTGTGTGAGTCTTGCCAGCAGTGGGTTCCTAGGAATGAATACCCTTGTCTCATTTCGTGGACCAGGTGATAGAATGAAGTCTGGTGTGGTGCTGTTCCACTCACAGTTCTAAACAAAATATTGTAATGTATCTCTGGCTACTGAGAAATGCTTGGATAACACATCTGGAAGCTGACCATGTTGCTTATAGGGGAAAGAAGGAGTGAATAGCTGTGGGCAACTGGAAGAATTAGTGAGTGAATTTTAAGTGCTTGGGAAGTGCTGGGCACTGATGTTTTAATAATTTTTGAGAGATTTGCTATAGTATGTGTCAGCCTCTATGACACATTTTATCTTGGAGCAATGTCAGAGAAGGATGTCTTGAAAGGAAATTCAGCTGCAGTGATTAAACAAATCATTCAGTGAACATAAAAGCAGGTACCAGGAGATTTAGAACAGTACTGAAATATACAATGAAAAGGAACTTGTAAGAAGGTGAGGAATTTTACTTGTAATCTATGAGTAAAAAGACAAGAAAAATGCTGAATTGGAACTTTTCTGGCCTACTGAAATGATTAAAGGTGTTAGAAATATAGGGATTGCTAATTTATTCATTAGGAATGTTGGTTCACTAAAGAAGAAAGAGAAGTTCCATTTGTCTGGTTGAAAATCCTCTTTGAGAAAAATTTGGCAAGCTCTCGTGAAAATCATTGAAGAATGAAAGCTTTTAAATTTTTTTTTAATGAAGGCATATTTTCTTCAACATCCATATTGCTGGTGGCACAAAGCTTCTGGTAAGAAAGTTTGGAGTGAAGTATTTCATTGAATCTTATCTTTGTCTTCACAGATTTTTTTTTTTTTTGTGCTCACTATTGCTACAGAAAACTCCCTAGGAGCTTCTTTTCTGATTTGTTGGCTCTGGTGAAATTGCAGGAAGTTGTTTGTCCTCTAACAACCTTCTCTCACTCAATAGAGTAAGGTTTTCATTCCCTTATGTTTCCTATAACAGAATAGATAGAAGAATGGGCCGTTTTTTGTGGTCTTTCGTCTTTTCCTGTGACTGAATTTCATTAACTCCTACACTGTTAACATTACAGGTTTGTATCTAATTCATTGTTAAGTCTGTGCAATAAAACGTCTTTAGTTATTATCTTCTACTTAGAATTATTTTCAAATTTAAGGAAATATTAAGTATTGCAATCAGCTCTTTACTAGATTTGAAATCTTGCTGTCAAAAGCAAATTTTCTTAAATATAAAAACTGTTCAGTAACTCATCAGGATTAATATTATACAAATTGTCACGAAGACATCAGTCATTGAATCAGCTTTTATGAGTGTATTTTTTTAATGGATAGACTGACTATGTGTGGCCTTGGAAACCTCATTTGCTCTACTAGAATGATGTCAAAGAGGATTTGAGTTTAGGCATGAATGAGAATTTAAACCATGGTGCAGCAGATCTGACTTAGGAGAGAGGAGTAAGTATTAGGAGAGAGGAGATGTTTTTAACTACTCAGAAAGAAGCAGAAGCAGCTTTTTACTGAGCAGTTCCCATAAACTTCTTGGTGATGCCCGGGTCAAGTCAGGCAACTGATTGCCTGCCTGATTTCTGCAAATGCTGAAGGATCATCCATAGCTTTCAGATGGTCTTTTTCTGTCAGTGTCCATTCAATCTTGCCTCTTATTCCATTATGTACCTTGCATGCTGTATGGGCAAATCATATATGCAGTTTTATCCTCTGTGTAGGTTAAACATGATGGATACCATTCACAGGACAGTCTTTATTTATTGCCTGGGAAGTTCCAACCAGAATATGTGATAAAAATAGGGAAAAGACAAAGGAGCAGTCTAAACTGCAGTACAAAGCATAATAGACTGTGCCATTCTGAGAGGGGGTTCTGGTTAATTCTTGAATCCATCCCAGTGACAGCCAGCAAGAGCAGAACTCAGTATGGGAGCCTAGCTAGGCAGACAGCCAAGCCATGCTCATAGGCTGAAATCCTGGCTCAGAGACCTCTTTTTCAGTGAGAGGAGGACTTGTCCCATGTCAAATTATGTGCATTCTACTTTTTCAGTGTGAATGAGGAGGTTCTGTGTGTTCATGAGAAGCAGAGGTCGTCCTGCAAGGAATGTGTTAAGCAGCATGGATTCTCAGAGCTTAACCTGGTTAGGGTTTTAATCATCGCAATGTAGATTTTGGTATAATCCATCTGAAGCCAGCTGAGCTTCATAGAGTTAATGTGTACCTGGTGAGGATGTGATTTTTAAAACTTTCCTTGTAATAGCCAGAATATGAGGTTCTTTTCTATTAAATGCAAATATCTTGTTAACATGGAAAAAAATGTTGGTTAGAATCCTGATTCTGAAAGAGGGTATTCTTCTATTTCTGTGTGGAATTATCAAGGCTCTTCTGTTGATATTTCTAGGTATCTAATAAAACTATTCTACTGTCCTGATTTTTTTTAGATAAGTAATTTTGGGAGTAGAGGACAGGATTGATAGTTTTATAGAACAATTTCCATTTGCATCAAGAAGAAGTAAAAGTTTTTACCTGGAAAACTTTTCTGAACTTTGACTTATTTCCAGACATATAATACTGTAAAAACAATTATTCTGGATTTTTTCAGAGATATTTTAATAATTTCATTGTTCCTTTCTAGACAAGTTTCAAGTGTGTGGAAAAAAACCCCCAAAAACTATAAAAACACCCTTTCTCATTCCTCTTCCAGATGTACCACTTTAACACTCGAGTATTTACAGGAGATAGTCCCATAACATGAAAAAAAAATACAGCTTTCACCTTATTTTATTCATATTTTTTTCATGGTTCATATACTTTTTTTTTTCATGGGGAGGATTATAAATTTTCTGTTAAAAACCACACATATATACATATATATACACACTAGTGAAGTAGCTTTAGGTTAGGGATTAAAACCTTTTTAAAAAGGTTTTGGATGGTTTTAGACCATTCTGCATGTGCCAAAATAAGATTTTTTAAAATTTCATTTAAAAAAAGATCTACAGGTTGCAGGATGTATCTCACATATTATAAGATTTTTGAAATGTCATTTATCGAAGCATGAGATGGCAATATGTCATAAGAAATTAGGTGTCTGAACAAGGAATGTTAAGTCAATAGTGAAATTAAATTGATTATGAAAATTTGTTCATGGACAATGGAAATAAAGCTCAAATAAACTATTATTTATCATCAACATTTAAAATATTGGACATAACTTTATATTGTCTAAGCTCTTATTGGCAAAATTTAACACTGACTTTGTGCAGTCATATAAATCTGTATCTTTTCTTCAATTTTGCTTATGTATTTTTTGCTGTTCAGTCCTTCTGAGTTTATCAGAGCCCTACAGCTCAGTTACTTTTCCTTTCTTCCTCTCTTCAAATGAGTTGGCTTGCATAAATCACTACATTTTCCCCCTCTGGTGCTTATTAGAGTATTGCCATTGTCATTTTTGTAGAAAAGTCACAGCTAATGCTGTCTTAATGATTTGGCTTCTTGTTAAGGAACTCAGCAATGTTTAGTCTCTTAGCATTGCCCCTGGGTGATTCCTTTGCCAAAAAATGTGGAAGGTGCATCAATTTCCTTAAGAAGAGATGTTCACAAGGACAGATCCTTTGAAAAACTCAGAGAGGTGCCACTAGACCAAACCTCACATACTGCAGAAAAGAGTCACATAGCAAGCTTTTTTCTCTCCCCATTAAATATCTCTTAAAGCCATCTCATACATTAAATCTCTGCTTTTGCTGAAAATTTCATCCTGAGTTCTTAGACAACAGCAGTTTATGATTTATAAGATCAACACCTGTTGCTGTAACAATACCTCCCACAGTTTCACCAGAGATAATGTTACACTAGAAGCAATAGGAACCATAAACACCTTTAATCTCCTGCAGAAAAACATTCTGTCACCAGGTTAAGGATCTGATTGCCGCTCCATTTCAACAGAATTTAATGTAGGTTTTATTTACTGGGATTATTTATATTTTAGACTAGATCTGTCTTAAAATGTACACATAATTAAAATTGCATGATATCTGGCCACAGAAATCTTTCCAACCTCGACCATTAGGAAGCTAAATTCTGAGGCTCTTAACTTAGAAGAAAAAAAATAATTTTTTAATGAGAATTTCCCTGAATAACTTGACTCTCAAATTTTTCTTCTTTGGATTCATTAGGAATGTCAGTTAGATAATCAATCTTGTATCTTCTTTTCTTTTTTTTTTTTTTTTTTTTTTTTTTTTTTTTTTTTTGTAGGAAAGCTCTGTTACTCAAAAACATGCAATGTCCAGATTTTGATGGCAATACCCCTATCCACCTAAGCAGAAGTGGGTGGTGGTCCATTATGCAGAAATGAACAACCTTATTTCTTAAAGAGTCAACAGATGTCAGGTCATTTTTGAGTTACTGATTTTTATTAAAATACTTACTGGTTTGCATTAAAAGAGTTACACAGTTTGCAATGTATATCATAGAACACTGGTTGTCAAATCTTTATTTAATATTTCAGCACAACATCTGTAAAAAGGAATGGTAGGTGTGGAGGTCATCCTTTTGTGAGAAAATAGGGGACATTTGACCATTGAACTTATCATCCTACCTTGCAGTCATCTTTTAGAACATGAAAATGTTAAGGAAACAATGAGAGGCCAATACAGACTACATTTCTTTTTTGTTGGGAAGTATGTAAAAAAATCATTAAATATTACATTATCAGAGAAATGTATTAGGCAGATTTCAATGCTGAAGCTTGTTGGGCTAAAAGAACATTTTGGATTTTATGGTAAGTATTGAGGCATTTGGAAATACCAGTTTGCATATGTTTAATCAATTTCAAGAGCTATAAGAACGTTGCTATGATTTTCAACTTAATTAGTATATTTTTTTATTGGATCTCTTGATTAAATTGTATGTATTGGAAAAATAAAAGATTTTTTTTCCAAAACCAAACTACAGTCTTAGTTTTGAGGAATTTGCTTTTCGGCAACTAAGGTAAAGTGGAGCATGTAAAATTATTATTTGTGACACATGCCTGTTCAGAGGCTTCTCTGAAAGACAGGTTGTTCCATTTAAGAATACTTGCAGAGTTTATTCTTTGTAGTTTTGTGCCCTGAAGACATCCAAGAATGCCTTGGAGAGAGTAGCAGCAATAGGACTGCTGACTTCATTTGAATAAATAAGTCCTCTTTCACTTCTCTGGAGTGGTGCTCTGTGGTAAATTTCAGGTGAGAAGAGGTCCTACCATTCCCAAGGCAATAGAAACATTAAAAACCTCAAAGGGTGTTGGAAGATTTGTCTGCATTTCCCTGCCATGTCATTAGTTAAAGTGAGACATTCTTGACCTGCAGAGGGTCCCTCTCTTAGCTGAGAAAAGCCTCAAAGGAACCTGCCCATTACATGACCAGATGAGTCCAAAGAGCATTGTCAGAATAGTTTATGTCAGGAGCCCAGTCCTGAGAAAAAGGATAAAAAAATTCTGGGAGAAAGCTGTGGGTGGATCTGTTTGGTGGAGCTGTGGTTCTGCACTGAAAATGACACAGAGACTCTGGTATGAATGGAAATCTAGTGTGTATCTCTTTTTCTCTTACAATCTGTTATTGTTAAAAAATAACTATCCTCAATATTTTTACTGCTTACACAATCAAGACCTAAAATGCCAAAAAGTGCTGTAAATTGCTGGCCAAAGATGTGTTTCAATCCACACATAATCTCAAAGCGTCACTGACAGAAAGAAACCATTAATGCAAATTATTATCTTTGCCATGGATAGGTGCCTTGCAAAGCATCTGCTCATCTCTATAAGGGTTAAACAATATTGTCTCAATAAAAATCTATGACTAATTTGCTGCTTTAACAGACAACAAGCTGAAGAATATGAGGAGTAGGAGTGCTCAAAAGTAATTAGACTAGCACATTGTGTGTAAACTTTACTCATATAGAGGAAGTATGACAGTGACACTTTCAATGTTTTTGTTAAAATTTCTGGCTCTGTGGGAGATGCTGTGGTTTGTAAATAATTTATTGTCTAATATGTGCTATTGTCTTTTATTCTTCTAGCACCTTTATGGGATCGGAATGCCAGGTTTGTGCGGAAATACTCAAGTTCTGGCTCTTGATTCCCCTTAGATATAATCACTGCCTTGCCACTGAGAAAAAAAACTGGTCATTCATGGCATGTCTGGAACATCCTGAAAGTTTCATCTGTTTGTATGTTCCCTGTAAATATTTTACAAGTTTTCAGTGAACCTATTAGGGAAATAAAAAAGTGATATAGGCTTTGTTCTGGACACAGCATCAAAAAAAGGAGCTCTTAACAAAGATGATAATTTCTTTGAGACATTCTGAAAAAGTTCTGGAGGAGAAATAGCTGGTTTAAGTGCAGATCCTACAAGTCAGTTATTTTCAGGTGGTTTTTTTGCTTGATCTTTACACAGAAAGAGTCATTAGTGGATCATGGAAGAGGTATCAAGCAGACCTCTAGTAAAACAGCTAATTATGTGCCCAAACTATTTTTACTTACTATTAGAGGTACTTGGAGTTTTTTCTCTGGTTGGATGTACCTTGTGACAGTTTAAAAAACCACCATTACTGGGAGAAAAGGTAACATCAGGACATTAGCCTATTTTTGGCTTTATTTGAGCTGCAATCTTGATGAATCTACTTTTTTCTCCTTTCAGGTCAGTATTATTAAATGATAGTTTACAGCTAGTTTATATGAGTAATTTAATTATGATTTATAATTTAGTTGAAGTGATTCTCATTTTCGCCACATCTGCTTTTTAAAACTTCTCTTCAGTTGCTGGTGGTTGGCAAAATGGCCAAACCAGGATTTATGCTGGCCTGTTTGCTGATCCAATGAGCAGCCACTAATCCAGTGCTGGTTTGTGCTTGTGGAGGGAAGGATGGTTTGCCTATGTGAAGGAGACATAGAATAAAATGCAGTGACAGAACAGGGACCAGAACCATGAGATTTTGTACCAAATCTAAACTGTTTGCAATGAGATCATGTAATTTCAGGAAGATATGTATGATGTTGGCAGCATCTGAGAGACACCATTTGTTAGACTGCTAATGGAAAAAGGAAAAAATGTTCCCTTGTGATAGAGACCATATTCTGTGATTCTCTGAGAATTCTGTGAGTTTCTTGCCATAATCAGAATAAAAAGTGTAACAGCTCTCTTTTTAAGTATAATTTAAACTGTGATCACTCAAATTTCTTCTCTAAGATCTTTTCTGTCTCTAAATTTTTCGGCTGTGTCTAAAGATTGTATAATTAATTTCTTTCCTCCAAAACACCTCACCTTCTAGTGTCAGTCAAGGGAATCATTCTGGCTTTATCCCACCACAGCCAAAATGAAATAATGACAATATTATGAAATTGTGTGAAAGTTGTTTTTTTGTCTTCTGAAAGATCCCTTTTTTCTTTCAAATGCAAGGTAATCAATACAATGATATTAGTGTGAAAACCCCTTGAGTTTTAAAATGGTAGCTCACTGGACTGTGGCAGCTTGACTGAAATTCATACATTGCATGAAACTGTGCTCCTTATATAGAGGTTTCCAAAGGCTAATATAACATTCTCATATTCTCATAACATTGTAACATTGTTAAAATCAGAGTAGTTATACGTATATGCTGGTTGGTCCCAATCATCCATGCGCTCATCCTCCATCAAGTGGAGTTTTTTTTTTTGTCATGTTAAAAATAAGGCTGCTCTCTTCATTCATATTGTTGGTTTAAGAGTTTTGAGAAGTTAGTAGTGGCTTCAGCAAGTCAAATCAAAATCATCTTGGATTAAAATATTTTCTTAATGTCATAGTAGTTATGTTGTTGCAATGCTGCAGGACATTTAAAGGAGCTGAGTGTTATGGCAAATGCTCTTTTTTTTCCCCTCCTTTTTCCTTTTTTATTTTGGAGAAAAGGCAAAAACAAAGCTCAAAATCAAAAAGTAATCTTGGAGCTGTGCAGTTTGATTTCTTCGCTGTAACTTGCCCTACAACAACAGTGTTTTCAACAACATCAAGGAAATGTCACTTGTTTAGACATTTTTAACGTGGGCCTTTACAGTTCTCTAGCAATTAGTCTTGTATTTCCTCCTCTGTGTGGCTCCCTCATATAAATTGCAGCTGTTACTTCAGCTTCCAGGCAGTTTGTACTCACTGCACTCTGAAGAAAAGACAATATTCCTTACCTGGATTAATAATCATTATTAATAAGATCCCCTTGTTTATAGCTGTAGACTTCTATCAGAGGTTTCTCAAACTTAGGTAATACTGTATGAAGTATAATAACAAATATGAAGAACTTTAGAAATATTTTTGGAGGTATTTTCTTCAAACAAGTTATTTTAAAGAATTTTAAGTAGCTTTGGAGGACTCCTGTGGTCCCTTGTGTTGCACTGCATGTAAAGCTCTTTTCTGCTCATGGTCTCTGTGATTTCATCTGGAAGGAGTTAAATGAGTAAGTGCTCAGATTCAGTTTGAAGCATGCTATTTGCATTTGTTGTGCACAGGTGGGGACAGCTCTCTCTTCCTGAGCTCTTTACCCAGCCAAACACCAAACTAATTCAGTAAAACATTAGGCAAATTATATTTACATAGTCCTGTACTAAGTATGAACAAGTTAGGTTTTTCAGAAGAAGTTTACAGGCTGAAAGCTGTGTTTTCAGTAACAACCTGTTACATGCCCTTTTAATATTCTGTGTATTTCAGACTCAGCTGCTTGACTGTGATCCCTCTGCAGCTGAGATAAAAAAGCACTTCTGAAAGAAGACTAGATCTACCTATTTTCTTATGGTGAGACTTGCCCTCTATGTTCCAGTGGTGAGGGAGATCTTAGGACTTTGGGTAGGAGCTTCCATGAGGCCTCTATTATTTAGGCTGTTAACAGCCTATGAAATGAACTCTTCCATTAAACATCTCCATCTGGTATGGTGAACTCTGTTTTGGTAGGGGAATGCTGATCAGCTGGAGACAGGCTGGTGCAAATATTTACTTTGCATGAGCAGTAAACAGATGTGAATTGGGAAGAAATCTGTGCTACCAAGGCAGAAGTACTGACAAGAGTAGTGTGCATGTTTCAGAAATTGACCTATAGAAGAATATAAAATAATCTAATGTAATTTTTTATCCCAGTTAACAAAAAAAAAAGCAAAAAGAAAATCAAGTCTGGCTTCTATTAAAGTAACTAAGCAAATAAAAGAGAGCTACAATATAGAGGGAGAGAAGTTTTACCTTGTAAAAATGAAGTGTAATAATGGCTTAAAAGAACTAATTTGCATTGCTCTTCATTTTAAAAAGTGGAAATAAGCATGCTTGTGGGATAGATAAGCATCTGCTGATTTTAGTTCTTCATCTATGTTACAGTTTTAGGCATTAAACTCCACTGTTATAACGAACTTTAAGGCTTTTGGACAGTTCTCCAAATAACTGGAAACTTCTTCTAAAATGTTAAAGGTTCATTCTATTTCTGCAGCAACAGAAAATAACCCTAATTATTATGAACTTTGAAATTTATGAATTTTGAGCTTTAGAAATATCTTTCATTTTAGAGGCTAACAACTGAATGGGGATTACATTTTCATTTTGTCACAGTCTGTAGAAATGGGAACATTGCCTGAAATATATAAAAACTGTATCATAGAACTTATTCTACAAGGAAGTATGAAAGCAGCATGGTGTAACTTCCAGCAAAAAGACCTCTTTTTCTCCTGCAAAAGTAAATCTTCTCCTGAGAGAAGATTTACTCTTAGAAAAAACCTGAAACCAAACAAACTAACCAACCCCAAAAGCCCAAACAAAAAAAGATTCCTATTCTCTTCCTCTCTCACTTACTAAATTATGCTCTTAGAAACACCAGTCCAAAACATAAATCCTATGGGTAGCATTCCAGGGGCTGAGCAGTAGGGATGCATTGGCTGGAGGAAAGCTCTGGTAATATTTGTTGCACGCCAGTATTTCTAAGCTGCAATGCAAGCTAATTTAACTCAGATTCTTTCATCCTCTCTGTGTAGGCACCTTTCCAGAGCGCAGTGGAGGGCTTGTACAGGCAGCCCCTTGGGTTCTTCCTGAGAAGTTCTGCTGAAGCAGTGCTGCTTTAGACTCTGCAGTCAGCTTGTAGCTTGGGCCCATGCAGTGAAGGCTTGGCCCCAGTGCTGTCTCTGCCTGCTCAGGAGCACACAGGGTCATTGGCATGTTCATGTTCATGTTCATGCTCTCAGCCACTTTCCACCTTTTGATCAGGACTAGAAGAGGCTCGTTCACAGCCTCCTATCTCACACAGTGCTCGTGGCATGGGTCACTCCATTCACCCTAAATTCAACAAGGTACAGCCACTCTTACCTGTTCACAACAGGATACCTCAAATGGCAAGGAAATACGAAGTAAGCTTTCCTTTTTATTTCCCTCTTTCTGACTATTGGATTTTTAGATTTGCCATCTTGCTACCTGAAGTCATAGCATGTGACTTTTTCCCTGCGCAGTGGTATTGCTCCTGTACACTTTGTTTCTCTTCTCCTGCTGCTTCTTTCTTAGAGGAACAGAAAACACTTCTGGTAGTGGCTTATAGTGATGCATAAATAGAACAGATGTGAACACTTTCTGAAAATTTTGTACAGTTTTCTGATTTGCATTGGAAAAGTTTGTATGGGGAAGATTTTTATGTATGTCTCACAAATCCATGTGTGAGAAAAAAGACAAGTGGAACTCTTTGGGCTCAGTCTGACCTCAAAAAGTTCTGGAGTCTCACACTATTTCTTTTTTTATTTGGCTTGATATAACTTCCTCTTCTTCTGTTTTTCAGATTCATGTAAACTAAGAAAATATATGTAAAATCCTGGACTTACATATTATATTTAGAGAAATGCAAATCTAGGTCTTTGCCTAAAAGCTTTTGGCAGGTACACGAGGTTCATGCAAGCTGAAGCTGTCAGTGTAAAGCCTTCCTGCCAAGGCTAGGACTGGTTGCCAAAAACTGTTCAGTGAACAATGCTGCTCTGGATAGCAAAGAAAAACCTCTTTAACACTTGGTTCCTATGGCTATTTTTCTGTTTCATGTCTGTAAGTTGCTTTTGAGATACTGAGGCCCCTGACCGGGGCTGAAATCCCATTGGTGCTCAAAGATGCTTTAGTCCTACCAATTTCAAGAGAAGGTGGATAGAAGTGCCTATGAAGAGAGTGCCTATGCTGGCAGGCACAGATGGAAATGAGCAGGCTCTGTGTGCCCCTCTCTTGCCAAATCTAGTTTGAAAAGTGTGTTGGGCCTTGCTGAGGGGTAATTTATCACTGCACCAAGAGCTGTGCAGCTGTATTAGCTCTCACCCAGATGTCATGCAGCCTGGCCAGCATGCAACTCTTGGTACAGTCCTGCAGATGTACCTTAATATCTAGGCCTTAATATAGGTATAAAGATTTCTTTTCCCTATTTGCTTTTTCCCTGTATATAATGGTGTTGTAATCCAGTGAATCTCTTGGTTTTATCTTTCAAACCTCATGAGGTAAAAGGAGCCTACCATAAGCAGAACCTCTCAGTATCACAGACAGAAAGACACAAGGGATTTTAATGATTTATTTCTCCAGCTCCATAGATTCAGGGTGCTCTTGAGCCTTGGAATTCAGGTTCTTCCTAATTATAGGTTTCCTAAAGGTCTAGTTACCTAGAGTAATATACATAGGATTACATTGTTTGCTTTATAGAATTAATATTTTGTTGTTGCTTCTGCAACACATACATGCAGCATTTAGTACATGATTAGAAATTATTTCTAGATTTTTCCCACTTCTCACTTGTTGATACTATCAAGTATCTTGTCTGCTTCAATTGTTATTGTTATTGTCAACTGTATGTTCTAGCTATGGCTTTATCTGTATTGCAGTGCTTTCCAGTTTATTAACAGTCATCTATCATGCCTTCTCAAACACAGGATGTGGTTTTTGGCTGTGGCAATAAGAAAATTGCTGCAGCTTTAGAGAAACTTTTAAATTGAGAGGACAGGAGATATTTTTCTTTAGATAACAAATAATAAATAGGTAGACAAAGTTTGGTGTCTTATTAAAATGTGTTTCCTACTATCAAACATTTACAATAGTTATTATCTGCTGAAGAGTCTTATTCAATTTGCAGAGTGTCTAAATTCCACCAAAGATCACAAGCTTAATGAAGAGCTGCTCCTGGCAGGCACTAAGTATTTTCCAAACTGCCTTATTTAAACACTCTGTATCACCTTGTTAGGTGTCTTTTTCTCTCTGACTAGAAACAGCAACATGGATGAAATTCAAGCCAACTGAATATGCTTTCCAAGACAGAAGTATGAATTTACAGTCACAGATTTTGAAAAAAAGTAATTTATATGAAATATAGATGCAACATGTTTCAGGAAAGAAATGCTAAACATTGGTTAACCCTTCTAGTATGACAAGAAAAGGTAGTGAGTCTGATCTTTTTCCCTAGACTCGTTTGTACTGTGGTCTGTTCTTGCTTTGTGCACATGAGAACATAGGCAATACCTTTCAGAGAAGAAATTGAAAAATTGCTTTAGAAATGGTTGGGATTGTTAAGTTCAGATGTAAAGCGAGATCTAAATGTGGGTTAGTATCAAAACAAGGTAACAGATCAAATGTTAAGATTCTTGTTTTTCCTCTCTTCTGGTTTGTATTTCTAATTAAATTCTTGCTCTCCTGTTCTGCCCAATATTCCTCCCTACCTTTTTAAAGTTTTAAATTATATATATTTTTTTTTTCTTTTTCCAGATAATTATTAGATCACTTGCTACTGCTTGGATAAAACAAACACTCTTGTCTTTTTTTAACTTTCTGATTACTCTGGGCTTTCCTGGCTAGACTATGAAAATTTCAGCTGTAGAAAGGGTGAAGGAAGGGAACTGACACCTGTTTTGGTTGCTAGAAAGTAATAAGGGATCTTTCATCATTTGTAATTTGCATGTATTTTTGTGTGTATTTTTCTATATGGAAACCAAAGTTCTCTTGTGACTCACCCATCCCTTGCTTTTCCACTTTTTGAATTCTTAATCTGTCTTGCAAGGATTGATAGCTTACCTGCAAAACCAGCTACTTTCATAGGAGAATGGCTGCTACTTTAATGGAGTTATTTTCTCCTATATTTCCTCATGTCATGCTGACCAATAAAACATAAATGGCAAATGGCCATGATGCTGGACACTGGTGGTCCTGCCAAGATCCCTGATGCTGAATTTTCTTTCATCATCAGCTTATGTGGTCTAATAATTTTATATTGATTATTTTAATTAAAGCATTTTTTACCATCCAGCTTACTAAATCAGGCATAAATACCTACTTCTTTCTTATGGCATTGTGTGTTCACGCCCACACAAAGCCTCAAACACACCCACAAAGCCTCCTACTGTTTGAAGGAGGCTTTCTGCTAAGCAGAAAAAACTGAAGCCTGAATTTCAGGGTCATGGTGGACCACTCTTTCAGGAAATATTATGACTGCCACCTATATTCACACAGCTTTTACTGCAAAACCAGAACCTCACATTCAAATTGCTTCAGACCTATTTTTCTTCCAATGGCAATTTTATCAGCAGAAACACTCCTACACTTAAAGGTGGTATGAAAGCATATATTTCCTAAAAAGCTTACTTTTCAGATGTCACTGCTTAAAAAAGTTGAAAGTCTTGCTTTTGGAGCTAACTTGCAAAATTAGAAAGAAAGAAAAAAAAGGTTTCTATTCAGTTACATGATTATATAAAATCTACCTTTTCTTAGATCATTTTAATGTGCAAAAATACAAAGGGCTGAAATTCACACTATTCTGGTTATTTTTCTATGCTGAGGATATTCACAGCATATATACTTTTCACAATTTTTTTCAGCTTTAATTCTGTATTTTGCATCGCTTTTAAGTGCTTGGTTTAGTTTAGCTGTGGAAAAGTCTGCAGTAATCTACTTTGAATTTCTTCTTTTCTTAGAAAATAAACTGCTCTTCCCCTTGAAGTGAAGAAGTTTTTTCCTTGCCATTAAACTTGAGGTCCTGGTGCTTTTAGTCTAATTTATTTCATATATGCAGTATGTCTTTCTCATCAGAATGAAATGATTGTTTTTCCTTTCCTAAGCTGCTAGACTTCTGGGGTCATTTCTCTTCAACTTTAGGAATGGGGAATCCAGTGGGTGAGGAGGTTCAGATTACATGTTTTTTGTCTTGTGAAACTTAAGACCTTTTCAAGTTGTAGTGGTCCCCCAACCCCTTTTATACAAGGCATGCTAAGTATTTTTCATTGGAAGAAAAAAAATAGAAAAAAAAATTAAAAACAAAAATCATTTTTACCACACACATAGCTACTCAGCTCTTCTGAAACTGGTTGAAAATACTGTCTTTTTAATGTTCCTGTTTTGGTATTTTAATGTTATCAGGGCTGGAACTTTCAGACTATTATCTTCAAAATTTCCATTTTTACTTTTTTTCTCCCATTACAAAATAATTTTGCTTTTAAAATACACTTCTGGTAGCACCACAGAAAACTCAGTCATCCAAGTCTGGGTTTCTGAGAATACCAAATCACTGTGCAGTGCAGTTTTTCCATAGTCCATCTGATGTCCTTTGTCCCTCTGAATGGAGGCTTTGGACTCGTGATGAAGTCCTGTGGAGAAACAACTGGAAGTCACATAAGCTAGTTATGAAATCCAAGGAAAAAGGCACATCTGAATCCAGCAGTTCAAAACTAGAAAAGTCAGTTTCAGGTGGAATTGTAGCTAGATGGGTACATCTTTTAAGAAGAGATTTTGAGTGTCAAAGCATAACTGGGAGAAGGTTGACAAGAGAAAAGTTCTGTTGTACGACTAAGTCAGCTCAATTTGCCCATCACAAAGAGTGAAGAGGAACAGAAAGAAGAAGAAGAAGAGGAAGAAAGCTGGCAATCAGGATTCATGCTTCAATAGACCAATGCTTACAAAAAGAAAGAAAAAAGACGCCCTCAGAAAAATGTGATGGTTAGGTAACTCCTAAGTATTCAAGTCTCTGTGCTGCCTGGCTGGAAATAAGAATATAAAAATCTTCATGAATATTTTGGCTCCTTCTGCAGGAGATCTGTACACTTCAGTGACCAGCTGCCATCTGAGCAGGCTGTATCTGAAGAAAGTATTCAGAATATTTTCTGTAATGTGGGTGTCTAGCAAGCAGAGGGAAAAGGGATCTTGAGGGTCCTACTATGACAGCTTCAGAGTTTGGCTTATACTAGATCTTTGAGTACCCTGTTAGGTATGAAACTCAATCAGTGTGAAGTCTTTTTATACACAGTGGTTAAGAGAAACAAAGGGTGATAAACACTAATTACATGGTCATCATTGATGCTCAGCTTGTGAGGAGGCAATAACACCTTATATTAGCATACTCAGATAGTACTAAAACACAGGGAACTACCTGGATAGTGTTCCTGCAAAATAGAAGTGACAGGAAATAGAAATTAAGTGCCTAGACACAGATTCAAGTCACAGAGCATCTCGGAATTTCAAAAGATTCCCTATGAAATAAAAAGTAGCTTTGAGTAATCTGAACTTTTCCAGTTTGGAAGGCAATTCCCTTGACTTGCTCTGTCTGAAGGAATGAAAGAATGGGACTGATATTCTTTCCTCTCTTTCAAGTTCCTTTTGTCTCTATAGAAGAGTGGATTAATATCACTGCATTTTATTCTTGTTGAGACAAATTATCCTAGTGCCTATAGCCCTATGCTTCAGGTGCCCTACAAATTTGTTGTGAGAACAGGTTCACAAAGTCTCACCATCTGAATGAAAACAGTGAGGTGAAGTGTGTCCAAAATAGTAACCAGTGTCTTCAGCTTGCCTTGAGTAGTGTCTTAGATGGGTCTCACATGGATTTAGGGGCTGTGTTTTAAATACAGTTTGAGACATCAGTCATAACACAGACAAACAGTCTGAGGAGCACAAAGTTGAATTGCTTGAATCCTATCCTATAAGCCTGTATGACTCACAGTTTATGGAAGCAAATTGCCATGGTTGCTGTCAGCCCCAGAAAGGCCAGTGACCAAAATAGAAGCTTTCATTTACTCTTTTACCTCAGAGACAGGCAAAAAGGTTGAGGCATGTTTTTGAACACTGTAGTAAAGTTTGAATTTCCTCTGACACAGCCAACTATGGAATTATTGATTTGCTTCTGTCTGCTTTGTTTCATCAGCAATAAATGAGTTTAAAAGATTAAGGTGGAAAAGGAACTGCAATATTAATTTGTTTCTTGAATGAATGAACTTCAATACAGTTTTTATTCCTTTTCACCTCTGTATCTTGCTTGTTGGTCCTGTATGGCAAGTAGCTTATTTTCAAAAGAAAAACATCTCTTGCTGCATTAAAAAAGGGAGTTGCACCCCTATCTATTAAGCAAATAATTTTTTTCCTCTGTGTTATCAGCCAAAGAGAAAATTATGATTTAAAGCTGTAACCTAGTATAAGGCAGTAATGCGTACAGAACTTTGCTTTGGGACTTTTATCAAACAATACATTTCTTGCATAACACTTATCCTAGACATGTAATAGTCTTGTGAATGGCCTGTACTTTCACGTGACTGTGGTTGCTCATCATTGAACATATGATCAGATTTCTAACTTATTTAAAAAATAAAACCATAAGACAAATAAAAGCTATTCAGACTGGATGTTTTTAAGTATGGATTTAATCAGAGATTTTTTTTGTGATACGTATATCTTTTGTTTTCCATTTCTCCTTTAGAAAAGACACAATCAACAAGAGTGACTTCTATGTCTTCAAAAGATGTGTCAATTGAGATTGGAATTCAAATAATATTTTCAGTATGTAGCAGTGTATCCTAAAAAGTCCTTAATAACATCTGAGAATGCAAAGCAGTTCTTTAAGAATGAGGAATTTAAGAAAAAAAAAAGAAGTTTTGTTCTTTTTTTTCTTCTTGCAGTCTAGGCATCTTTCAAATATTGCACAAATGAAAACATTGTTAAGTGTTTGTCTTGAAAAATCTCCAAAGTACTTATTAAAAGAACCTAAATATGGAATTATCATCAAAAATTGAAACTACGTATAAAATTTCAGCAACTGACTCAAAATTCTAGGATGGAAAATATTTCAAATAATGAAAGCTTAGCAAAGAAACACATAGAAAAAAGTAATCTATAAAAAATTATTAAAAATCATCTTATAAAAGCAGTAATATGCTTTCAAATTTGGGTCATCGGCATGATTTCACAGAGTGCTCCCCAAAATTTTTCTGCATGTCTCTAAAGAGTGTTATGATAGAGGTTCATGGTGGATCTATGCAGTTGCATCTCACATATCAAGTGATTTTTGTCAGATGATGTTGCCAGGATGCTCTTTCCCAAAAAATGTTTTGCAAAATGAGCTAGTATTAGATTACAGAGCATCTCAATACATCTTAATTTGCTGGCTTGAGGAATACTTGTTCTTATAGAGCAGATTCACAGAAGTTACTCATCTTCACTTTTGTGCCAGGATTTCAAGGAGGATCTTTGCAGCTACTGAGGCTCTGAAGTGACTGGTTAGAGCCTTTCAGGGGGCCTACAGTACTAGCAAGGTTTTCCATAATCTGTCTCAAAATCTCACAGTGGGAATACTTTAAAATTCTGTCCTTGTTTATAATGTTTGCAATTGTGAAAATCTGGTTCCATTGTTGCATAATTTGATTAATGACATATAGAGGTTTAACAGATGCAGAAAAATACTACAGCAAGCAAATCTGTGCAACTTGACACGCCCGAGCAATTCCTTTCAATGGATCGTATCTGTAACGTGGAAGTAATTAATAAACCAGAAGGATTACTCTCAGAGATGAACTGTGTAAAAGATTAAATGCTCTGCTGCATGGCAAGTGTGCTGGATGGAGCATGGTGTTCTGATGCAAGGCACTCACTATAAGAACACTCACCAGTTCTTGGACTGCCTGATTCTGAGCATTTGCAAAAGATACAGTTTTTGGAAATCTATTTTATCTAAAAGCATGTGGAAGTTATAGTTATATAGTTATCTAAAAGCATAACTGGAAGTTATAGTTCTTTATTGACTTTACTATTTTACACTGAGTGTTAGTTTTAATCTCCTATCTCAATATTTTGCTCAATATATGTCTGATATTCTGTTAACGTCGGGCTCAAGAAACAAAATCTTGCCACAGCAGCTTTATTTGTCTACAGTAGGTTGAAACAGATTCTTTTTTCTTCTGTGACTTAGAGAATACTGAGAATATTAGAATTAGAGAATGCTTAGAGAATAATGACAAATTTCTAGCCATAGTTGTGCAAATTCAATGTGTTTAGAAGTGGTGAATCATCCCACTGAAAACACGTTTGCCTATCCCTTTGCACACTGGCTTGTAAGAATATATGACATGACATCAATAAATCTGCTATCAGCTTGATTAGGACTTGCAAACATTGATTGAGAATGGAAGGTTTGCATCTTACTTGCTAAATATAGAGAGACAAATGCCTTTATCTTATTCATTGGGAGAAATTAATGGAAGCCTGTAGTTATAATATTTTATAAGCTTATTGGATGCAAAATTCCTGAGTTTTTCCTTCAATGGGAAAGCTTGTTTTCTAAGCACAGATTTCTGTAAACAAATCTTTGTGTGTGTGTGTTCAAGGACACAGAGACATTCTTTTGCCCTGTCTCCTGAGATGGGGGTTAGGAGCCTTCTTCCTCTCAACCTATGATATAGAGAAATGTTATCTCTCTGACTTTGTAAGCATTTTCTGGCATTCTAGCAGTTTTGGTACTGAGCATGAAGACAAAAAGATGTTAGCTCAGAACCTGGGCACATATAGCCCAAATTCCTTTTGAACAATGGAGTCATTTTAATAAATCATATAAGCCTTCTGATATTGGAGCCAAAGAGTCCTGATTCCCCCCTGTCGGGAAGCAGCCACAATAATTGGTGACCCCGACCTCTGACCGGGACACCAGCAACAATAGAAGCCCACATTCTTCCCATCATTTTTAAAGACATCCTCTTGTAAAATAAAAAGCTTATCAATTACTGGTCAGCTTCCCAAAATCTTCAGAACTGCATGGCCTCTTCCAAGGTGTTTTCAAAGCATAGGTGCTGGATTGCATCAGTCTGTTAGATGTCAGTTTAATCCTGGTGCACTCAGTTAAATTTCACAAATAAAGTGGACATGGCTGTGCGTTTAGGACAAGACTTTCCAGACTCAAAACAATTCTTTAAAAAGCCCGAAAACAACAATCAAATAAACAAAAAGGTTAAGGTGTGTAACAATATGAGTAAGCATTGTCTGGATCTTACATGTTACAGGGTGCAAACTCTGTTGCTAATTGATGCACGGTTGAGCTAGGTTGCATTACTGAATTTGGCTACACAATTTGTTGTCTTGACTTTCATGGAAAGTGACCACATGGCAGTTTCTTAAAGCCAAATTTCCTGACTTTGATAGACAGATGATGGAAATTGGTTTGAATATTCTCTTTTTGTTTGGGCAAAGACCCTCTGGAATTGGCGAGGGACTGTCAGATATGTGTGCTTACTGCCTATCTGAGAGTTGTGTGGTAATTAATGTTTACAGAACCCTTGGAAATAAGTGATCAAAGTAACTCAAAGCCCTGTCATTTGTGCTTGAGGTACGAACATGTTTGCACGTCTCTCTAACCTACTCAAGGTTGCAGTACAGTCCTGATGGGCGGGGATTGTAGACCAAAGAAAACTCCCTTTGGTAGAAAATACAACATGCATTTATCTTGCCTTTGCATTGCACCTTCCATCATGCTTGAACTACTGTCATCTTAAAGATAAAAATGCAGCTCCTTATCTAGTGGGCACAGTTTTACTGAGGTTTATTCCTAATGATAAGGTGGTCAATTTAGAAAATTGGGAGTAAAAATCTTTGCTGTTGCCTAGGCTACACATTTAAATGGCTGGAGAAAAAAATAGAGAGGATACAGAAGTTCCTGCTCTGAGCAAAAGTGCAATTTGCACCATGGCAGAGGAGAGCACAGTAACACTTGGTAAGTGGAATGCATGAAGACACAAACACCTTATTAACCGTGCTTTTTAACAGTAGAATTATATTCAAGTTGGCTGCATTTCCAGCAAAATAGGTCAGTGGTTTCTGGCTATACAGGTATCACAAATCAGCCTTATGCTGAATGGACAGAGAGTGTAACTTAATGTAACAACTTGTTGAATTTGAATATCACAATCTAAATACCAAAAAATCTTGGTAAATCACTTACTTTACAGATTCTTTTAAGAATCTATTATGGGGTTTCTGACACTGAAGAAAAAGTAGACTGAATTATGGAAGAAGCTGCATAAAATAATTAAGTTTTGACATTTCTTTTTCTCTGCTATTTCTCAGGTAAATAGACACTGATAAACCTGAGGGACTGAGATGAATATTTAATGTACATGTGCTATAAAATTTCCAAATTATTTTATTTTGGTTTTGTATATGATAATGCCCATTTTGAACCCTAATTAAATACACAAAAACCCAGGCATGACACATACTATCACAAGTAATAATAATATTAGAATTTCTAATTTATTTCCTTCTGGAGATCTAGAGATTATGTACACTTTTTTAGGAAACAATTTTATGTAGGCCTCATCTTGGAGGTCCACCTTTAAAGGTGAAATGATGCATGTCTTTTCTGCATAGAAATCCCTTCTTAAATACTTAGTTAGAATCCACCTTTTCTTGACTGAAGATGTGTGAACCCTGTGTAAATCGCTGTGTTTATTATTGCAAATGAATCTGATATCGACTGACTTTGCTTGGTCTAATTAATGTGTTTATACATTTCAAAATCACCTTTCCATTTTTTACAGAAGAAAATAGCTCTTTCCAAACATCTTTTAAAATATCACCTTGTTCAATACTGTTCTACTTTTCTACTCCCTGAATTTGTAGATGTCCCCACTGGCTGACTGAAAGAGATTGATCCTTATCTAATGAACAGCTCATTCCAATTGCTAAACCAGGAAATGAAAGTTGTTATTGTCCCTAGATGGAAAAAATGAGACAAAGGAGCAGAGTGTAACAGTGTTCAGTACATCCTCTGTCAACCTTTGTACAGGTCCACTCACAGTCAATATCAATTGAAAGCAATAAAAATATAGGGGACCATATTAAAGAACATAAAAATAATCAAGACCTTATGCATCACTTTTTTGACACTGTTTCAGTACCATGATTGCATGACTGCATGCCTCTATGGTGAGATCAGATTTTCAGACTTAAAATAACGAGATCACTACTCAAATGAAATATCTTTTAATTCTGGAAATCATACAGTTGGTATTTTAATACACGGAAACAAGGGTGCCAGGAGACAATATAATTTGCTCTTGTTTTAGTTTTTGCTTGTGAAACAGTGATTTTCCATCTTTATCTTAGGAGAATTTCTTTTGGAGGAAATAAATTTTAGTTACATCATCAGCGTTCATAACCATCACACTAATGCTTTTAAAGTTTGGTACAACTAGTCTAGAGCCTGGAAGAGGATAAAACTCAATGTGTTGATGTCTGTCCTTTGTTTCAGTCCTCATTACTCATTACAGACATGTCACAGCCCAACCACCAAAGGCTTTTCAGTACCAGTAAAACTAGAGGCCTTCTATAAATATTACACAGAGCTGGATTATATTTGCAAGAAATACTGTGTCCATATTTTATTTTAATTTGCTTTTATTATATGAATTTAGCTCTGGTGGAAGATGTCTTATTCACAGCTCTGGAAATGTGTTTATTGTCTCATGACTGACGCTGCAGAGCAAAGTCAGTAACTTGACTTCCCAAGTGCTTTAGTTGTGGTGTAATCACTTGTAAGGTGAGAACAAATCCTCAAACAACAAAGTTGAGTTAATGCCAGTACAACAGTTTATTGATTAAAAAATAAAGCCTTTACAAAGGGAGCACAATTTTATTACTTATTTTGAATTTTGTTTTCGTCATGGATACCGTGTGTAAAAGATATACCATTTTTTTAAAATGAAAAAGAAGGTAGTTTATTATAATATGGCACTGTAAATAAGTAATTTTTGGGTATGGATGTTTAACAGGTAATAGATATTTTACAAAAGGCAGAAACATTGTAGGGCATTAAAGCTGAAAACTAATTATGGAAAACATTCACTTGTACAAAAATAATTTACCTTAACAATCTTATACATCTGGAAGTGAATACATCTTTTACTGCCTTCCCTTACAATAAACCACTGAAACAATGTGGGACCCCTGCCCAGCCCTGGCTGTTCCTGCCTAGCCACTCCTGGGTTTTCCTTCCAGGCTGCTCATTTCAGCCCAGCCAGGGACTGTCAGTACCTGACCCCAGAGTGCTCTAGGTTGTGGTCCTGCTTCTCTCCTTTGCTGTCCTGGCTAATGGATTTGCTGGATGGACTTAGGAACACCCTGTAGGCAGCTCTGTCTCCATCCCTGTTTCCAGTCCTCTTTCTCAGAAAGGCTTTGAACCTGTGTTCCAGCCCTGACTCCATCTCTGTTCTCTGAAAACTGGAAGATGTTGTTGGAAATATCCCTTAGATATATTTTACTACAGTGGTTCCAGCCTAGCAGATGTGAAAGAATGGAATACAGACAAATTAGAGATGTTGCTTTCTGCTGGTGCAGCACATATTAGAATTTGTCTTATTTGTGTGAAAGGTGCTGTGTCTCCAGCTGAGTAATTGCTAAAATCATTTATATGAACAACACTCCATGTACTTTACCCAAGTTATGTTACTACACTCTAAATAAGTGACATAAATAGAGAAGGAAAAATAAATTTTCAGTATTCACTTGTTGCTAGGGATTTGGGGACTACTATTTCTATCAGCAAGGATACTGGATATGGTTCAAAAATAAAGTTACTACAATAAATGAAGAATTCCTTTCCACGTGCTGCATTGTGTCATAAGAAGCAACCAGCATTTTTGCTGATACTGGGTACATCAGAGGTGTGAAAGTCAATAATCAGGCTGAAAAGTAAGAAAAAAGAACTGATTTACTTTACTTGAGATTATGACCACACAATTATGACATCACCCAGATTTTAATTGGAGATGATCTAAGAAGGGATAAGACCTAAAAGGTTTTACAAAATGTAGATGTCACCATGATGTCCCAAAACACTATTAAACTATGAATAAGAGGACATTTCTTTAACTGAAACATGTCTTTATACCAAACAGGATAAAAGTGAAGTGCACACAATATAGGATGAGGTAATCAATTTAAAGTCAAGACCTAAGCTTTTCATTATATTTAAAAGCAGCCATTTTCCATTTTAGGTTTCCCTTAATGTCAGAAGGGACAAAATCAAATAAAATCTCCACAGAGCAGAAACAATCCACCCCTAAAATCTCTGTGAGTCATAAATTCAGAAAGGGTCTAATAAAGAACCTAATTCTTTTACATGTTTGCTGATGTGTATTTTTGTAATACTTTACATTTCTAGTTTTTCTTTCAATGGAGCTTTTCAATGTCAAGGATCAGACATCAAGAAAGTGAGAACTAGACAAATTTTTTCACCTGCCTATCAGTTTAAGCAGTCTGTGGAGCTTCATTTGAGAGTACATATATTTTGACAAAAATAACATACTTCCTTATTCCTTCCCCCCCTGGGATTTTGCCAGTTGAATTTACCTAAGATTTTGAAATGAGAAGAGGGGGAGAAAAACCTCAAATGTCTTTCAGCTAGCAGGATGTTGAGCTTTTGAAGTTCTATTTTTATTTTTAATTGAATTTTAATTGATTGGTGATTGTGCAATAGAAATAGAAATCTACTGAATAGAAAAACTACAGGAACACATTAGCAAATGGTTTTTGCCAGTGTGTGTCTACAGTGACCTGTGGAATGCTCACCATGTAATTCATTCTCTGGTTTCTTTACTGAGGCTGTCAACAATGGGGATAATTAGAACTAATTGTAATGGTAAATTTAATTGTCTGGATGACTGTACATTATATGGGGAGTGATGTGCTTAATGACCCTTGGTTGCTGCTGACCAATATATTTTATTCCTCACTGCTCTTATTTTTATCTGCCTATCATTATTTTGGGTGTCATGAAGCCACTGAAGTAATCAATGCCAAAATCTGCAGCAAATAATTTCTCTCTCATGTATAATTTTAGGATGGAAACATATCATCAGAAAAGATATCCCACTTGGATATTCAAGCAAGAAACAATCCCTTGGGTCTATTAGGAAAGTTTTAATGTGATTTAATAGAAGCATATCTTAATATAATTTATATATAATAATTTTATAGTAATATTATAATAGAAGTGCATTTTACTGTACTATATGATAGTCTTATAGAAATAATAGTCTGAAGACCTTATTCAAATGCTCTAGTTTTTTCTTTTGGTTTTGTTTTTTTTTTTTTTAATTCAATATTGCCAGATGAAGACAGAGACTCTGGATCGGACTGCAGCTCTAGGATAATGATCTCTGACTGCCACAAAAATATGGAAAGTCTTAACTGAAGACATTTCAAATCAAAAGATATCGATGCACAAGTGTTTTAATTTAAGGGTTTTCTTCTCTGCTGTGTGACTTGAGGGTGACTTTGTGTGATGAAAGCTAGTGCAGAGGAGAGATCAGTGTGTTTATATACTATTAACAGTCCTAAAAGGCCCTCTGGGTAAGAAAAAATGAATGGGTATTTTTCCTCCTTCATTTTCACCACACTACTCCATTATTATCATATACAATTGTTGTAACTTCCATTAATAGAAAAGGGAAATCAGAGGTCAGGGTGCTCTAAGCAGCTGTAACAAAGATACTTGTGCATAATGAAGTGGATGATGTGTGTGATTATAGTGGCCAATACTGGCCAAACCAAACTGATATAACAGAAAATCCTTACCAAGGAGACTCAGTGCAAAATGTGATCATGCCTGATTCTAACAAATTCTATTCTAAGCAGTCACTGGGGGATGACATGAACAAATGAGCAGACATGGTGGGCAAAGGGGAAAGGGAAAGACAAATAAACAATTTTAATATGTCCAAAGTCACAACCATCTAAATAATAGAACATCTTGGTTTGGAAGTGACCTTAAAGATCATCTGGAGATCATGTGCCAGGAAGCCACACAACAGATCAGGTTGCTCAGGGCCCCATCTGGCCTGGCCTTGAACACTCCCAGGGATGGGATATCTACATTTACCTGGGCAGCCTGTTCCAATGCCTCACCATCCTCACAACGAGGAATTTCTTCCTAATATCTAATCTAAATCTTTCTTCTTTTAGTTTAAAATCATTACCCCTTGTCCAGTCACTATCTGCCCATGTAAAAAGTCACTCTTCCTCTCCTTTAAGCTCCCTTCAAGCACTGAATGTCTGCAATAAGGTGTCAGCCAGAGCCTCCCCTTCTCCAGGCTGAAGAACCTTTGTGCTGATCACCCCAGCCATGGGTGCAGCACTCCAGGTGGGGTCTCACAAGAGCGTTCATTCAGAATGATTTAGAGTGATTTGATCACAACAGTTTAAATGCGTTTATGTGTAACAACTTTTCCCCTCTTCCATAAAAAGCTTTAGCAGACCAAAAAGTCTTGTTTCATCCCTGTCATAATTGTAACTTTGTATCTGTTAGAAATCTTAGGTTTATGTTTTGTAACTGGGACGTGCATTACTTTCTTGCACTTGTCAAAGTGCACTCTGTGACTGAACACATTCAAATATTGCTTGCAAAAACTTATATATATTTATTGCTATGAACAATTCCAATAATCCTAATGCCATTCTGTTAACTTTTCCTGGAAAGAAAATGTAAAAAATACCTTTCATGGGATGCAAATACAAGACTATACAGCTACAGTAAACATATATTTAAATACTCATTATTTTTCATCCCTCACCTAACTTTAATTGCACAGTCTAGCCTGTTGTGAATCAATGAGCTTTTAGAACAAGATGAATATGTGTAATAAATGTATAAATGCACATAAATGCACTGTTGAGGAATATATTAACCTTTTAATTTAAACAATGGCAAAATTTTCAGGCAGGTGTAGAACCTGGTGCAGACCTTTCAGTTTTGCTGTCTCCAGGTACACATAGAGCTGCAGGTAAATGCACACCTGCAGACTTGTAGCGCTGTGCAGATGCACAGAGCAGTCAGGCTTGTGCCACACAAAGTGGCAATGAAAGTGTGGAGGCAGTGGGAGCTGAGCCTAGGGCAGCTTCCACAGGAAGTTCAACATTTCTGCTGAAATTTTATTATCTCCATAAGGCTCATTAGCTTAGGAGTAGCACTGGATAAAAGCCACTAAAGTCCATTTGGGTCTCAGCTAATACCTCTGTGAGTTGAACTGAACACTCTGGGAAAAGCAGTGCCTCAGGAAACTCCCCTTCAAGAGCCTTTGCCTCAAACAAGATTTCTGGGGGAGTGCAGACCTAGAAAACTGCTGGCACCCTGGAAAAAAATTATTCTGTTGAGTTTGATATCTTGCTTCCAACCTAATAAAGCTTCAAGGTCACTGCAGGCATACAAAATTGTTAAGAACTGAGACAGGATTTGGGCTCAAAGTCATAATGGTGTGTCAATATTTTTTTCATATGTGAAATAAACATTTTAATTTTTAATTCTATCTAGCTTCTTTTTGGTGAAATTTAGAGTTTCTTCATAGGAAAAATTCTCTTTAGTTTGAAGCAGAGAATTTTCTGATAAGAATAGCATAAGCAGGTCCATCCAACAGGCTGCTGGGCGTGTTTAAATCCTAATCAATATGTATGCTGAGATATGTGGTTATTTGCAAGCAAGCCAGCTCTGTATGTCTAGGCTGCTATGAAACCTTACAGAAAATTAAACAGAAACTGGGCTCTGAGCCCAGGAAAACCAAACCACCACTGCCAAAAAACAATATACTGAAACATTATACATCTGACATAATACCAATTAGTCTCATTAGCTTTGTGTTTGCAAAAATCCTTTCTTAGCAGAGCTATTTTTTAAAGCCCCCTCAGCCTGATTCTGCTTGTAGTAAGCATGTAATTCTCTACTTTAAGTTGTCCTGTGCTGTTTCAATGCTCAGACCTGCAAACCCAACACATTATTTTTGCTCATGAAATATACCTAAAATCGTGTCTCTTTTTTTTTGAAAAAATAGGACTGCCCATGATGCAGTCCTTCAGAAAAAAGTGAGCATATAGCTCATCCTCTTTTCCCAAAGGGAGGATCCAAAGTGTGTGTTATCTTTTTGTGAGGTGTAAATTATTTCTTAGTTCAGTAGTGGGTGAGGCCAGCTGCAGGCACTGCCGAGGTTGTACAGGAAAGATCATGTTGTAAGTTTTGTTCAATAAATAATTATGCTCCTTTTGTATGGTTTCTTTGAGGCATTTGATCACAAGAATGTAGCCTGTGGTTCTCTCTATTAATTTGGTTTTTATTCTCTCCTGTTTACAAATGACTGACTCACTACTGTGTGATCCTGAGGGGTGCACAATCCAACAATGGAGTGAATCAGCCAAAACAGTCATGTCCTGCTTTAAATGAGCAGACTGTGGATATTCAGAAACACCTCAGCTCCAAAAAGCAAAATGCTTACATTGTTGATTGTTAGAGCCACGGGGAGAGGAGTTTGCCTTGTGATAAAATGCTACTGGTACACATTTCACCAAGGCTTTCTATATTTGTATCCTGTATTTTCTGCATGCTTTTGAGAAGTCTTGCAGGAAGTAGGTATTTTCAGGTGCATTTGAATATATGGAAACGTGTCAAAGTCTGCCAGAGTGTGAAATCAGATTAAATGAAAATACTGAGTCATGGTGTGGCAGTGGAGGGTGCTGTGCTCCGATTATTTAAACAGTGTTGGTGGTAGGCAGGCTGGCAGGCCATGTAGGACATGGTTTGGCTTCACAGGAAAAAAAAACTAATTTTTTTTGTGGCAATGCTGTTCCATTCTTGTTCCATCTCATCTGTACGTCAGATTTTGAAGCCTCTGCACAGCCAAAACACAACAGGAAATGTGTAAACCTGAAATGTCTCAGTCTGGTCTCAGCAGAACATTTCAGTTTTAATTATATATTTGCCTCTCATTTTGTTTGATTGTAATATTTGCAAGAGTTTCACGTTGGAGTTACATAATTTTTCAGTAGCATGGAATGGATAGATCAATTATAGATCAGTTGATCACTGATTTATTGTCATCTCAAAATAATAGCTGGAACAAGATATGAAAAGCAACATTCTAACAGGATATGAAATTTGATTAAATAGAGACACAACATAAATGAATATAGTGCAGCATAGACCTAACTTACCTAGTTTCTTGCAACTTGTTGATTAACACAATGTTAAGTGAACACAAGCTACTGTAAAACACTGGTTGTCAGAATATGAAAGAAGTGATTGCAGTTTAAAGAACTGCACAAATAGGCCCAGCTTAAAATATTAGTTTTGAAATCCTTGCAGTTTCTTGAAATTATATTCTGTGCAAGAAAATAACCTTGCATTTAATAGAAAATAGCTATACATGCTGAAGAAATCAAAATTCCATCCTTTAAAGCAAGATGTGAGAGCATGACATCTGAAAATAATTCCTGAACATTTCTGGTATGACTTTATAAAATGTAGTAAGCAAGACTAATAAAATAATTCTTTAGGAAAAAAAACCAGCTTAAAAATGTTCACCTGAAGACTCTGGATGAACTACCTCCAATTATATCCACTGACCAATGCAAATATGATCATTCATCTTTATAATGTGACATTTCAGACACTTTTTTTTTCTCTGATTCTTCTTTTATAAATAAAAGAAGGAAGGATAGTTGTTCAGGGAGACACTTAAAAGAGTAGAAAAATTCAATAAAATAGTATTTTTTTTCAGTGTCATCTACATCAATTAACTTAATGACGCCACAGGACACTTTTTTAGTCACTTCTAAATTTCTGCCTTCATTGTGCCTGCCAACACTTGGAAGCTGTCATTCATCTGTTTACACCTTTTCTTCATTACAACCAAGACAGCTTTTATTCCTCTATTATTTTTTCCTTTGAAAACCAATTCATATGAAGAATAAGTTTACCTTGGATTTTAAGATTAAAAATTCAAGGTTTTGGTAAGGGTTTTCTGCTGTTAATATATTTTTTTCGACTTTTCATGAAGATGCAGGGACCTCAGTCAGTCAGTACATGCACAAACAGATCCAGTCTCTGTTATGAAGCACTTACAGCCACAGCTGACAGCAGGCAGATACTGAAGACTAACAGGGAAAGAAAGGGCTTGTGGAAGAAGCTCTGAAATGATCTTTGCTAACACAAGCACAGCCCTGATTGTTCAGAAATAGCGAAACAAGAGCAGTTCTCATTTGTCAGACATTTCTGCATAAAGTCTTTTCTGGAGCATATCCAGTCTTGTCTGGCTAAGCTGTCTGCAGGAGTCATGTGCTGTTTCTGCCTTGCCCACAGAAAGGCTGTTCCTAGCAGCTGTCCTGTGTTGTCCATCTCCCTTGCCAGGATCTCCTCACCTTTGGACTGAGCTGCAGCCTCAGCCTCTCCTAGTCCAGGCCTGGATAAAGAAGACTTGCTTTGGCCTTTGCCATGCCCACGTGTCCCCCACTGCCTCCCAGGGAACAGGATGAGACTGAAGGGCCATGTTGCCTGCATATAAGTGCTGTTTTGCAAGTAATTTTCTTCAGCAGAATAATTTTGCATTATTTAATTGCAATCAAGCAGCCAGTCAGCAATTGGTGTTTCCACATCTGTTTTATATTCTGTCAAGCAGAGACAACGCTTTGGGATGAGCTGCAAGGTCTTTTGGTCAGGCTAGTAAAGGTTACCTGAGGACATAGACCAGACACTTCCATGGCTTTTAACCATCACAGAATTACTTCATGAGGCCCTATTTGCTTATTGGCTATAACAGCAAGACTCACTTTGAGCACAGCAGCACAGTGCAGGTGGATGTATTAAGATTGTAACCACCGTACTCAAGCTCTAATGCCTCTAGAATCATTGCACTCATAACCCCCACAGAAGCTGTGTTTGATTGAACTTGGTTTTGTTATTTGCCAACTGCTTCCAAATATCTCCTCTTTATTACTTATTTTTTCTGCTGGTTGCTCACATACTAGTGTGGTGCTGTCTTTCTTTTCTAGCTGCTAGTCACAATTTGTAACTAACCTCCTGAGAAGGATTCACTGGAAAATGTGATTCATTGTGAAGGATTACATCATGAACAGGCATCTTGAAAACCTGAAGAGCTCCTTTTTCTTCTAATCTTACAAGTGGATACTCTGGTTTGTTTCTGTGAAACTGCCTTTTGCAGGGACCCTTTGGCAGCAGATGTAAAATCCTCACACAAATTCTACCTTGAGAATCTGTGTTTCTTTTTACTTCATTGAACATCATAGTCTAATAGATCTGAATTATCAAACCCTTGTGAAACTGCTGAAGTTTTCCTGGCAGACCATGAATCAAATTACCTCTGCCTTTATGTGTTTAACTTGTTTTGTGTCATTTTTACAGCATTTTCTAAGGTGCTGGAAAAGTAAACGTGGATAAGTACAATATTGTGGGGTTTCCCTCTCCCCTCCAAAAAGACAGCATTTCTCCTTGCTGTTTTATCCCAATGTCAACAAACTCCAACAGGAAAAGCAAGCATAAGCTGCAGTTAAGTAGCCTGGCTCACTCTCTGGCCCAGTTTGCTGATCTACCAACACCTCCTGCATTTTCTGCTTTGTACAAACATTTTTTCTTCTAAATAAGCGTGCTCACACTTTGGGACTTTTGTTTAATCAGGTTGCTTTGATTTTTTAAAAAGACCTTTTATCCCAGCTCAGTGATACATACTCTGCATGAACTTAAAAGATACACATCTTTCTTGTTTGGTGGGTGTTGTTTTTCTTTTCTTTTTCTTTTTTAATTTTTTTTTTAAACACTGTAATATGGGGTCACCTTTCAGCCTAGTCCCTCAGGCACTCCTGGCAGCAACCTGAGTTGCCCAGTCTGGCTGCCTCTGGCCTGTGCACTGCATTCAGTTTGGAAATTTCCTCAGCACTCTTGATAGGGCTCTGTCTTTTAAGAGGAACAATTCAGCCACAATTCTGTCACTCTGCTTTGTAACATTTGCCTCGATTGGATTAGCGTCTCCGCAGGTGGTCTGTCTCCAGCTAGGCTGCAATGAAATGAAAAGGGCTGGAGTCGACTGAGCACACTAATCAGGAGAAACAGCCAGGCCAAAGCACTCTTTCTAACCAAGTAGAACTCACTCAAAAAATCCTACTCACGAAAGCATTATTTTTCTGCATCAAAATCTTTTGCCCTACTGTTCGGTGAGCTAGTGGTTGCATGTGTGTGTGTTCAGACTAGCTCTTCCACACAGTCTCTTCTTGGAGTGCATAAATAATGAATCACTGGATTTTCATCTATATCAGGGGAAGAAATTAATTAGATTTTTCAAAAGTATTTGTTATCTTAAACACTGAACTATCTGCAAGTTTCAGAAACATGAATTTTTATAAGAAGCCTCTGCAATAATTTGCCACCTTCATTTTACACATGGATTCCTAAAGTAGAGAGGATATTTAGGGCTTGGTTCTGTTTGCTAAACACAGGCATTCAGAGAAATACAAGGATATCCACGACTTCCACATTACAGTAAAAGAACCAAGATATGCCTGTGTGGACTTGTGGTTCTTGCCTTGGATATTTTAAAGTGAATTAAATATATGACCAACAGAAACTCAGTTCCAAAAGTCCTTTTATTTCAGCTGCCAACCTGAAAAATACCTATGAGTTTTAATGGAGCAATTTAAATCATATTGGCCCTTGCTTTGTGCTCATACCAGTTTCTGTTGGTACTTTTGCAGGTATAATTACTGAGAGCCAGGTCCTCAAGTCTTCCAGGTGGGCATCTAGAGGTGGCACTCATGGACATGCTGGCCTGAGCTAGACCTCAGCTGCCCCTTTGACTCCAGCAGACTGAAGGAAGTTGTTGTAAGGACTCTGTGTAAGCAGAAAGCACCTGAGATCTGCAGGCTGGGCTTTGTGCAACTTAGCAAGGAATGGCTTCACTGAGTCTCTGCCTGGCTGGTGAGCCCTTCCTGAGCCTATGCCTAAATTCTGTCAGGATGTGAGGAATGATCTCCCCTGTTTGCAAAAGCACATTTCTTAAGTCTTCTCAGAAATCCTCACAAAAGAAAGTTACTGCCATAGCCCTGAGGGCACCACAAACTCTGACCATCCCTGCCCACTCTCCGGGGCTTGCCACACTTCCCACAGCCCAGGATCCCATGCCAACCCCCAGAGCCATCAGCCCCTGCCCAGCAATGCCCCAGCAGGGCTGGTCTCCATCTCCCACAGCTCTGGCTGTGGACTCCACCAAGCCAGGCTCCTGCCTTCGTGATGCTTGCTGGCTTGTCCTTGGACCTGGCTCATAGCTGTGGACCTGCTCAGCTGTGTCCATCCCTGGTTCTCCAGAATCCTGTCTTTTGCTGTGCCCCAACAGATACAGAGTAAAACAGAGCATCTGGCCAGCTCCCCTCTGTGTGATAACGTGCTCAAATACCATTTGTTCTGATGTCAGGAGGTTTTTGTTTGTTGGTTTCCTGATTTCACCCAGCTTGACCATTGCTCAGCTCAAGACAATAATTATCTATCTTCTTTCCATATAGACGACATCTAGAAAAATAAGACTACTGCTGTGCCCACAGTAAGCATACAGAAAGCTAGAACCTTCCATATATTAAAATAAAGTGTTTTCTGATATGCTTGTGCCCAGTCTCATCAGTTGAAACACCAGCCTTTTCATAGCATTGTTAGCTCAGTAAATAAATAGTGGGGGAGTGTGTGTGTACATTGAAGTGGGATTTAAACATCAATTCATAACTCTTTACAAAGGATACTTCTTTGAAGCAAAATATGGTCAGTGTGTATTATTCAAGCACCAAGTCACCCTGTGAGAAGTGTGAGCATGAGAGAAATAACTTTTTTCAGTCATCCAGTAAAAGCCCTGATCACTTTTACTTTCTATTTTAAAGGCAGTATCTTTGGGCCTAGGTCTGTGAAACCCAGGGATACTTCTCTACAGTTCAAAATAATACCTATTTTGTAAAAAACAGTGGAATGTAAGACATAAACACATCCTTAATGACTCCTACTGGCTGTCTGCTCAGTGTGCTGCCTTTCTGTGTCTTCCTGTTGGAGTTTTACTTCCCTCTTTATATAGGGAGATTGGGTGCATGGGTATAAGATGCTGTGAAGCCTTGCAGGATGCTGAAATGTCAGGGGATGTGTAATGATACTGTGGTGCTTAAATTCCACCTGTAAATTTAGGTGATGATGGCACACATTGTCCTTTTTGAGACCTAAGCAGGCCCACTGAGCACCTGAGTGATCCTGACATGCTGTATTGCAGTCCAATCACAGTATACATGTAGCAGTATATGTGCCCAAGCAGCTTAATTTAGGTTGCCCAAGTTGCACTCTCTCAGACACCCTTATTTCAGCTTGTCTAATTAAAAAATAGAATAATTCTTGAAGCAATAATTCCCTAAACAATGTTTTATGAAAGTCAAATAACTGGTAGAGGAGTACCAGACAGTAAAAACACCATGTTAGTCAAGAGTGTGGAGACAAGCACTTCACAGACTTTACACTTGTGTCTGGCTATTGACAGGCATAGACAAGATGCAGTTTGGGACTTTTAGTAAGATACAATTTTGTGCTTTAATTAAAATCTTTACTGGGTAGACATTTATCCATTGTGTAGCAATGGAGAAAATTTGCACAAATGGCAGTAAAATCTGATGCAGTACCCCTATCAATATGAGCTATAGGAGGTTCAAGACTCAGGACAAACAGGA
The DNA here is from genome assembly GCA_013396995.1 of Dicaeum eximium. Lineage (NCBI taxonomy): Eukaryota > Metazoa > Chordata > Aves > Passeriformes > Dicaeidae > Dicaeum > Dicaeum eximium. The sequence goes on along the minus strand of VWZP01006525.1, from coordinate 448,089 downwards.
CTCAGAGGCCACTGGAGGTAAAAGGTGTCCTGTGCTGCATCACACAGAGCACAGACTCCTTCAGATGCTGAGAACTAAGGAAGGATGGGGCAGGAAGGATTGCCATGTATACAGCTTGCACATCATGCTTGATGCTTGTGTAACACGTTGCAAGATTGTTATTATACATCTGGGCTTGTTACAATGTTTGGTGGGGTTTGTTTGTTGTGTTTGTGGGTGTTTTTTTTGTTGTTTTTTTTTTTTTTTTAATTCAAGATGTAGCCATTCTGAAGAGGGAGCTGTCAAATTTCTCCCACAGGTTTTTCTCTCAGGGTTGTAACCTGTGTTTGATCAATAATCATTTTGAGGCTGTCAGCTCTGTGCTGCCTGGATGTTGTTTCTGTCTTCATTTTTGTTCTTTTTTTAATCTTTCTCTGTTAATATTCCCCATCACATCATTACATTTGTGTTTTTGTTTTTTGGGGTTTTTTTTGTTTTATACCCAGTAGTTTTTTTCATGTTTCTTGCCTGCTTCTGTTTCTTGCCTGCTTCTCTCAGGCTTGCAGAGCACAGCCAGAGAAACCAACTGCTGGATGACAAAGGACATTCAGGGCAGTGTGCACCTTCAGAGAGAGAGTGAGGAGGACTGATAACGCTGGATACACAGGGATGTTTCCTTTTGCAGAATGGCACCATACAATGCACATTGAGAGACATCCCTTCCTCAGAGACGTGGGCTTCAAAGAGTTATTTTAATGCTAGCAAACATGCTTGTGTAACTAAACCCTAACATTTTCCTTGCAATAGTAACAATTTGCTCTAAAATGCAAAACTGCTCTCGAGCATGCCAGCCTTTTTGTGCTGACGCTCTTAAAGGGCAAACTGCAGCAGCAATTGCTTTCATCTTAATGACTGCTACAAGGAAGGACTTAATTTTGTGATTCATAAATATCATTAAACTCTAATTTATAAACATGATCCTTTCAAGATATAAAGTAGCCAATCAGGCCAAAGCAGTTAGAATTTCTACATTTTGTGTTTTTAGTATAAATTCATTATGTCTGTCCACACATTCTCATCTTAGGGCTGCCATTAGACTGTATTAATGAGAACATGACACTGAGCCAATCTTAGCAACAGCAGCTGTACCAACAAAATGCTCTCCTGAGGAATATTGATTTCCTTTCTTGGATGTACTTAAACAAAGGCTGGTATTGCAGACATCTTAACCTCTGTGTGTGCTTTAGTCTTCTGAACATTACTGCATCATTGCCTTTATTTATGAGAGAGAATTATTCTGCACTTTGACAGAGATGCATAGCTTTAATTGCCTAATTGATAGTGAGCACATGCAGATAAGCAGGATTAACCATTTTTTAAAACACGTTTTTCTAAACAGACTAGTTAAATAATTACATTTTTGACATTAATAAAATGTAACATAGTATGAAGCCATGGTGGAAAAGAAAGGCAAGCACAGAACACAAAATATTACTGACCTCTTGGTAGTGAAAATTGGTCTTTTTTCTCATTAAAAGTATGTGTCATTTCAGTAAATGCTTCAGAGAGGAGACCAAAATGGCTGCTGGGAATTCTCAGCACTTGCTGCAGGAGACAGTCTCTGAATTGTGCCTATGTTTAAAGACTGCTGGAGAGTAATCCTTAGGCAGATACAGCAGGACCGCAATTCCCATCTCAAAAATGCACTCCATGTCTTTGTCTTCCTTGCATTTTTAACATTCCTTCCTCTGCTCACAATGTTGCATGTACTGTTCCATTTGATAACAGTTTCATGAGATTCAAAAGTGCCCTGATTGTCAATGTGAATTAAGTGTCTGCTTTTCAAAAGCCTGATATCTTTCTGGATGAGTATTGACAAGTAAGATTTGTAAGTGAATTACTCAATGAATGAAAAGTACTGGAGATCTTCTGAAGGGATAGACCATCATCAGAGTAGAGGCACTTAGGTGTGCACATGCTGATAGTTTTTTACTAAACCCTGAGAAAGTGTTGGTTTCTTGCTGAAATGAAAGAGGAGCAGATTACAAACTCAAAACATGAAGCAAAGCTAAAACTGAGAAATGTCTGCCAAAGTGAACATTTAGGGTGATAATCTTGGGCTACGTTTCATAATTGTACAGGGGACATTCTTGTTGAATTTGATTTGCTGAGCTGTTGTTGTCCAAAAAGACCCACTTGAGCTCTGTGGCAGCAGTTTAAATATATGGCCAGCAGGAACACCACTGCTAGAGGGAGGGCATGAAGAAAGATGTGGTATCTGCCAGATGCACTGGACAAGATGGATATGAAGAGAACAAAGTGCAGAACAAGTGTCTCTGCCACTGGTTAAAGTTACATGTTCGGGACAGGCAACGCAGATTCAAAGCAGTCACTCAAGTGGTGGAAGATCTCAATAAGGTTCATGGTGGATGCTGCTGGTTTGGTATCTTTGCTTTTTATTTTGTTAAAGAATGCTTGTTTCTACCCAAAAGCTATGGTAAATTGCTGGGAAGGAGATTGAGAGTTTTTCCAGTTGGCTTCTTGCTGGATTGCATGGAGCCTTTGTGAGGAAAGGGGCGACTAACCCTCCAAAGGGAGCAAACGTGAATAGCTGAGGGGCACCTGTGCTGGGAATGAAGTAGGGCAGGCAAAGCATGTGAAAGACAACAAAGAACCAGGAGCCTGCAGCAGAGCAGACAGAGGAAGACAGCTGGGAAAAATAGGGAGCAGAAGAAGCCAGGCCCCAGGGTCATGAGATTTTTTTTTCCCAACAGACCCAAAGGGGGAATACGGAAACTTCAGTACTGTGCAAATCTCAGTCTCACCCAAAAAGCAATTGGGTTATTGAACTAGGATCAGGCCTAGAGCCAAAGGATCTCACTACAAGGACACAGTGGATGGTGGGGAGTTGATTATAAAACATTTTTATTTATAATCTGCCTCATTCTCATCTTGCTCTCTTTTAAAAAGTTTATTCTTGTTCATGTTGGGGTGCAGTCAGGCTCTAGAGCTTGCATAGCATGACATGGCTCTGGGGGCACTTGCTCTGAGAAATAGGTGCTGACAGACCCACCTCAGGGTACTGGCAAACTTGGGGTTCCTTCACAGCTATGCAATCCTAAGTGACATCCTAGCAGGCTGGCTTCTGCTTCAGAAGGATCAGGATATCAGATGAGGAAACAAAACATTAATTTTATTAAGGTTCTATGTGCATGTTACTGGGCTTGCCAGTTGTTACTAATTTGGGCACATGATTATTTAGATTTGATATATAATATTATAGCTTTTTTTTATTCTTCTTCATCTGTCTCCTCTCAGAGTTTCTTCTGCATAACACTCTCAATCTCCTACCACTACATTATAGATATATCTGTTTAAAGTAGAGGTTCAAGATTCAATTTTAAGTAGTTGCCTTCTGGGGATTATTTGAGTCTGGGCATTTGAGACTGGGTATTTCTTTACATATCAGGGCATCTTTTAACACCACTGTGCATTCATTTAGGAACAGAATGTATTATTCTGCAAATTCAGAACTGGAAGTATATGATCATTTAATACATTCTTTTATTAATGAATAAAGTACTGGCTCTGACATTAGATATTGAATTGTCAAGCATAAGCTTATGTTGCAAGAGTCTTATAAATTTTTTTCCAGAAAAGTACTTAAACATTTAACACCTTCCACCTCTTTGTCTTTGGAGTAATCTACAGTAAAAAGTTGTGTGATGTCTCATGTTTCCCTGCCTGTTTGATCACAGAATAGCTTTTGGAAATTCTTTCTTTACAGTTTTCAATGCATGATTTTCAGCAGTTATCCCAATTTCAGTTTAGTTATTTGCTCTCTGAGCAACATGAGTGACTAAATGCAGTGCACACATAATTTTCATATTTTAGAACAGTGTAATGAGATGGGTCTATTAAGAAGATAAATAAGATGAACAGAAGTGGGAGTAAGAATGGGGTCTATTACAGTTCATCAGTTTGAAATAAAGTCCTATGAATTACAGAGATGAATTTGCACTAATTTTAAAGATGCACAATACATGCTTACCATTTACCCAGGTATCTGTGCAATAAACCCCCCAAACTGAACAAAAGCTCCAAAAAGAAAAAACCTGTCAAAATCCCTTATGAGATCACTTTTCCTCCCCAGCAGGTAATAAGCTGGCCAGTGGATGGGGTTAGCATGACAAAATGACATGCCCTAGGCCACTAAATAAATGCAGCAATTAATGGATGTTGTACTTTCTGATTGAGAAGCTCTGGGCCCCATCTCTGCTCGTGTGTTCATCCCAGAGGCAGACGTGATGCATGGCACTGAAAATTTTGTTAAAACACATATTCCTTCCTTGTTGGTTTATCCACATTTCCATATTACAAACCAGGCTTAATTGGGAAGGACTAAAATCCCTGCTCCATGCTCTCTGAATTAATATTTCCATAAAGTTAAAGATCCTAAAATATTCCAACTACTAGTTTTCCCTGTGCTACAAACCTTTAAGTCTTTTTATTCTCCCTGCTTGCAAGTGAGATGAGTCTATACAAGATCAATCCTTTAAACCCAAGAGGTGTACTTCTGTAATCTGAAGTAGTTACTACACATTTTCAAGGATGTTCCATGTCACAACAGAGTGGGACCATTGCCTGAAATATGTTCCACTTTTTGGTCATGATAAAGTTCCTGATCAAACCATTTCTGCACCTGTAATCTGTACTCTCCGAGAAATCAATACTTTTCATTAAAGGAAAGTCATTAATTCCTTTTATACAGAGGAGTTCTGAAATGTGTCATAGAGTTTTACCTGAAGAAAATTAAAATTTGTGATTTGCATCCCTTTAGGGTCTCTGTGAATCCAGCTTTCTAGTCCTGTGATGGACTTTTTGGGCAGCTATGAGAACTGACACTGTTAGTTATTTCACTGAAATAATTGTGTCTGTTACAGCTCTTACCTTCTGTAGCATTTAAAGCATATTGTAAAACATTTAAGAAAATTATACTGAAGAGAGCACTGTGATGTTTTTATTTTTGTTAGGGTACTGTGTGCTCTGAAGTGTGTTTTGGATACTTCTACAGATCAAAAGCATGAACTCTGCGGTAACTCTCATTTTTACTTTGAAAAATGTGAATTCATCTCATAAAAATTTGAAAGGGTTGTCTGTTCTGGAGACTATGTATAGATAATCAACTCTCTGTATCACTCTACAGTCAGTTCATTTCTTCTGCTCTTTCTTTTCCTAATCCTTTTTGTTCTCCATTCAAATATAGCCTATTTGCTGTGAATAATCTCCATTCTGCAGGCTAATAAACTGCTTGCTTCTTCTCTCTTCAAAACTGCAAGCATCTATAAATATTTATTTCTATTTCTGTGCTTTGGAGTTTCTACACTGGACCAGATATGCATGAATGGCCCATTTTAGAGAGCTACCAGCATTAGATGCTTCAGAAGACAGGAATCCCTCAGCACACAGGCAGAGTATAGCTCATCTGCTCTTCTCCTCCCTATTAAAACTTTTCAGGCCCTTTCTAGTGGTTAGGAAAGGGTATCAGTTCAGAAGGAAAACCTGAAAACCCTTTCTAACTTTCAAATATACCCACTCTAGTAAAGTGTGTATATATATAAGCAATTCAAGTATGTTACTCCTGTTCCATCTCTTACAAAAATACATAATATGTTTCTAGTATATAATGTCAAAGCTATAGAGCAGCACGTGGAATTGTTATATATTTTAAGACCTGTAATGACAAAGGTTATTTAATTTTTCACAGGAAAATGTCATTGATCATCTTCAAATAAAGCTCAAAGCTTCCTTCCCAAAGCTTCCTTCCCTTTCTCCCAGGGCTGAGAAATCAGTATATTAGGTTGATCTTACTCTTCTTTGTCAAACAGGTTCTTACCTCCAATCATAGGTCACTTGTTACCAGCATCATCCCATGGTGAATGAGACTAAAGGTGACCATGGGTGCCTCTGGACAGAAGACATATTTGTATCTGGGGCATTATGAAACACCAATTCCTACATTTTCTACTAGTATGTAGATAATCCAGTTTTGTATGCTGGTCTTTGCAGTTTCTATATTAATAGTATTTCTTTTATAAATGTTTGGCTGCAGAGAGGAGAGGAAACCTGTTCAGAAGGAGCTGTGCTTACTCTGCCTATGGGGGGGAGGACTTTGAGTACTTTTGGGAAGAGCTTTTCAGATGGCAGGCAAGGTGGGAGGAATGAGAACTGAGCCAGGAAAAAAATATGCAGACAGATACATGGAAAAATTTGACAAATCACAAAAGTAAATTCATGTTTCTAATAACAATATTACAAATATCTTTGAGAAGTCAGTCACTTTCTACCTCTTGTGAGTTGTAGATCACTGGATGTTGATTTCAAGTTTGGGGGTTTTTTTTTGTGTGCTTGATTATTTGGGGTTTTTATGGTAGATTTTCTCTTCTTTTTTAAGGGAGCCCTTTAAAACACCAGAAACAGTTTGCTGCCTAGAATCCTCAAATTTCTATGTTTTTCTTCAGTCATCCTTGGACCCTAAGTGCATGGGTTAGAAAATGGAATACAAAGAGAGTACTAGACCTGATTTGATCCTTTGTTTTATGCAATTATTCTTCCTTATTCGAGGAATTTCTTGTAGAGTGATTGTGGCCTTGGAAGAAATAAATATGTGCAAGAGGATGCTGAGGTTTTGGACCTGAGTGTGTAGCTTCTAAGAAATGAACTGGCAGCAACATATCTTGTTATTAAAAATATGAAGAATAGCCTTGCTCAGTGGATAGTTCTAACATTAAACTCACATGAGCTTTTCAAATAAAATCATTACTTTGTAATTTGGACTTGCACTTTGAAAACAATATGACTGAGAAATTCTGTATTGATATAAGTACACTTACAGAATATAAATATGAATTTACACTTTCCTGTGTGTCCTGGATTGTTAAAATAAAATATTCTATTTGCCATCTGATAAAGATGGGGTTGTTATCTAGGCAGGTTTCCCTTATCTCTTCACAAACAATACCTCCCCTAAAAAAATATTTTTTGTTAATGGGCCATTAAGTGCCTCCACATGACTGATAAAATTACATTATTCCCATTGTGAAGTGCTCTGCCCAGGGGGAGGGGGCCAAGCATTTCTACTGAAATAAAAAGAGACACTTTTAGAAACAAAGACAGCCTGGATTCTCCACTGGATCTCCAAAGAAAAACCAGACCCATCTGCCTACACTCTTCTCTGCTAGACTGTTGTTTTGACAGAGCCGTGGCTCCCACTCTAAAAAAACTGCAACCTCTGCTCAACTAGACTGTTATCCACACCCTGCCCCAGAGTAGCAAGTCATATCTTGACTCTGTCAAGATTTTTGTTTGTTTGTTTGTTTGTTTCTTTTATTGTTGCTAATACTAATACCTTTGTTTCCTTTAGTTTTTTTTTCCTAGTAAAAACTGTTATTCCTATCCCCATTTTTTTTTTTGCCTAAAAGCGTTTTAATTTCAAAAAAATTGTAGTGATTTGAAGAGAAGAAATTTGTGTTTTTTCTTCCTTAGCAGACACCTGTCTTTTTTAAACCAAGACACTGTGTAACTTTCAATGACAGAGAAACATTTATTCCAAATTTTGAACCAATAGATTTTCTTAACTCAAGGAATGAATAGAGGAATTCCTGTACATAATTGCCTACTGTCCTTGTGTATGGCCTTAAGGTTTATGTACTTATGTATGTAAAGAAAATATTTAAATATTAATAATTATTAATTAATTAAATGCTGTTTTCCATGACCAAAAAGGGCAGATCTCAGGACATGCACAACATTTAGCTGTACTGAGTTGCTCCAACACTGATCTGCAGCTAAGCAGAGGTGTTTTTTCTTTTAAAAATACATACATGGTTAAATTGAAGGTGTATTTCTCATTGGCCTTTTTTAATAATTAATGACCAAAAAAAAGTACACAAATATATAAAACTAACTTCTGGTTTAAATTAGTATTGATTTTAATTTTTCAGATTCAGCAGTTTCTTAGCTGCCTATGCTTTCTTGTTATTAACCTATTTATCTGCTGTAGTTCAGTTGCCTATCAAATTTTATGAAGAAAATGTTCTTAAAGGTTTAATTTCTAAGGCTACATTTTTATTTCCAACCCCTAATTGCAAAACAGAAAAATGATTTAGTTTGGTTTCATTTTTGTCATACTCAGTGGGGACACATATATTCAAATTGGTGGTCATCATCATAAATGTGAAGCTCTTCCTTATTTCTTCTTTGTTCTTGTTTCATCTTCCTTGTCCTTTAGGTTTATTTTGTAAATATTTTTGTCTCTTTCACTGCCTTAATTTTTTTGTTCGGTTCCTTTCCATGTTATTTCGTTCCTTATTTTTATCCATCTTCATGCAACATATGATCTCCTTCATTATCTTCTGAATTATCTACCTTTTATTTCAGACAGCTTTTGCTTTCCTAACTCTTTTTGACTGCTACTTGTCAGAGGCTGCCATGACCATTTAATGCTCCCTTCACCTGGCACTTGACCATGGCAGCACTGATGCCAAACCACCATATGTGAGAGATATTCAAGCTAGGCTAAGATGGTCAGCTGTTATTTTCCTCATCATCCTAACAGCTTTCCAAAATTGCCCTTTCCTCTAGCTAGTTCCAAAATTTTTGGGCTAAAGTGTTTTCTGGAACTTTTGAGCACAGTCTCAAACTAATGCATGGCTTCTTTACTTTTATTTCTCAAAGGGAAAGAAAAGAGGAGCTAAAACTGAGAAGACTAGTAGACCTACGCCTTTTATGATTTTTTTCTGTTTGTTTGTTTGCAAGGAGATGGTACTGAGACATTGCCAAGGTCTGGGAGTCATGTCCCTTGGCTGCTATTGCTCCTTGGGACTCAACCAAGGAATCTGACACAGCTGTAGTTTTAGAAGTCTATTGCATATGTTGGAAGAGAGATGGTTCAAATGCTGTCAGCACTCAGAACTTACTCCAAAAGTTGGACAGCACATCTGAGCCACCGTTTTTAATGAAAACTTCATGGCTCAGCTTTACACCATGCTTGACATAATCTTTCTGTTTGCCTAGTAGAAGGCAGTATTTTCTCCAGATAATCTGAATTCAGATTGAAATTTTAGAGGAAACAGCAGCAATCCCAGAACTGAGTTAGATTTTAAAGCTTAGCCAATGAAAGAAAGATACCTATAGGGCATACTGGCAAATAACTCATCTTGTGTATAACAGGTTTGTGAGGAAAATGTGTTTATGTAGTTTAACATCTTTTTTTTTGATGGAGATAGGAAGTACAAGAATGAACTAAGATAAAGTGGTTCACACACAGAAAATCTCTACTTTTCTCTGAAGTGGGAATTGGTTATTGTTGCTTATTTTACCTAGACCAATGTGTTTTTCCTATGAAGTGCTTTTTATGGAAAATCAAACTAAAATTCCTTTTGTTGAAAGCATTTTATTTCACTTAAACTGAAAAGAATGAATTTTATTTTGGAGAATACAAAAATATGTAAAGTCTTTGACAAAATCAAATAAATCCAATGAAGAACAAAACAAGACAAAAAACCCCAAAAACCTAGTTGCTGAAATTGGTGATTTTGTTGGTTTGTAGCCACAAATCGGCTTGCTCTCAATTTCTATCTTCTTTCCAAATCCTACTTGATTTGAATCTTAAAGGAAGAAGGAAGGAAGGAAGAGGCAAGTCAAGGATGACATAGGCAACCATGGCACCATGCTGATCTTACACTACAGAACTTTCTTGTGAACTTTAGAAAAAAACCAGAACAAAACACATACATTTTCCTTAAATAAAAAGTTTTGGGTTTTTTTCACTTCACAATGCAAAAAAATTAAGAATCTTTAATTTGGGTAATAGTGATAAGGAAGAGATCTAAAGTCCAATATTGAGCTCACTAAATGGAGGAAATATTGGATTTTTTCCTAATGCATCACAATGTATTAGGTGTGCTAATACACAATGCTAGGTATGGAGTGCTTATCAGTATCTCCAAATTTAATTGGAATTAGTATTTATAAATAATCTTTTGAGGAGGGTCAGTGATCTAGGCTATTTCAACATATTGAAATGTATGGTTATTGGTGGGGTTTCTGTATTCAAAGCAATTTTGGAAGTCACAATGATTTTAAATAAAAAGAAGATAAAATAGCCACAGCCATCCTCACACCTACCTGTGCTTGTCATTTAGCTGCCTTTAGGTGGCCTCTTGTTTACAAAGGATTTGTGATTACTGGTTGTGTTCTTAAGCATGCCTGAAGTATCTTTTAGGGCTTCCACATGTTTATTCTGCTTTCAGCTTTTCCTTTTTGTGGCTGAGTTACAGGGGGTTGCCTACATGTACCCCATCACTGTGGAACCAGTACATAAAAGGAGTTCATAAGGGCATTGTATTTAACAGTGTTGGACTAGATCCTTGAATACCTCTGATCCATAATTTAGGAATAATAAGAAAATATTTTTAACAAGTGTGTTATTTAAAAGATGTACCTATCTTTTAACTAGCCACTTTATTATCATTGTTTAAAAATATTTGCTATCTATCTCCACATGCCTGTGCACCTATAAGGAATTACTGGTTAAATAAAGTTTGGCAAGACTGCTTGAAAACAATCCATTTGGACTTCAAATTCTATGGCATTTTTCTACCTCCTATTAAGGCCAATCAGATTTCTGACATTGACCTCTGTGAAAGAAAGAGATCTGGCCTTTCATAAATCTTTCCTGGCTCTGCTGAGATAGTCACATTTGGAATAAAAAGCTACCATATTCCAAGGCTCAAAGGACACATGCTAATTTTGAGAGGAATTTAAACTAAAATAGGAATACAGAGATCTTTAGACTGGAAAGGGCAAGCCCAGAGGCAAATGAGAAGGCATGATTGCTAAAATTGCAGTATCAGTTTAACTAAAAGGAATTTCCATTTATATTTATTTGAATGCCTGTGCTGTAGTGTCGGGTATTATGAGGCATTTCATAAAAGGCTGCTGCTACACTAAAAATTCTCTGTTAAAATTACTAGGAAGCAACATTTCTGTGATGAAATACATGCTAAAAATATTGACAAGAATAAATCCACACCATTCTGTTGGAAAATACCAAGCCTTTATCTTGGAAATTAGCATTCACTGAGGAAAAAGAGAGGCAAACGAAACTATGAAAAATGTTTTCCAAATGCACACCACTTACACATAAAATTCCTCTTCTGTTGAAGCAGATCTTGTTTTATCTACTTTGAAACAATGCTCAGCATAACTCTCAGTAATAAAATAGTAAGTATTTCCAATTTCAGCTCTTTAATACTCAACTTTAGTGATAAGCAAATTCCAGAACCTTCAAGTACTTTTTAAAGGGTTGCACAACTTGTAAAGGAGTTTTTAATGCTCAAATTTTGTGAAAGTGGATCAATGAAGTTAAATAAATAGCCATGAATTTCTCAAATTTATAGTAATTTCACTTTTTTCATTAATCAGATTTTAGGCAGACTTTTTGATATTCTTCTTGTTTCTTTTGTAGTTCCTTTGGTCTACTTCTATAAGGTACACTTTGAAATCCATACCATTTAAGTGCCTTTTTTAATCTGCTTATCTTCCTTCTTCCTTCTATTGATTCGTAAGCTGGCAACATTAAATAGTGTTAAATATCCTCCAAAAAAAAAAAAAAAAGCTATATGTTTTAGTAACATTTCTGCCATGTGCTTCCTTTTGCAATTCTTAGTAGATATTTTTTAACTTCCTGCTCCAGGCCATTGGGAGTTGTTAAGGTTTGCTATGTTTACTTTGGAGATGGCTATAACTCAAGCTAAAACAAGGTGTTTAATCTCAGTGTTATCAATAAAAGCCTGTAGAATATTTTTAGGCACACTTTTTTTTGGAAACCATTAGGGAAATATCCTACCAAATATTTAAATACAGGTATTTTCTAAGCATGTTTACTGGTGAACCCACATGAAGAAGAATGTCAATTATGCCCTTCCAGAAACCAAAATATATTTCTCAAGAACAAAATAAGAACTTCTCTAGCTGAAGTTTAAATGTTGTTGTTGCTTCTTAGGTTGAGTTGTTAGGCAGTTGAGGGGGAATGGGGAGGGCCTTGCTAAGTTGCTTTCTTAGGGCAAGTTGAGTATGGTAGTGAGGTAGTGAGATTTATTTTCTCTTTTCATAGGGAATGCTCACAATTTTGGCTCTTTTAAACAATTTCCTTGCTAAGGAGTCCAGATTTGGTTTTCAGCCTGTCCAGGATCACAGGATCTCTGCTTATACTTCCCCCAGCTGCTGGTAACCCTCTGGTTTTCTATCAATACCTGCATGAAATAAAATTTACTTGGCTGCTGCTAACCTGAGTTAACAAATTATTACCCTCTGCTTTTCATCAAAACATTCTCCAGACATTTGATTTGATGCCTCCTTAATCCATCTCAGTGGCATTAATTTAGGCTAAAGAATATTCAGAAAAATATTTATGCAGGAGATTGGAGGGCAATAACCTCAAAGTGCATGGAAATGGCCCAGGGCTGTGAGCAGGAGAGGTAAACACTTAATCCAGATCAGTTTATAGCTGAGGAAGACATAAATTTTTTGGTTTTGTCAGGCTCCAAAATTCATCTTAATCAATCTGTGAACCAACAAAGCATCTATTTTCTCTGGGTTAATTAGCATTTGTTCAGACCTTCCCATGTGGTCCAGCGACTGAACAATGGATTCTTTTGTTCCAGCCCTCCTCTTTACAAAGATGGTTTAATTACTTCTCCCCGTTAGCCAACATGACATTTAGTTTTAGAGAAGTTTCCAATTACCCACAGATCAAGGGTAATCTTGCTGGCAGATACCAAGAACCTTCAGCACAGGAATGCTTAATAGACTGGAATAAATTATAGCTGAAATGGTGAGAATTGTGAACATTGGTTATGTGGTATTCAGTCTCCTATGCCTGGTGAAGTGTTTAATAGCTGAAGAGTTAGAAGGGCTAGGTTTATTTTGACTGTGTTAAAATACAACTTCATGAAAAATTGTGCCAGGACTTGTGGAGTTCTATGTGTAATGAGAATCAAAATTGTTGCTGCTGTGCATCATGAGCTAGATTTAAATATTTGTGGCAGTGAAGTCATAAGCATTACATATTAAAAGCTTATTTTTAGTGATGCACTGAAAGAATGCTATGTCTAGAAAGAATTTTATGATTGCTCTTTTTTTCTTTTCTTCTAAATTAAAAAGAGGGAATAGTCCTAACCTCAAAATACTTGAGCTGTGTACTTTGATAGCGTATGTCATCATTCCTCTTCAAAAAAGCTGGGGAAGACTTATGAACATTTTCTGTCCCCTGGTTTCCTAAAATTGCTTTCATAGTTTGCCAGCAGTGAAAGAAATGGGTGAGACAACAGAAGTTCTAAAAGAGCAGTAATAATTTACAGCCTCTCATCCTTGAGTAAGGTCTTAACATGACTGAGATAATGAGAACCATTTTGATCTTATTAGTAATCTGAATACAAACAGCATTCAGGGTTTTCATGGTTTTTATCAAATTATTTTGTATCCACAAGTATAAAAATAAGGAAGAGTTAGATGACTGTGTCTTTGAAAGTAATGTCTTTAATAAAAACAGATCCTCTCTTTAATAACACTGGTGTCATGCACATTTATTTGTGCTATCTCTAAAGGTACACATCTGATATGAAAAGAAAAATAAAATCCTTATTCATAACTGCAATTCTGCTCATTTATCAGCAAAACTGAAAATCAGTAGAAGTCAGGACTTCATGGAACAAAGAAACCCCACCTGATATAATTTGAAAACATTTTCAAAGTATCATTATTTTTAAGTGATTACCTCAAACTCATGTTACAGCACTACCAAGAGGAAAGAAGGGTGTGATAGCACTGTTTCTATCATAAATTATTATCCAGCCTGCAGCTGTGTAGCTCATTAAAAACTGTGTCATTTAGGGATATTTTGAAAACACAGAGGTCCATTAAAGGGATTGGCAGTGTATGGTTGTCAAACAGACATGCAATTATTGTCATAATATTGCCATCAATTGGATGGGAGAAATTACACGATGAACTGAGAAGCTGTTTTATATCCTTTTGAGATTTTCCAGCACAATTTTTCCTTTGTTCAGGCTAGCCATCACCCATCTTTGAATCTTTGAATATGAGGGTTCAGTGTTTACTGAGAACCTTCGTGAGTACTAATTGCAACTTCACTCCAGCTTCTGAGGGCTACAATGTTTTCCTCCTGCTTTCATAGTGCCAACCTACAGTGATTTGCATTGCCCCGTCCCAGTGACAGAGATTAGCTTTTGGTTGTCCATTAAAAATCTGGCAACATAATTTTTTGACATCCACATCACTCTCCAGAGATGTCCTCTTGTTGTGCTTGTGTTGTTGAAGGTGGGAATCTCATTTCTTCCCTCCATGGCGTGACAAAAGCACACACAGTGTCTAACTCACACAGCCAAACTCTGTGGCTGTAGTTCATGCTGTCCATGTGTTTTAGCTCCACACTGATGTGATTATTTCCAAGAGTCAGTAAAGTCCAAGACTGAGTAAAGCTTGTTAATTCTGCTCAGGTCTCAACTACATCTGCCTGAGCTGCTGCTACCCACTTGGCAGCGTGGCTGCAGTCTGTGTACGTGGCTTGAAGGCAAGTCCTCTTCTGCGGCTTTTCCAGGGCTCCCTTTGCTGGCCAGCTTCTGCCTCTGATCACTGAGGAAGCTGAGGTGTACTTTAAACACCTTTGTTTCTCTCTTTTCCTTCTCATTATAAACTGTGTCCCACAGTAAACAAACCTCAAGTGACACCCAACCAAGTTCTGCTTTGCAAGGTTTAGGAAGCACTTGTATCTACGGAGTTGGGGTGGGTCAAGGGTAGGGACAAAAGCTGCTGTTCCTCACAAGCCTTGTTTTGTCCTTCACCAGCTTCACTGCCTTTCTTTGGAAGAACTCCAGCTCCCCTTTTTGCAGCAAGGAGCCCAGAACTGAACACAAGATTCAATGAGCAGCCTCACCATTGCTGAGTACAGGGGGATGATCACAGGATGATCACACAGGGGGATGATCACTGCCCTGGTCTTGCTGGTCACACTATTGCTGATATTCCATTCACCACCACTCTTTTGGCCTGACCGTCCAGCCAGCTTTTTATCCAGTGAACAGTAGAGCCATACAAACCACAGGAAGTCAGTTTTTCCAGAGTGCTGTGGAAAACAGTGTCAAAGTCTTTACTAAAGTCAAAATCATAGATTTGATGTTCCATTCTATTTGTAGGTGTTTGACAACCTTAATGAGCAGCTGTTTGTAGCATTGATGTTGTAGATAAAATACAAAATAGTCCAGAAATCCTTGTCTATTTTAGTTAAAATAATTTGTCACTACTATGTATACAAATTGGCTAAGGTCTTACTAGTGAAATTACTAGCATTCATTTCCTGCCTTCATATTTTTTGTCACTTTGTAAGGTGCTTTGTGGAATTGGGACCTGAGAGGAATACAAGTTACCCATTTGATCAAGAGCTGTGCAATTTAGAAAGAAAAGTGTGCGTGGGGTGTGGGAGGACAGGGAGAGAGAAAGACAGGGGTTAGGTAGAAGCATGTCACCCATCTGAGGTTCCCAATGACGTCTCGTTGCTCCCCTCCATCTGGTCTTCTTGATGGTGAAGGTCCCCCTCCGTGGCCACACCACACATCACCATGCACCAAAGAGTGTAGAATTCCATGGATTAATAGATGCTTTGGGCCAGGTGGGAATGCCCAGGTGCCTCCCTTGCAGGGAGCCAGTTTGACACTGTCCCTTGCAACACTGAGGGTCTCTTGCATCACGCTGCAGTGCTCTTGTGCAGGGTCTGGGGACCCTTTTGGGGGGGTCTTTGATGGGCCATGTCACCCCCTCTGCTGTGGATAAGCTTTCCCCTGGGAGAAGGGCCCCTCAGCTGGGCTCCTCTGCATGGGGAAGGATGGGCGGTCATTGCCTCTGACCTGGGGCTTTCCAACACACACCCAAAGCCTTTCTCCCCCCACCCTTTGATGTGACAGTCTGTGCAAGCCTGGCAGCTGATCGCCCTAGGGCTGTGGTCCCCTCCCCAGAGGTGTTAGGCTTGTGCTTTGAGAATGTCCCCAGCCCTGAGTTGTTACTTTGTCTTATCTTCATCAGTGAATGGTCCAGGGCCTCACACCAAAAGGGCTATTCAAGGTGTGGTGGTATCCTCTGTAACTTTTGTAATACAGGTCTGCTATAATAGATAAAAGTCTTTCATGAAAATTTTTAAGTCATAAACTATATTTCAGTCTCTGACAAGTGGGAATACCAATAAAAAAGTACGCAGAAAAATACTGTGCCCAATTCAGTCTTTTATTTTTTTTCTTTTAATTGAGTCTTCTGAGAAGATCATATAAGAATAGCCACATAAAAAACCACTAATGTAATAATGGTGTAGGATGATTTAATCTTTCCTAATCTAACAGGTCTTATTAAATGTAAAGATATTCTATGTATTAGACACAGTAACAAAATCTTTTGTGTTCTGGACAATAATCCATTTCAGCTAACATCAGACTTGAAGATACCATCTCACCTTCTCTGTTTTGATGGTATGTATTTTTCCTGCTCAGCTTTTTTGGGTATGATCAATAGCTAAATGATACTACTCTTTGTGCTCAAAACCAAGACTGGAAAGGCTGAAATTTGATCTCAAAGTCTTCCTCCTACTTGTACTTTGCTTGCAGGAAGTTAGATAGTTTGGGGGCTGTGAGGCCTGGTGATTATCAGTGTGCCTAAATAAGGGCACATTTTTCAAATCTGGTTGCCCTCCAAAACTGTAATAAGACTGAAAAACGTGTAAATTTAAACAGAACTCTGTGGTGCTGAGTGGTGACCATGCCTTGATTAAGAACATTAAGGATACAAAAAATACACCCACCAACTTTCAAAATTATGACTTGTGACACATTTGTCGTCTGTCAGGCTCACAGCATCAATCAAATCTTGCAGCCAGTGACTGGAGTAATTATCTCATCCAGTTCTGGTTTTAATTATTTTAAGAGACATTTTCAGGGCACAAAAGATGTAAAATCTTTTAAATCACAATGATACGGAAACGAAAACATCCAGTATACAATGTCCTTAAGATTTTGTGCTTTTTGTTCATAACATGTTGACTTACATCACCTGTTGTGCTACAGAGTTGCAATTACTAATGAACACATACTTGACTCCGTCATTAGCACTTGGGCCAGAAATCTTTCTCTCTTTCCCTGTACTTGTTCTTCCTCTTTCTGCCAGCTGTATACATTGTGTGAACACAGATTTTCAGTTCTCAGGGACTTCTCTTTTGTATATTGCCTGCTCCAGTGATTTATTCCATCCTTGAGTGGTCTCTATATTCTCATGTTTGAGTGTAGGATTTTGGGTTTGAGCAGGACTGCAGTGCACATTTGATGGCGAGTAGTGTTATAATGTCCTCTTGCACAAATGTTTCTAGCACCTTTCAAAAGGCATAAAGTCAATCTGTCCTACACAGCAAGCAAAAATAGCAACTGTCTACATTTTTTTTCTATTTACTAAACATCAGAGTAAAAACTGTTTGGCTAAGGTGCAGATGAAATAAAATTTTTTAAAAATAGAATTATTGTTGTAGTTGAGACATCATGTTGTTGGAAATGGTGGAATTTTCTATCTTGTTGACGAGAAACCTTAAGCAGGAAGGAACGACAATCTGACTCAGTGCTCATTTGCCAGAAAGAAGCGGCAGTGTTTTCAGAGTGCAGAAGCTGAATTGTTTTTTATTCCCATCTCTTACTATATCAATATGAATTGAGGAGATTAAAAGGGATCTAACTTCAGCTTTGGAGATGGAAAAGGGGAAACACTGCTGGATTACACCTCCTGTCCTGTGGCCGGCATTTCTCTCCCTATTGGGGTCTGGTCCCAAAATAATGATGTAGTTTTTCATTAAGATTAGTGGGCTGCTACTGCAGTCAGTAGTGACAGACAGTACTGAGTGAGTAGTTTATCTGAACTCAGTACAGCAGTGCGCAGCGAGATCTGACATAGCTGAATTTCAGGTACCGAGACCAAACACACTGGCCAAGCTGGTGATGACTGACCAAAAAATCACCTCTTGGAGGAAGAAAGGAAATAAAAAGAAGTTAGCTGCAGCAAAATTCTGACTTGACTCAAGAATGATCTTATTTGAATGTGTCAGGGGAGGAGCTGTAATGTGCTGGATTGGTCTGTTGAGGATATCTAAACAGTGACAACCTCTTAGGTTAGGGTGGTTTTTCACTTGAATAAACTTCAGTATTAATAAAGTGGGATTCAATAAGGCAGTGATAGCTTGTACTTATGACCCTCCCCATTCCTTACTCTTTTGGGTTTTGTACCCATTTGTAATCTCATTTTTCTTACCACTTACTCCAGTATGGGATAGAATTATTGGGACTTCACTCCTTCTCTGTATCTTTTGCAGATTTTGGTCAGGTGACTTGGATAAAGGCAAATATACTAATTTGGCTCCGTAATTATTTTAAGAGGAAAGTTTTATTACCTCTGTACACTTATGTTTATTTTCCAAGATTAATAAATCATATAATCTCAGGGAGATTTACATATCAGCACTAGTACTCTGATATCATACTTGTTTCTACCTCCCTTGAAACCATCAGCAGCGCAAATTTAATTTGATCATATCATTCTGATTTATAATGCTATTTGAGTGCTTCCCACAGGGACTGATTTCATCAGAGGATTGATTAGGTAAGAACCTGGTTTAAACAATACAGTTCCATTTTGTACTTATCTGCTAACAAATCATATATTCTTAAAGAATCTTTATGCTAGCATTTTAAGTACACAACTTATTTTACATAAGTCAGAGACTAGCTTGTGTACTAAAATTACATTTTCTTAATAGTCATGCTCCCATAAAGTGGCCATTTGGAAACATGGATGTAGCATGGAAAATGTTTTGCAACCTTAATATAGTGACTAGTACCAGCAGAAATGCAATAAATGCTGGAGTTTGGTTTTGTTGTCCATCCGTGCTAGCACAAGACCTCATAAAGCCTCTTCAGAAGTTTGGGTGGCTAAAGTCTAGCTACTGTCTCACCCTGAATATTATCTGCAAACATATGAACAAATAGAAGACCTTGGCTTTCACTTTTGCAAGGCCAAACGAACCCAGTCTTTGTGCACCTACCAAGGAAAACACGCATAACTGGCAGTGATAAGGACAACAGAAAGAAAACATTAATTACTTTGAGCAGCATTAGAGTAGAGGGCTCCTGCCGTGCTCACCAGTTACTTGCTCTTCACAGCTGCCTTCTCAGCTGGGGGCTCTAAATCAGCACTGTGAAAAGAGACAGAAATGACCATAATGTATTTCTTTATGGTGACAATTTTCTTCACAATGGTAGAAAGGTCGTTCTCATGTAACACTCCAGACTTCTGTTTTCCAATTGAGTTGTTCTTATTTCTCCCTATCACTGCATAAATTCAGTCAACTGAGCTTGTCTTGACTCTATTAGGAGTCTGATCGCTGAACAGCTTTACAGCAAATGATAAATGCAGAGACACTCATTGCAAAACTGATGTGTTTTGTTTTTACTCGGAAATGTTTTCTACCCCCCTCCCCTCTTGCACAGCATGCATTTAAATTATGCTTGGTCAAATTCTCAGATGCCAGATGTAGGGTGGGGGTGGGAAGCATCTCTGAAACTTATGTTAATCCAGTGTCAGCTAGAAACTGTTTGGTCAGGTTAGATCCTAAGATCCTCTTCCCTGAGAGATCAAACAGAGACATGAGGGATGGAATTTGGTCTCAACAAATATTAAATATTTACACAATAGCTGCATCCATCTTAAGAAGTTACTTATATTTTTTCAGTCAATGCAGAAAAAGAGTATTTCTAGGATCTATTAATCTTTCACCTGAACTCCAGCAATGTACCTGTATTTAAATGAGTTATACCTAATAAGTTCTTCTTTTCTGTCACTTACTAAAATAGAAGGAAAATTAGTGGTGAGCTCAAATGTAAAGGTCTAGGTTAAGTGACACAAATCTCTCCCGAGCCTCTGTTTACCTGAGTATTCATCCTTGACAGAGAAACCCTTGTAATTTAAACAGTGGCATTTCTGCTCTTTGCGTGAATGTGGTATGATGCATCTTCTTTTGTTAATTGATAGATATTCATCTGGAGATACAGCAGAACCTCCTCATAATGCCTTTCATACATGCTGGTGCTCTAAAAGTTAGTGAGGGATGGGACACTACTAAATAAACCCACAGATCGTCCAGCAAGTCTGTGGTCAACATATTTTACATCAGGCCAAGGCATTTAAAATGTTAGGAAAGACCTTGCTTTGTTTTAATGTCTTTAAGTGTAGGCTGATCACATGGAGTTTGGTGGTAAAGTTTGGTAGTGTAGTTACAGGCTTTGAGGGGGTGTAGATATGTATATTTTAATTATACATATTTTTAAATAATTTATATGAAATTTTTCTTTGTAAATGCATCATTTACAAATATACCACAATTTTCATTAGCTACCAAATCTTTTCCTTGTCTTCAACTTGTACTGGTTTCTTTCTTACATGCCTGGCATTACATTGTGATGTGCGCCTGGCATTACATTGTGATGTGCACCTGACATTTATTTCAAAAAGACTTTGCCAAATCAGATATCTACCTCAACATCCCTGGAAGACACTTTTTGTGTCATCAAGGTCTTGGATTTTGCCCAAGATTGCTAGCAAAATACTTAACTAGCCAGTGTTTCAGATATAATTGAGTACCTCATTAACACCTTTTCCAAAAACTGTAGTGAGAGTAACTCCTCCAATCTGTACTTTGGAAGAACTTCCACTTCCTATCAATCTATGGTGTGTTTTTCTGAGCAGGTTAACTAATGATCGTTCCAGGAAAGGCCTCCATGGCTCTTTTCTGTTAATAGTGAAAAAAGGATGAGAAGTACAAAGTGTGTGTATCAGCAACATGTAAAAGGCAGCAGCAAGGGCATTAATCTGAGCCTCAGGAGAACCTTGCTCCAGGATGAGTTTTCTATATGTTACTGAATGTATCTTTAGACACAGATCTATCCAATATCTTTACTTTGGTAGACAATGAAAAAAAAACAAGCAAAAATTGGTCCTGGTTTCACTGGGGATTTCAATTTTTTTACATGACTGTCACACAGTCTGGTTTCTGATTTCTAGCCAAATCTTATGTAATTCTCCACTCCTCACTGAGATAGCTTGTCAGTGCAGCATAAACAGCTATTCCTACAGTTGTTGCAAATCATAGGGGGGGAATATTATATCAATAATCTTGTAAGGCACACCCTCTAGACACCAAACATACCCAGAAAAGGAAAAACAAATCCCATAACACTTTCAGGCCTTTTATAGCTTTATCTACTACGGTTTGTATGTCAGTATTTTCACTCTGATTTCTTTTTTCCCATGGGGCTTGAACATACCATTTTATCTCATGTCTCAGTTTTCCTTATAGCCTGCTTGATCTCAGTATTCACAGCTCTTCCCTTTTAGTCTGTTGTAGGTGGATGAGAAGTGCCTTGCTGTGTAAAGGAGCCATATAGCCTGAGATTAAAATGCTCTGTTATGTGCCAGCAAAAAATTTTATCTGCTTGAGATGCAGGCAGAAAGGAGGAGAGAACTCCTGACGGAGCTGAGCTTACAATTTCATGTAGGGATAGACACGTGCCTGGCGTGAGGGGGCAGTTCCCACAGCATTTCTGTCTGAGGAGCTATAGTAGAGAAACAATGCAATAACTGTATCTCTACTAGTAATTTTTGTCAGATGTCTCATAATTAACTATATGGGAATACATTATTCCCATTCTACAGAAATTAGGAGTGACCCTTCACTGTACTAATAGTGTTTCTGTGCATATGCCGCTTTCATGCATACTACAGATGTCAAAGAGTGGGTTCAGAATTCCTGGTGTTCTCTCTGAGAGGCTAAATTCAGTCTGGAGATGCTGCAAAAAGAAATTATTTGAGATTGTGTTGGTAAGAGAGAAGCTGGTGTGTGATATGCATCCAAACTGATCCAAATTCTTGCTCTGTGGCTGAATCCTCACACATCAGGGACTGACGAGAATATGAATGTTTTCAAATCTGTTGTATTTAAAAACTGTGGGAAAAGGGTGGAAGTTCACTTTAAATTAGAGTCGAGGGCATGGAGAGAGAAAGCCTTGTGAAATGGTACAGAAAGTGTCAGGAGGAGAGAGCTCCAGCACCCTGTGGCATCAGGAGAGCAACACAACAGATCACATTATCACCAAGAGGGAGGTCACAAGCCCCAGTAAAGAGGGGAGGGCACATATTCATACCCCTGCCGAGCCTGTTTTTGTTGGGAGGAGTCCTTTCCCCGCCCCGGAGCGGCTGCAGATCCGGCAGGACTGCGGGGATGGAGCTGCTCCCTCCCACCCTGCCTCGCCTCCGCCGCCGCTGCGCCATCTCCACTTCGGGGGTTTGCAGCGCTGAGCTGCCCAGATGCTGTTTATTTTTCAAAACGTGGAAGATAATTGCATTCATGTATAGGCACACAGAGAGATTTTGTGTATGCATTCGTGTGTGTGTGTGTGTGTGTGTGTGTGTGTGTGTGTATGTGTGTGCAATATTTTAAGCTGTCTGGCACAATAATTTAGCCACCTGTCCTAGCCCCTTTCTGCTGCACAAATTAGATTGTCTCAAGGGAGCCTGTGCAGCTGATTGGGTCTGCCTTGTTACTAAGGCAACCCTTCTCCTCTCTGCTATATGCTTTATAGCTCAGCTTCACCAGGAAAAAGATGGAAGAGAAAAAAAAAAGTGTTTCAAACCCTGGGGATACCAGTACTTAATAGATGCTCTTAGCAGACTTATTTATTGAGACAAGAACACAGTTTCTAAATGTGGAAGAGTGGTGAAGCAAGTAAAGTCAAATATATATGAAGGGGATGATAAGGACAAAATTAAAGGCTTTTACAAATGCTGTATGAATCTTAAATTAGCTATGCTGTGTGTAGTTGATGCAAAGGTATCATGATAGGATATATCAGCAGCTGTCCCTTTGAAGGTCATCCCTGATTAGGAAGAACAACAGAAAGTCCTTATGCCAAAAACCCCACAAATGTAGGGAGGAGTCCTTATGTCAGACTGGCTACAGCCCAAATGATGTTTTATTATCATTTTTCAGAACAAAATTTTTAGTTTGTTCCTCCTTCCTGGTTTTAGACAATTTGTATTGATTGAATACACCACAGATATGGTGTGCATTTTTTTATGATGAAACGAGGCATGATTTCTTCTTTGAAGAAGGGATTCTTGATCTCATTATTGCTTCAGTGGCAAATCCAGGAACATGATAAGCAAAATAAACATGATTATACTCAAGGATGGATAACTGATTAAGGTAATTATATATGAAAATGAGAAGGAGGGATGAATCTTTGAGCTGTAAGTCTTAACCTTTCCTGTGAGGACTTGTGTTCAAAAGTATAAATTTTTAAATATAATTTGTGTTCTCATTGGCATAGGCAATGCAAATCATAACCTCATAGTTCTAGTCTATGATGTACCTGTTTATGTCTTCATCTTGTGGCCAGTCCATTAATTGTAGATAATTGCCTCTGTACTGTTATGTTGAGGGGATGAAAGGAAGTGTTGTTTGAACATTCAAAAGTCTTTGTGTAGATAGGATTGCAGTGAAAAAATTCCAAGGGTGTAGGTTTGCTTATAGATGGATTTAGATGCTTATATTTCAAGGAAAGATTCATACATACATCTCTTCACAACAACAAAAAAGAGGTTCCCAGGGCCAGGGACATCTTCAGCTAGACCAGGCTGTTCAGAGCCCCATCCAACCTGGCTTTGAACAAATCCAGGGATAGGACAGGATAACTTCTGTGGACAACCTGTTTCTGTGCCTCACCACTCTCACAGTAAAGAATTTCTTCCTAATATGTAATCTAAACCATTGCCTCTTGTCCTGTAAGGACATGATTTGTACCTGCCCTTGTAAAAACTTCTTTCCATCTTTCTTCGACTCCCTTCAGGTGTTGGAAGACCACGTTAGGTCACTTCTGAAGTCTTCTCTTTTCCAGGCTGAGCAATCCTGAGTCACTCAGCCTTTCAAGAGACTCCATAGCCTTTCAAATTCCACCCTCTGTTGCCAGACCTGCTAGCATCACAGGCAACATCCAGCTCAAAGTAGAAGACCTGACAAACCTCACTACATTTGACTTGGTGAGGAGGAATAAAATTTCAGGAGTTGATATCCTGTAGGACACATGATATGTCGCTCCTCATGATTCCTTGAGAAGCAAGCTAATATTTTTATTTAATTTCCAGTAATACAAGTGGTACTGATCATATGAAACTCAAATCTTGTTAAAAGTTAATTACAGAATTTGATGCCTTTCCATGCTAGGCTGCACAGACAAAGGTCATTTCAATGTTTGGAAGACCTTTCATTTCCAATGCAAATCAAAGTAAATAAAATGTTCGTGGATTCAAACTACTCCAATATTCATCTCCCAATTTTCCACACATAAATTTAGCTTCTGCTGCTCACTTCTGTTTTAACTTCTTTCAGTTTAAAGGTTTTTTTTACAGCACTAAGAAGAAAGTGTGTTTCATTGTTAGTGGCATATTTTTTCCTGAATTTATCACAGTGTAAACTTTTGTAGATTTCTTTATATTTTGTCTTGACAGTTTGAGTGACTCAAACCTTGAACTCAGAAAGTGTACTGTCTTTTGACATTTTTTATAACCTTGAATCATCTTACCTATTCTCTCTTTTTAAAGTTCATATGTGTATGGAAGGAGTATCTTCATTCAGGCAACTAAATATTGCAAGTGGGATGGAAAACAAAGCTGAAAATTAATTTTAAAATGCCACTGTTCTATGTGAAGGATTAGCATCGTATACCACTTGATATTCTACAAGAATAGCTTGAAATTTAATGTTTTAATTTTAATTTTAAATTTATTACATTTTGTTGATTAAAATTGCATCTCACAGATGGTTTTAATAGTTTAACTGTTTGGTTACATCAGGACAGAAGAGACTTTCTAACATAACTGCCTTGTGACATAGGTTTCCTTGGAACCTGAGAAGTCATTTTAGAAGATCCAGTTGTTATGTGTACTAATTAAAAGATGAAGGCCACCCTCAAGCGGTTATGACATCTCATTTCTAAATATTATTCAGCATGAATATCATAATACTGTTCTCCTACATCAACTCATACACAGTTTCAAATATCTGGGAAGACATTACTTTTGATGGCTTTGTACTTCACAGTGCCTGTTGGCACACATACCTCCAATGTTACATATATTCTATAAAATACAGGATTTTTCTCTAAGCACATGGAGGAAAAGATTACCAGGAATTGCCAACATGGATTAATCAAGGAAAAATAATGGCTGACCAGCCTGATAACCTTCTATGATGGAATGACCAGGCAGATGAAAAGAGAGCAGTATACCTTGAATTCAGCAAGGTTTTGACACTTCTATAACATCCTCATAATTCAGCTCAGGAAGTGGGGCTCAGATAAGTGGACAGTGAAGTGGATTGAGAGCTGACTAAATGGCAGGTCCCAGAGGGTTGAAACAGCAGCACAGGGTGTAGCTCGAGGCCTGCAGCTAGTGGTGTTCCACAGGAGTTGGTACTGGCTCCAGTCTTCTCCAACCTAATTCCTCAGTGACATGGATGAAGGAACAGAGCTTACACTTAGTGAATTTGCTGATGATAAAAAACTAGGACTAAGTGGTTGATACACATGAAGGCTGTGCTGCCATTCATCAAGATCTTGACAGGTTGCAGAACTGGGTGGAGAGGAACAAAATGAAGTTCAGCAAAGGCAGGTTCTGCACCGGGGGAGGAATAACCCATGCACCAATGCAGGATGGGGATTGACCTGCCAGGACAAGAGACGTGATCTTATCAATGCTTACAAATACCTTCAAGGAGGCTGTCAAGAAGATGGGGTAAAACTATTTTCAGTGGTGCCCAGAGACAGGACAAGAGGTAAGGAGTATAAATTGAAATAGAGAGACTTCCATCTGAATATGAGAAAATACTTTTTTTGCTGTGAGGGTGACAGAGCACTGGAACAGGCTATCCAGAGAGGTTGTGGAGTCTCTGTTTCTGGGGACATTCAAAACCCATCTGGATGTGATTCTGTGTAACTTGTCTAGGTGAACCTGCTTTAGCAGCAAGGGTGGACTAGATGATATCTGGAGGTCCCTTTCAACCCCAGGTATTCTGTGATTCTGTGATATGCATTGGTGAAAAATGTAGGTGACCCCAGCTATACTTTTTGCCTAACGAGATAGTTTATGTCAAATCTGTGTTTGCTGAACTTCTAATTAACTGAGTCTCAGGAACTTGCCCTATCACATTAAGAAGAATACAGAAATACCCCTTCTGTTCTGTTTAACTCCTGCCAACAGCAAAGCCCCACACAGCATCTTGCTCATTCTCTAACCAGGAGCAGGATCAGGGGGGGAATCGGAAGGGTAAAAGGCAGAAAATTCATGGGTTGAGATAAAGACAGTTTAATAGGGAAAACAAAAGTGACACATACAAGCAAAGCAAACAAAGGAATTAATTCACTGCTTTCCCACAGGCAAACAGGTGTTCAGCCATCTCCAGGAGAGCAGGGTCCCATCACACATAGTGGTTATTTCGGAAGACAAACACCATGGCTCCAAACATCCCCCTTCCTTTTTTTTCCTACCCATTTTACATAAAGAGTATGATGTCATATGGTCTGGAATATCCCTTTGGTCAATTTGTGCCACCTGTCCCAGCTTTGTCTCCTCAGAGCCTCCCAGTCACCCCCAAATTCCTTGCCAGTGTGAAAGAAGCAGAAAGGTCTTGGATCTGTGTAAGCCCAGCTCAGCAGCAATAAAAAACATCTCTGTATTAACAACCCTGTGTTGAGTACAAATCCAAAACACAGTCCTGTACTAGCCACTGTGAAAAAAATTAACTCTACTCCAACAAAAATCAGCACACCTTAGTAGAGAATTTTTAGTTTAAGGTTGAATTTGAACTGTATTTCTGCTCTGAAAGTAGAGCAAAAACAAACAAAAAAAGCTTTAGAAAGTTACAGGTGACTTAAGTTCACTTTGGACTAGAAATGAGACTCATATGGATACATACCACCTATATATAATTTCTAGCCTGAAATTTTCATTAGATGAAAAAGCTGACAACTACTTTCAGGAAGTATTTAAAGTATACCACTGCCAGATTATTGGGAGACTAAAGCAGTAAATGATGACTGTTATGCCTTTCCTCAGCATATTCAGTAGTGGGGGAATAATCCACAACACTAATGCAGTTTGTAAAAATCTGTTACACCAATGTATGTGTTTTATTCTGTCTGTTAAACTGCAAATGCCAGAAGAGGCTGGAGATCTGATTGTCTTCCTTACCAACTACATTTAATTCTGGATGAAATATTCTCATTATTTTGTGATGTGCAAATTGACAATGTAAGTCTGAGGGACGGGTAGAACTGTTGAGTGAGAGCTGTGCAGTGCTCATGAAGAGGATTCAGCAGAGCGGTGTAGAAGACCCTGCAGTGGTATCTGTGGCTCCATGAAGGTGAGGAGAAGTAAGACAAGCAACCTGCATCAGTGAAGAAAGGTGTCCCAATGGCTGTGCTTTGAGGATGGTGGCAGGAACAGGTCCCACTGTGAAACAGTATGATCCTGGGAGGTATATACAGGGAATTAATAGGCAGAAGACTTTAACTTCTGTACAGTGCTGCTCAGAGAGATACCAAACTACAAAGTCCAATTTGTGAGCACATTTTACTGATGTCCAATAGATCTTAGAGAAAACCACAGAAAGAACGTAAATGTTACATGTAGAGTCCCAAAGAGCACAATCAGTCACAAGAGGATGTGAAGGTTTAGATTCAGTTAAGAAAGCTGTGACTAAGCTTGGATATTCAGCTCTGAAAGTTAGAAAAGAAATATGTATCTGGAAACTGAGAACACATGTTAAAATGAGCACAACTAGGTAACAGCACGGTTAATTTCCACTTGGAACAACTATCTCTTAATTTTATCAAGGAATGGTTTTGAACTTGTGCCTTAGTCATTTATACATTATTTAGTTCAGTGTAGTAAAGCATTATGTGCTGGTCTGCTATGTAGAAAAAAGCAAGTTAGACATTGTTCCTTGTAGATATTCCATTTAATTAACATAAATTACCTTCCATTAGGGTAAACTGAAAATCTTCATTTTCTGAGGTTATTAAGATACAAATTATGCACGTTCCATTTCCAGTGATCTTAAATTAAATCCAGTTTATCATCAGGTAAGTCTGTGATTTTTATGAGAAAATTAATGAGTCACCTTGTAAAAATCACATATTTTCAGGGAGTATTTTTATTGGGTTTGTATGGCAGAGTTTTGGTAGTGGTGGAAGTGGGTGCTATAGACAAGGGGATGACTTGTGTGAGAACCTGCTAGAAGCTTCTCCATGTCCAACAGAGACAATCTGTTAGCCATGTGACTCCAAGATGGACACACAGCTGGCCATGGCCAAGCCCATGTTGGATAACATATTTAAGAAGGGGGGAAGGGACTGTGTAACAGCAGCTGCAGCTGGAGAGAGGAGTGAGAATATGTGTGGGGAGCAGCCCTGCAGACACCTGGGTCAGTGCAGAAGGAGGGCAGGAGATGCTCCAGTCACTGCAGCAGAGATTCCCCTGCAGCCCGTGGTGCAGCCCGTGGTGGGGCAGCTGTGCCCCTGCAGCCCTTGGAGGTCCACAGAGGAGCAGAGATCCACCTGCAGCTCATGTTAGAACATGTAGATGTGCTAAAAGGAGGTGGTGACACCATGGGAAGCTCATAGAGGAGCAGGCTCCTGGAAGGACCTGTGTAGAGTGGGGCCCATGCTGGAACAGGTTTGCTGGCAGGACTTGTGACCCATGGGGGACCCACCCTGGAACAGCCTATTCCTGAAGGACTGCACCCTGTGGAATGGACTTTATGCTGGAACACTCCAAGGAGAACTGCAGCCCATGGGAAGAACCTACCTTGGAGAAGAAGTTAATGGAGAACTGTGCCTTGTGGGAGACAATTGATGCTGAAACAGGGAAAGAGTGTCAGGAGTCCTCCTCTAGAGGAGAAAGGATCAGCAGAGACAACATGTGATGTGCTCATTCCTGTTTCCTATCTCCCATTCCTGTCTCCCTGTGTTGTTGTGGGTAGGAGATAGAGAAATCAGGAGTGAAATTCAAACCAGAAAGGAGGGAGGGGTGAGGGGAAAGTGCTTTTGAGACTTATTCTTCTTTCTCATTATTGTACTCTGATTTGATTGGTAATAACTTAAACTAATTTCCCAGTGTTGAGACTGTTTTGCCTGGGATGCTAACTGGTGAGTGATCCCTCCCTGTCCTTTTGTTGACCCAAGAGCCTTGTTTATAGCTTCTCTCCCCTGCCCAGCTGAGCAGGGGTGTGATAGAGCAGCGTTGTTGGTGGGTACCTGCTATCCTGCCAGCATGAACCCACCACAGTAGTGTGTGCCCCAAGGAATTAAAAGATACCTCAAGTATCAAAAGACCTTTTCTTCATGCAGCCCATTTTTATGTAGCTGTTTCATGCAGCTCTGTCTTACATAAAATGTCTAATTTTTAGCAGAGGCATTTACTGTTTAACAATACAGAATTGTAAAGAGACAGGGTCAGAGTCCTTATCTCAGGGTCTTGTCACTTGCTCTGATATAATTCTCATGATATGATTGAACCCTACTTTGAAAAGGTATTTATTGTCCTTCTTACCCCTTCCACCTACTTCAATCCTATCAGGAAACTGTTGTACAGCTTGGTTGCTTTGCTATCTAGAAATATATAATTCCCAGTCAGTTTGCAATCGTTTCTTTTGTGTCAACACAGTCTTTTAACTTCTGTCTTCCTTGTGCTTAATCACTTGGTGCCACTATAGAGACCAATCAAACCTCTCTCATCTTTTAGGCCTGGCCTGTAAAACAGTTAATCCACTCTTGTAAAGGTATCCTTTTCCTGAATAATATATGTTCAAGTACACGAGCAATCAGAAGTAAACAAAACACAGATGGGTCTTAGTAATGCCTAGTATACTTACATAAATATTTGTCTAAATCTACTGGGAAATACCTTGTCTAAATTGTCCTAAGGTGCTGAGGTCACATTTTCCTCTCTGTTGTCATTACAGGCACCCTTGAATTTATGTTCTTGAAATCCTATTATCTGCTGACCTCCATCTGACAAATTCCTATAGCCACAGTGTGATGTGGCATTTGGTATATTAAGTGCATCCTATTTCCTCTGTCATTCCTCCTAAGGTAAGCTCTTTTCATTTTGTCATCTACTAATAACTGTAGCAAGTTCTTACTTTAGAATCCAGGTGAAGAGTACAATTGTTAATGAACTTTGGGTTGTGGCACTGTAAAAACATTGAGATCTCAGTGAACAAGACTGAATTGTACACTAAAGCCATTCAGAGAGACATTCTACCACCTTTGCTGCCTGCCCCCTACCACCTTGACCTTTAAGCACTTTCTTCCTGGTAAAACTTACTGTCTTTATTGGTCAACTTAGTTCTAATAAGCTTCCTTCAGAAGCAACTGCTGTGGCTTCTCCCTTCACCCAGGTCTCTGCCTACCTATATAAATCCTATTTGTCTCACAATCCAGGGTTACAAGATGGTTCTCTCCCCTGAAGTGTTAGAAACCTTGATGAAGTTCGAATGAAATAATTTATTTTATCTAAAGATTGGGTATTTTATTAGATTAGCCTGCTTCATCATATGCCAAAAAATACCTGTTTTCTTCAAAAATTTCTTTAAACCTTACATAGTAGGGAGGCTATTTTAGTTGCCTTGAGGTTGTAAGTTTATTATGTATAATACTTTGAGTGGGCCTTAAAAATATGTGCGGAGCTTATGCTTAACTTGTATCTTATGATTCCCCTTCCCCATTAAATGGGTAATTAAAATACTGATTTCCTCAAAATATCCAGGAATATGTGTCAGCTCTTCTAAGAATTCTAGAAGTGTTATTTTCATATCTGTCTCAGCACACAAAGCTTCTGAGCTTTGGCTTAGCATCAGCTCTGATAATTCGCATACTGAGACATATATTCCTACAAACCATTTTATTTGTGCCCCAGGTTCAGAATTTTACTTGTTTAAAAGCTGAGGGGAAATGTTCACTTACAGTCATTCATATATTGTCTTTATGTTCATTGTCACTGCATAATTGCCTGTCTCACCTTCCACCTTCTTTATTCATGTAAATTATGGACACTTTGTAATTGCTTTTAATATTCTTAACATGGTTTAGTTCACCCTAACTAACTATTACTGTACCATACTTTTCTCCTATACTTCTTACCCCTAGGAAAAAATATCTGGAATTTCTCTGTATTTTTGCCTGCTTTTTGCATGGTAGTTATTCATCCTGTATTCAGCTCCTCCTTGAATATATTTTCAAATTTTTAGGCAGCTTCCAGAAAAATGTTTGTATTTTCTATTTGAAATCTGAAGTTTAAATCCTTGAACTTTTCAGTCTCCCTAATTTCTCAGTGTGTTTTTCCCAATGAAGTAAATTGAATTATGGGTACAATTACTCTTTTGCATTATTAATTTAAGGTAAAGAGAATTCAATTCATGAGCACTGGATCACTGGATCCATGCTCATTTTTCCGTGACTAGTTCTTTGAAAACATACTGCATAGTTAATTAAAAAATAAAAAAAACTTAAAATAGATTCATAACTTCAGATTTTTTTTCTTACTATAACCACAGTGATACTACTTGACTTTGCACAATATCAGTTTCTTAACCTCACACAGTTTTTGCTACTATTTACATTGTCAGTTCTACCCTTATCTCCATTTGACCACTGATTCTAGACCAAATATCATCTACTACTCCAGAAGGATAGATGCATGGTGTTACTATTCATTGCTTTAATTTACAAAATCATTATCACAACCTCATTTCATTTACATCAATTTTATATACCTTTCTTCCTGAATTCCAGCTAGTATTCACCAGTTTGAGTCTTGTCTCATATACAGTTCTGACACATCTCTTTCAATCCTGCAGTAGTGCATAATTATGGGACATGTATGCATTTCTAGTCATTTGCTTTTATGGCTTAATCTTCCTGCAGTGGTGTGTCAACAGCACAATTTGACTTCACACCATCCAAATTTTTAAGTGGAATAAGCACAGTATTTCATTGCCTATATAACTGACTACAGACACTTTAAAATGCTTTTCAAAGAAACATAAATGATTCTGGGAAAGTGGTCTTGCTTTGCCAAGCCAGTGCTTGGAGTTACATCAAATTAATCTTTGTCATCTGATTATCAAGAAAAGGTGTAAAAATTCTCTATACTGTATAACATATCTGCACTTTATCTTATAGAGTACACTTTGATGTCTCAAATATAGTCAGGAATATGGTTTCTATCAAACTAGGAAACACCTCTCTCCTGGAAATTACAGGACCAAAATCAGACGGTGACCTACTCATCATGACAGTAAATGGTCCCATTTACTCCCTGAAGTTTGTTCTTCGCTATGAAACTCTTGTCTATAGAATGTATGAATAGACTTACACCTTGGATGAGAAATAAACACAGTTTTTTGACTCAGCTTTCTGTCTTTTTTTTTACTCACATTTCTGTCTTTTATGTCTATCTGTCAGATGTATTTAAACATTACATTGGTGATTCTTGTTTTGAATCAGAGTGGTGTTTGGACGCTATTGTTCAATATAAACAGCAAGAGAAAAAACAATGGACACAGAATGTAATTTAATATTGATACCCTGTAAGAGTTTGGCAGAGTGATTTAATTAAATGCTAGTGGAAAGGTACTTAACCTTTTCTATTAACCAGAAATTTATGCACAAAATGCAAAGACAAAGGCAGTTTGCATTAAACACTGACTTCTTTTAACTAAAGAGCTGCGGAGAGATTGATTGCATTTGCTTAAGAGGGAGCAGTGCTGCAAATTTCTTAATTCAAGTGGCTTCCATTTAATTGTCAAGTGGCTCCAGAAAAGGAACAACTTGCTGAGAATAAATGAGGCTCCTTTGTTTCTGCTCCTTCCAAGGACCCATGTTTATAATTGAAACATGCAGAAGATTCTTGAGCTTATCAGTTTGGTGTCTAAATATCCATATCCAGTGAGAGAGAGAGAGAGAGAGGGGGAGAATCAGGGACACAGAGAGATTTGTAAGTGTATCCCTACCCAGTACTCCCTAGACCACAGAGGGAGAATATTTCAGCTGTGGAAGATGGTTGTCTTTCTCAGAAGCGCTTTCCTGTCAGGCACATTTGCTTTCACTGGTCACAGTTACTAAGGAAACCACCTCTCCTGTGTGAAGGCATCCTAGGTGCCTCTTTTGGGGCTTGAATCTGGGACTGCAGCCAGCCACAACTTGCAAATTGAAGCCTGCACTTCAGCATACTTGACCTTTGATGTGACCATAGATACATTACGTAATACTGTGAGCTTCTGCACGAGGGAAGTGGCTGAAGGATGAATTCCTCAGGGAGGGAGGGCCAATAAAAGCTCCCTCCTTCTTTGCTCTGAAAGAGCTGTCAGCAATGCAAGCCACAGCTTATGGGATACTGGGAAGAGACTGATTCAAGTCCTCTTGGGAAACCTGATACCAGATCTACAAAGCAGTGCAAAGAACATAAAATATTAATCATAAAAGATTATCAGGATAGTAACTGTAACAAAACCCCTGAAACTTGTGAAATTATACATTTGATGAGATGAGCTGACAAACTCAGGAATATATGAGCTTGACCAATCTCTGTTTTCATTGTTCAAACCATGTTGCTGACCTACAAGCTCCAGTGATTCAAAATGAGGTGACTTAAGAGATCACTGTTGCTGCTGTATATAACGATTGATTTAAAATCCCTCTGTCCTCACATGAGCAGAAGAGGAACTCATGGTTCCAGTGAAGCATGTCCTTTTTAAACAATACAAAGTATGTACTGACACGTAGCCTAGCATACTCTTAATAAAAATATATTGAATATTAAATATAAAAAATTTGCATCTATGAATACCTCAAACACTGACACCACTGTCTGAAAGGTTTTGAGATTACCATATTAATTGATTTGTTCATGTGTAGTTCAGAGTGCCATATAGCAAAACTCAGTTTGCCTTCATCCCTCCAAGGGGATGAACAACACAGGCTGTGGGCTACAAATATTATCAGTACTTAAAAACATTTTTGTACTCCAACTCCCACGAAGGTATGGAGCTTCTCACACGTTTCAGTGAAAGTTCTAAATTCCCATAGTCAACATGGGACTTGGATCTCAGCAAGTCAAAGCTCTCAATGGATTGCACATGTGCAGTCTCCTTGAGGATCCTGCAACATCTGTTTACATGTAGAGTAAAAATAAATATACATGAAATCACTTTCTCCTACCTTCTCTCTAATTAGATGGTAACTCTTGAGTTAACTCTTTTGTGTGCTCATACAGTGACTGCCACAATAGGTCATTTATTTCAGCTGTGGCCTCTGCCTTTGCCACAGTGCAGTGGCAGTCTTCATAAAAATTAGTATAAATAGAGTCAGCATAAATAGAAAAGAATTTTAATGACTGTAAACAGATGATATGTTTACATTTGCCTCCTTTCTGCATTTAAAGTTTTCAGTGTTTAACACATCAGTTATTCTGAAACAAATGATACGATTTGCATTTAGGGAGCAGCACACAGAACACAGTAGTAGGCTGCTGGACTGAAATTCCTCTTTGGGTTCTGAATTTTCCTGCCACTTTCAAATGTAAAGTCTTGTTGTAGTAGTCTCATCAAGAGAGAAGATAGCTGAGTGAGTTGTACAGCCAGATAGTCATTTCCGTAGATCTTTCCTTCATTCCCCATGGCTAGAGATTTACAAACGTAAATAATGAAATCAATTTAATTTGAATTTTGCTATTCATAGAAATTGCATCCAGAACTCAATATATTCCCTTTATAGTAGATATGAGTGATAATAATCCCTGCTATTCTCTCCCTTTGTGTTTGCTCTCTTGCTTGTTCTGTGGATATATTCTCTCTAGATCACTTGAAGCTAAATGTGCAAGAGTGCAGTTGCATTTATAGGCACATGATGGAGGAAGGGAAGGGTGGTGGAGTCACAGCAGATCCTCAGCTTTTAGAAACGGATGATTTGCTGCAAATATTTCTTGATGCCTGCAATATGTGTTCAGTGTAAACAAGGGGCTCTGTGAACAGCTAATGAACCAATGGAGCCATATTTCCTACAAATTTCTGTCTCTTGATTGACTTTTTAACTGAGACACAGTTTCACATTATATTATGCCTAAAACCTTCTAACTGCAGAGCATGCCAAACGAGGCAGTCCTGGTTCTTTACTCACTTTCTACCATGCATTACCACCCCATCAGATCCAGCAATTATACAGCCTCTAGAGGAATTTGAAACCTTCTCTTGTGTGTGAGTGTGTGTGTGTGTGTGTGTGGTGTTATTCCAAGTGGATCAATGAGCTGATTATCTCTAAGATCAGAACCTCTCTGAGTTTGAAATTTAGTCACTAAACTCTAAAGATTTTATACAAGTGAATGTGTCTGCAGGCATATGCATGGGTTGGATGTTTAAGTGGAATTATTGTGTGCTGCAGTCTGATTTTAGAGTAGAGTTAAATAAATAGCTAATATCATTAATGTGTCTTTGAAATGTCTCTGTGACAATTCATGCCAGAGAAGTACAACATTTAGAACTCCAGGAAACTAAAGACATGGTTAACTATGCTACAATTCAGGGTGATGGTAAACAGCACATCAAACCTTCTGGCTTGATTCCCTATCATTTTCAGAGGTCTAAGTGGAATGCATTCAATGCACTTTGATTAAATGAATATGTAAATGTGGAATATGTCAAGGTGTTTCACTTGATACACATGTGTAAACAGGCACCCTTGAAAACAGTTTATATTTATTGTCAAGCCCAGAGTAAAACCAGTATAGCATCTAGGTACACTAGTAATATGCAGTCAAACTAACCAAAATACTTTTAGAAGAATGATAGCAGAAGAATAATCAGCCACTCTGAGGGTGATAAATCATGTATGGTGGTACCCACTAAGCAGAAAAGCAGACAAGTGCCTGAACTTTGGTGGCTTTGCTTGAATTATCTGTGTGTGGATCAACAAACTATCAAAGTGGTTTCAGCAACTGTCCTCAGAAATGTTGCTGTGTATGTGATACTTGATGTTGACCTAAGGCAATTTGGGAGACACTGCTTTAAGTGCATTTTCTTTACATTTGTAAGCGAAGCAGGAAGTGTGTCTGGACTATATGCAAATGTGCACTCTGATCTGTTAACATCTGACACTTCATGATACTCATGGTCCTTAGTGCCTGGACAGCTCCTTTGCTCTCACTACATTTGTGTCACACTTATCACTTGCTCTGACAACCACTAGGCCAGCTCAGTGCTGTATCCTGGGTAAGTGTTCATCTGGAGGGCTGCTGCCTTGCTGCTCCTTTAGCTCTGGCTGAGGATGTGCTTGGCTTAGCCACTGCACAAACTCTGTGCCTCCCTCTCCAGTTCCAGTGACGCTGGCAGGTGGCCCATCTGTGTGCTGGCACTTGTGTTTTAGTCTGATGCACAGGGCTGGCTTTGGGGAGGTGAATGCAAAGCCATCGTGCAGGGCTGGCATTTTCAAGGCCTGACTGAAGGGCCAGGTTCTACACTCAGCCACGCTGCAGCTTGAGCTCCTGTGAGCCCAGGTGCTGGGCTGATGCAGGGAACATTGCTGCCTGTGCAGGGAAAATTGCTGCCTGTGCAGGGAACATTGCTGCCTTGCTGGTGGACTGCTTCACAGTGTGAGGAGAATCACATCGCCTCTATTCCAGCATTTGCAAAATGTATGAAGTTGAACTCAATATTCTTCTTAAAACCCTTTGATCTGTGCATGATATGTGTTGTAAAACAGCTGCAAGAAAACCCATCATGGCAATTACACTAGTTCTGATCTACCCTTCAACTTTTCTGGCATTGCTAGAGTAGGGAAGCACACATGCTGGCTGGAGTAATAGCACAAAGACATTTCCCATCTTACTAATATAAATTAAATTTAATTTTGTGAACAGATATAAGCAGTGGCACAAAAATAGTGCTTGTGTTAGCATCAATCATACCTGCACTGAAAGTATTTGGCAGAGTTATGCAAGATAACTCTTTCGATATACAGACATGGAATAAATTCGCTGCTCCTTTTCACCTTCCACAAAACCTTGTTTAAAAATAATCTTTAGTACTCATTATTGACACAGGTCACTATTTTAGAACCGTATTTGTATCTGTATTTTGCTCACATTTTCTTCTTGGTAAGCAGAGCTGTCCCCTTTGAATTACCCTTCACCTCCCCCCTCTCCTACAAGATCAAACAACAGACTTCTAAGCACTGGAATGGATTTCAGAGGGGCTGGAGGGTGGGGAGGGGTAGTGCCTGCTGGAGTTACCTACCACTCTCTCACTTTTATGTCCTTATAAAGGTATACCATGCAGTAAACATTAAGTAACATTTTAATTCTGGACCGCTCACCTTTTTGCTGTTTGTGGTAATAATATCAAAGAAAGTTCTTTGGTATTATTTTACAGAGTAAATTTGCTTTACCTTCTTTGTGAGGAATCTGGGGGTGTCTGGTTTGGATAGTTGCTAGCTTGGGAAATAAAAGCAAACATATCTGTGCTGGCTTATTTGTCCTGCTGAGAAAATATGCACTCTAGATCTACCCAGAGGAATATTAAATGATAGCCAGGTTTCCAAACTTTTGCTTACACAAGCGATTACATTAAAATAAAAATGCTATCTTATTTAGTTAGGTAAAATCTAAATGAAGGACAATAACTTTCAGTGACTTTTGCTTTCCCAGTCAAGAGATTTAGACAATACAATTTGGGGATATTTTTCCTACTAAGACTAATTTTTAATTTAATTTAAAATGACTTTTTTTGTGGGAGCAAAAACTGACACTACAATAGCTCATAAGGATACTGTTTAAAAGGGAAACTAGAAAACAGGACATTAATCTATAGCTGACTGAGACTAATGTTTTTCATATCTCCTAGTCCACAAAAAAAGAAAAAAATCAAATCCAAATCACACATATGTGTAGAGCCTCTTTTAGAAACTGCTATCATACATTACTGCTTGTGTACTAGTTCCCAAGGGTGCCAGGGTAGCACTTCAATTGGAAAGCAACAAAAACCCCCAAACATTTTTGCAATCTCACCAAAAAAGCACTCATCCCTCTCCCAGTATTTGTAAATTAAATGTCAGTTGTAGTGTTAATATATATACAGTTAAATAAATATTCTACCCTTCTAAAATACAAATTCCAGCCCATCTCTGTCCCAGGTACATGTCCTAGACCATAGACAACTGCAACAAATAAACTTTTACATGGTTCATACTGAAAGGCAAGTATTGGACATTTCTATATTAGCTGGGTTTTGATGGCAGCATTTCTCTCAGCACCTCTGACACTAAATACAGTTAGCCTGCTGTTGTTGGTGGGCTCTACAGAGATCCTTAGATCCTTATTTTTGTTTTATTTGAAAGGTACTAATTTTTAGAAACACCAATGTATCTGTTGTGGCTTTACTCCAGCCAGCAATCGCTCACTCTCCTCTAGTGGCATGAGGGGAGAAATAGGAAGTGTAAAAGGGAGAGCACTCATAGGTTAAGATAAAGACAGTTTAGTGAAGCACAAAAGGGAGGAAAAAAATTGTAATGGTAATGATGATAAAATAGTTAGAATAAAGAAAACAAGAGATGCACAATACAAATGCTCATCACTTGCTGACTTACATCCAGCCCATTCCCAAGCAGCAGCTGCTGGCCATCTTTCTTCCCAGTTTATGTGTGAGGGTGGTGCCACAGAGTATGGAATATCCCTTTGTTCAGTTGGGGTCAGCTATCCTGGCTGTCACATTGCAACTCCTTGGGACTCCTTAATGATTGGGTGGGATGAAAAGCAGAAAAGTGTGGTTCTGTGTAAGCACTGCTTGGCAATAATGAAAACATCTCTGAGTTATCAACACGTTTTCTAGCACAAATCTAAAACATGGCCCCATACCAGCTACTAAGAAGGAAGCTAAGTATTCCAGCCAAATTCAGCACAACATCATTTTACCTGTTATGCTTAGTTCTGACAGAGACATGTCCTACTTTAGTC
Organism: Dicaeum eximium; assembly: GCA_013396995.1. Classification (NCBI taxonomy): domain Eukaryota; kingdom Metazoa; phylum Chordata; class Aves; order Passeriformes; family Dicaeidae; genus Dicaeum; species Dicaeum eximium. The sequence goes on along the minus strand of VWZP01006525.1, from coordinate 408,837 downwards.
TTAGAGGTCCAGATAATTTGGCCTATTCAGGCTTTGTAAATGCAAAGTCCATATACAAAAGGTAAGTGCCTTGGGGTCATGTTCTGTCAGGTGAAAACCAGCTGTCTGACATCACACAGCAGCTTTACACAGCAGTTTGAGACAGGAAACTGCTGAGCTGGAATTAATGGGGAGGAGACAGATTGATTCTTTGTGTATCAGCAACCCAGAAAGGTAATAATGAGAAAAAAGAGAGAAGTCTACATGCTGTGCTGGCTGTAAAAAGTGTGGAATTATAAAACTTCAGTTGATGTTGCTTTTAAAAATAAAATTCAGAACTATTTGCTACATGGTGCATAAAAGTGCATTTGCTGTTAGCACATATTTTAAATCACTGGATGTGGGATGTGGACACTGTGCTATGGAGAATTTAGCTGCCATTAAGATATACTTTGGAATGTTATAAATACCTAAAGTTAGAATGATGTACCTGTTAACTCTCTCAAGGGAAGTTTGAAGAATGTCTTGAGGAAACCACATGTCACATCTAGTAGTAGTCTTCTTCAGTCTCTGCATATCAGAAAACTGCCTGGTGAATTCAGCAAGTGCATTTATACAGTGAGAATTGTGTTAGCATTTGAAATCCTCTTGTAAGTTGTTATCATCTTTATTACTATCATCTTGAAGACTTACTACCTACAGAAGCCAAAGAGTCCAAAATATCCATGCCATGAGCTGGAAAGCTGGAGGATTCTTGGGGGGTATTATCTTAACTTGGGATTTAAATTAAACATTATGCAAATTGACTAAAGTGGCAAATAAAATACCTAGGCACCTTAAAATTGGCATCCTGTTTAGCTGAATCAGCATACACAATTCCTATTTTTTCATTACAAGGTAGTAAATACAAAAAATACTAGTAAAAAAGAATCCTAGACTTCTCTAATTTCCACTTTCATTGTCTAACCAAGTTTGCACAGCACAACACTCCTTTTGTGAATTTTGCTATCAAAGTTTTCAGACTTTAAAGCACTGGCAGCAGCAAAATGTATAAACCACTTGTGGCAACATCAAAAAATTCAGAAGCTGACAGAAGATTCATTATGTCCTTTGTTGAGTCTCAAATAGAAGGGGCTAGAGACTCTGCAGAAAATTAACAGTATGACAAGAAACACTACACAAAATATCTGTGTCCCCATGCTGTTCTGGTTTAGCTATTTGATGGTGCTTGACTCCTCAAGCAGAATGGTTTCAGCAATACTGAACCCTCAGTTGTAGTATTCAGTTCATAGCTGAGGTTATTATTCAGTTCTTCCTTACAACTTCCATTACAGATGGTTTCCCTAAAATTTCCTTTAATGTGAATATTTCTCTAATTGCTTCATTGTGCCAAGTGGAATGTCTTGGAAAGCCTATAATAAATGTATTCCACCATTTTGGAGCCAGAGAAATATTTGAAATTAATGTTGTTTAGTATTTGTCATTTTTCAAGTTCCTTCTTTGCTCTTTGTTCTTGAGCAATTAATGTGATTTTAATTTAGCCTTTTATCTTGAGACAAGGCATGAATGGAGATGAGGAGCATCTATTCTGATACATCTGTGTAAATAATTAAATGACATGCACGATCTGCTTGGTCGCTGTCTGAAGTAGTGTATGATACATTACTAAGTAGTCTTAGTGTGACATTTGTGTATGTTGTTTTACTTTTAACATGATTTAAAAACTGATTAAAAAGCCCTGCCAGACTTTTAATTGAGTGTTGGCACTTGCACATACAAAATCTAGAGCTTAACAGTTGTATCAGAACAAGTGCTCAAAGGTAAACTCATGTTAAGCCTTGACAAATAGAAGTAATGATAGTCTGTATGTGCCAATAGTAAGAGAATCAAGATTAATTAATAAATTGCAACTTGCAGCTACGTATGTTCATAGTATTCTCATCTCCAAGTCAGACACTACAGAATATTTCTATATCTGTGACAGGGCTCATCAGTCACTGTTGCTTGAGATATTTTTATTTCAAAACACTAGAGACCTGAACCATTTCAAATCTGATGAGAGGCCAGAGAACAAGTGTGCAGTGTGGCCATATTCACAAGCAAGTCGCTTCATCCATGAGGAATATTACAGTTGTTACAGATTTCAGAAAGGATGCTGAACTGCCATCAAAGAGCTTTGGATTTGTACTGTCTTTGGCTGAATTCAATCCAATTAAAAACCTATAAGACATTTCAGCAAAAATATCTTCTCAGAGTTATCTATATTTTCTCATTCTTATGGTTGCTCTTAAGTGAGAGGAAAGTAGATTTTTTCATATTGAGGTTAACAATTTTCTGAAAATCATCCAAAAGCTAGGTTCTTTGATAAGCATTTGATTTCACTTCTCTAGTAAAACACAGAAATATAAATTTTTACTATTCTTTCACATATGGTATCGTGAAGTTTGGCTTCTACAAATTTAGGCATATAAATTGAAAGAAACTTAAAGGCAAAACTTTTTCAGATGCTTAAAATGAGGCGATTGAGCTTCCTTTTTTCATGCTTCAAAATAACGATGTTGGGAAAAGGAAAAATACAAATTTTTCCCATTAAAGTGTTTAAGTGGCCTACCCCAACAATAATGTTACAATTCATAAAATCCAATTGGCATATATATTTTGGATATATAATTATAGCTAAAATCTGTTGAATGTAAAATTTGCTACTACAGAGTTTTTACAACCATATAAATGCACAAAGGGTAACTAAACAAAGTTTTGACAGCGGTAGTCATCTATTCTTTCTGTTCCCTGCAGCTAATGTATGAATTATCAGCCCCTGGACATCAGAATGAAATATGTAATTGATAGCTGCTTCCAACTATTCGTCACCCCACCCAGGGAGCAGCACTTTACGTCAGTCAATAACTTTAAAGTATATATGTTTTGTAGCAAAAATCTGGCTGATTTAGATCCAGTTTTATTTAATGCTTTCAGTCTTGAACATGCTGTACACAGAATTTTGAAGTACTGAATTAAGATGAAGGCATTGTCTGTTTTATGCATTGCTCTCTGAAGCAGGAATTATGAAGCCAGAGTCCCACATATATCACCAGTAAGATGCAATAAACAATTTTTTTAATGTGAATTTGAAAAACCCAATGAAGCCCAAAAGAATAAATTCCCAGAAAGATTCAAGATACTTCAACATATGAAGAATCAGACTTGGAAGAGACCAAGTATTCTTAATTCATTGCACCACTGGGTAAATGAGGCACTAAGCAGTTAGAAAATGTTTTGAAAAAAGTTACTGGTTTTAATAATAATTAATATTTAATATTATTTTTATCCTTTTAATCAGATTCAATATATGTTGCTTTTTTGTTGGTGGTGGGGTTTTTTTTGTTTTGTTTTGGTTTTTTGGGTTTTTTTTTAAGACTGGTGTGAATTTTGTGTTCCTTTATGCAGGCTCTCAAGAGGAGGTGTGATGCACGCACAGTGCTATGCACGAATGAAATAATGGTGATTTAAGAATCCCAATTATCAGGCACAGAACTTCCATGTGCCTGGCCTTGAAGAAAACATGCTGACATGAAAGGGACAGATGAGACAATTAAAAGTGCTAGGAAAAGGGAACCCACACAAGTAATCCATAGGTTTATGCCACATGAAGAAGGAGTAAGAATGCCTGCAGGGAAGTTATAGTACTGATCCCAAATGCATAAATTCAAGCAAATCCAGCTTTAACCAGCCACCACAGTTGATAGCTGTGGTACATGGGTAGCTAAGTAAAATTATACTGGAACAAATCTGCTTTAGCTATTTAACTTGCCTTTTAGGTTATTTCACTTTATCACCTTCTGTGTGGTTACAGAAAATTATTATGATGGGAGCATTTGTTGATGCTCATGTAGCGATCATTAAGCAAGGGTGAAAGAAATGTTTTACAATTAAGGTTCTAAAATGGTAATTTTAGAATTAAAATTTATTTCAGTCTACCATAATACAGTATATGCATCAGCACAATAAGCTCTTTTGTGTGAAATATTTATCATTCCATGCTCAGCTGCAATTATCTCTTTAGGACTAATTCTTGGGACCATGAAAATTTCTAATGTGGATATAATATAAAGCTAAGGCTTATGGTTACGTCAGTGTTCTGGGGTAATTGACTCTTGCTGAATGTCTGTGAACACTCCAGTCAAACAGTTTATGTTGAAGGAACAGAAAAGTGCCTCATACATGAAGCAATGAATGAATGAAGCAGTGTAGGTGTCAAATATTGAATGCTTCTGAAAAACTGCCTTGAAGAAGTCGTTAACTGGAATTTACATGGGTAAATTGCTGGGTAGCTCAGCCTTTGTAGTTGTGTACAGAAAATGACATGTCCAGTTACCCAGACTGAGCTCCCTAGGTCCAGCTTAAGTCTGGAGTCTTCACTTTAATAAGATGGAAAAGGACTTCAAACTATAAAACTTCATTTGTAACTCTGCATAAACATTTTATGAAAAATTTTTAGGTTATGTAGAAACAGTTTTTTTATGAAATTATTCACTGGTTTCTACATAAATTATAAGCAATATTGACACAGTAATTTAATATTACTTAACATGGAGAATCAATCTCTCCTTTAACTATCTCAGAAGATCTAGAGCCACAATTACTCTTGTACAGTAAGTTTTCTCAGTCACTGTCAATAAATTGACACCAAAACACCATTTATTGATATGTCATCTAATGAAATGAGAGAGGCTTCATTGAAATAAATATTGAAATAAAGATTGCTGAAAGAGTAAAAAATCTCTAATGAATCAAAATTAGAAGCACCAAATCCCTTAGTTTTAATATAAAATATGGAAGTTTTTTCCATAGCTGAAGTTAAATTTACTGTTACAGATGTTAGATTAAAAAAACCAAATCTGAATTAGAGTTTTTTTCCTTCCCATACGAATGAGTAGTAATTATATATTCATGTGTTAACATGCAAGAGCTAAAAGTTCTAGTAGCATGCCAAGGCAATCAAGCTATCTTCTAAGGAATTAAAATAGACTGGATTTCCCCAGTATGTCAGAGAAAATTAGTTCCCCTATAGTCTCCATCTCAAAGTGAAAGGAGCTGCAAAGAGAGCATGCAGAAAGGACATTTTCTCTTATTTATCCACCAGGTAAAAATGGGAACTACTCTCTAAATCTTATGTACACTGCTGTTTTCATCTGCTGAAGTTCGACAAGACTTAATGGCAACAGAAATAGCTTTTGCATAAAGGCTAGGAGCACAAGCTGGTAGTCTCTACATTTACAGAGCAAAGCTTGTAAGACAATCAGAGACTGATTTTTTTTATAAAAGTAGATATCAACTTGACTCCTGGTCTCTTTTTTATTATGAAATTTGATTTTCTTTTTAATTTCTCTATTTACCGACTTACAATCAGGAAATGAAGATAGGGCACAAAAATGCCATCAAATCAGTTAAAACATCAGTTAAAACTGAATCCTTGAGTTCAGATGGACTTTCTAAAGTTATATTAAGACATACAACCACTGAAATTCTAGCAGCTGGACTGAACAGTTCCTCTAAAAACATCTTTGCAGTATCAATTTTGAGACAGGTATGTGAAGTTGATAGCCAAAACAAAAAAATTGACCATCCTGGCAAAACACTGAAGAACTTCATTAGAAAAAAGAGAGGTGTTTGGAAAACAGAGGCCAAAATAATAGTTGATACACAAATAAAACTACACAGAAAAATTGCCATTCTGTGGCAACTTCCTTCAGCAAACACTCCTGTATCTCTCCAAAATGCTAAAATAAGTATATGAAGCACAGGTCACCAAAAATCATGACCACATAGCACGGAATTGCATCCAGACAGTTCTGGAATATCTCCAGTGGGGAAGACCCCACTACTTCTCTGGGCAGTCTGCTCCAGCACTTTCAGTAGGAATAAAATTAAAAGAAAGTAAAAACAACAAAAGGTTTTGTTCTTTTTTCATCTGTGTGTACTTTTTCTGAATATATTCCTCTTTTTGTTACTGGTGCACAGATGTTTTTCAAAACACATCCTGGCCTGTCTTTGTCCTCAGCATCCAAGTTAAATCAGTTTTGTGTCCAAGGTAAGCTTTTGAATCTATGTTAATGTGTTCCATATCAGGCTACCATCCTTTCTGTTAGGCTTTGTCTTTGCTCCCTTTAAAGCTTTTAAACTGCTGTAGATAAAGGACTGCTCTCTCTGTACATTTCCTGTTGAAATCTGCAGAAACAGCAGTTTTCTATTACACTTGAAATTCAGCCTGTACCTTAATGTGTATCACACAGCTTTATGTGTCTAACTGCAGACAATCATGCTTTAACAATAAGTAGTTTAGCTGTGGAAGTGACTGATTGTACAGCATTTTTCCCTCACCCACTGACTGGATCATTTGATGTTGGAACAGCTACACCAGAAGCAGTGATGTCCCTTTAAACATTTGAGTTTAATCACATAAATAAGCTCCTAGGAAAACTAGCAGATGATAGATTGGTCTGTATTAGACAAAGAGACATAAAGAGACATTTTATTAGACATAAAATTTTGAAGGAACAATTATTCAATTGATCACGATTTGCAGGTAAGTGTTTGAGCTTTAACATTTCATGAATATACATTGAATCTAGACTGGATAACATATGGCATAAATTGACTTCAGGTCCTCACTATTGATCGATCACTTGCTGCATTTTCATGATTACACCATTTGCAATACTTTGGAGAAGACTGACCGAGACTTTTGTTCCAACTCCCGCAGTGATAGCTGAAACTGGATTTAGTCCTTCACTTGCCTCTGTGTTTCTTTCAGCCAGAAGACAAATTTCCATTCCTCTTGGGCACTTAAACTTCCAGATCAGAATGTTTTTTGTCACAAACATTGCAGAGGAATGTTGGCTGAGGGGTTTACACATGCTACTTTCATTAGCTACATGAGTTTAGTGCTACAGCTCCCTTGCAGTATCTCCCCCACCCATATAATAATATGCTGAATACACATACATTCAGTATATTACTGACATAATAAACACCATATTTAATATGTATTATTATAATTACACATATTATTTATATATCACTATTATTATTGTCAGAATAAAAAATATGTTGGTTATCTCCTCATGAATGAAACAGTTTTTAAGCATGTAAGAGTTGAACATACAGATCTTTATAACTTTCAACATGTGTAACATGAAAATTCTAATTTATAGAAAATTAAACTGATAAATATAATTATTATTGTTTTTATCAAATAGAAGTGGAACTTGACAGAATAAAATATTTTTGGGTAATTGATCAACTGAGGGAGGAATCACACACTTGTCTGTTTTTGAAGGTTTGAAAAGTGGCATTTAAAATGGTATATTTTGTCTGTTTGAACACAGCATAAATGAGAGAAATTCCCTAAAATAACTGATTTTTAAATATATGTGTCAAGATATTTAACTAAGAAACCAAGTTGAAGACCAATCACTTCTGCCTTGTTAAAAACTTTCAAGAGAGCTTAATCTTAAGCAAAGAAGTAATAGTTTGTATTACTTGTCACTTGCAGTTCACTGGAACAACTGACAGTTCATCCTATGTAGGGTGACCTGCAAAATCACAACCTCTCCATGCTTCCTTTCACCAGAATGAAACATTGGAAAAATAAAAGTAGATACTGAAGGGCATATTGACAACAGCAACTCCAAAATGAGAAAAGAGATCTACTTTAGATGAGAACTGTAGGGTCTGAAGAGTAGCTTTATCAAGACACAAATGTCTTCAAAATATAATTGTTTTTGGCAATAGAAATACTTAATTACATATAAATATATTTTATTAATGAATAGAAATACATGACTAGAGACTACAGACGTCTTCTGGATTTTTTTTTTCTTGTTTTGGACAAGTGTTTTTGGTATGGTTGTTTGAGTTTTTTGGTGATGGTGATATTTTTTTCTGTCTAAGAATAAGTTTGGATTAAACCCACAAGTATTGTAATTAAAGCAGCTGACTATTGAAAAAAAATAATGCAGTAATATTTTTTCTTTCAAATTGTATATTTTTCTAAATGAAAAGCAAAATATTAACTTCACTGAACATATCCAGCTGGTGTGCCTACTTCTGCAATCCGTATCAGTCTTACTCTTAAATGTGTGAGTGGGAAATGGGTATGTTCTGCACTCAGTACCTTGAAGAAGGTGTGAGCTGCCCCATGCCTCTGACAAATCCAGATCCAATTAAACATGTCTTATAATTATTTGGTGCTTGCAGAAGGACAATTATTTAAGCTGGACTCTGTGCTGATATTTTGTGCATACTTGTTTATGAAACATCTAAAAAGATAAAACAGGAGGGCATTGCTTGGGTAGAGGAATGTGCTTTTCTCAGGATTATGGAAGCCAACATCTGGGCTAGAAAGGGAGTTATGAAAGTGTTGGAAGTGATGAAGTGTTGGAAGGAAAGAAATATAGTTTACCTCTAAACTGGGAACAAAGAAGAAATTCTTGTTTAAACTAATTTTTGCTGCTTTTGTTTTTCACTGCCCAGTAGTTCTATGTTTAGCAAAAACCTGCTAAACATATAGCAAAAAAATGCATGAGACTGAAATGCTCAAATTAATAAAAATAAATATAGCTTTTATTTTGTCCAAATTATTTAATCAAAATTATAGAGAAGGAAATGTGTCTAGTCTTGTAACTACCCTAACATTAAAGTGTTAATTATAGAAACAAAGAATATATTAAGGATGTATAATTGAAGCAGCTGACTATTGAGCAGTTTAGAGCACCCCTAGACAAGTGGAGATCTGAAGGAGGTGGTATTTGAAATAATTAACAGGCTAGGAAAGCAGAAACACTGATTTTGGGGATCTAAGGCTGTTGACATAAGCTCAATGTCAGAGAGGGCAGCTTGGAAACAGCAGGAAGCAGTAACATAACTATAGTCAAAAAGAAAACAGAGATCTGACAGGATGAACAAGGAAAAGAGTAAAGAGAGAGGGAAATTTTAACCTTTTTTTCTTCCTATCCTTATGGCAGGATCTATAACAGATTTGGAAAATAAAATGTTAAACCAGGCAGCTTTAAAAAAGCAAATGAAAACACGCTCCACTGTGAGGGGCACAATATTGAAGAAAAAACCAGACCTCTTAATCCAAACCAAGATCAGAGAGATTGAAGCTCAAAGGAACTGAGGAAAAAGAAATTAAAGTAGGTAAAGAAGCCTAAGGCACTGGGATAGCTGGTGATGTACAAGAAGGTGAGGTTTTTATAAAGTCTAATATGTGTTTGCTAAATCAAAGTGAGAAAGGGTTAAATAAGAGGTAGCCCTCCTGTTGTAAGAGACTTTTGCAGGCAGTGGTATTCTGTGGGCTAATCCTGTTTGCTCCTCCTTTCCTTTTTAAATGCAGCATGTGAGCTCCGACCTGTCAGGAAACAGAGGGAAGTTTTAGTTACAATAATTTATTCATCCACAGCCACAGTATTTGTGGCACAAAAAGGTGTTGGGTAAGGGGAGTCATCCTAATGTAAGGGAGCGCCTTCTGCCTTGAATGCAAAGGTCACTGACTGAGACAGCAGGATAGAGGGGTTCTGAGAAGTCTTCTGTAAGTAAATGACCACATGTTGACTTGAAAAAGTGAATGTAAAACACCAGAATCCAAATAAGAAGCACATTCTTTGTTGATTCACTGTTCCTAAGACTATATTATTATGTATAGTGTATGTAAATCCTGTCTATGCATTGGCATAGAGAAAAACCTGCTGCATTGGTCACATAGCTAGCTCTTAACCTACCATTCATCTAAAATTGCTATCGATAGATTCTCTTTAATGCTAGTAATATTTGGGGTTTTTAAATAAAATATTTAGATATCATCTAATGAGTGATTTAAAAATTACTTTGCAAAAAGTATTGATCCTTATTCAAAATCTTGACTAGCATAAGAACAATTTTCCCTGACTTTAGGATTGACCTCATACCCCTATCATATTTTCAGTTCATTTTAGGGGAAGAAAGTAATGTAATTTCAAGTTGAAAATCTAAATATAACCTGTAGAAATCTATGATCAATCTTCTCTTAAAGAATCTTGGGACATAGAACCACAGAATCATAGAATAGTTTGAGAACTTAAATCACATTCCAATCCCTCCACCATGGACAGGGACACGTTCTTACACAGTGATCCAGAGCTGGAAGTTTGTTGTGTTAGAACACTTGAGATCTTTTTTGCACTGTAATAATAAATCACTGTTTTCTGGCCCTGACAAATCATTTACTCTGGACCCTTTTTAGGGAGACTTTTCTGTTGAAAACACTCCATGAACATTTAGTCACTGGCTAGTCTTACGTCTTTTTGTATCCTGATGCCAAGAATCATTAAATCATATAAGTGAAATGTTCTATTTTGCACTGTTATTCCTGTATTGAGTCTAATGATTTGTATTTGATGTATTAATTTCACTGAAGCACTGAAGCTTTGAAAACGTGATATTTCTTTCACTAGTGAATAATCAGTCATCTTAAAAAATAAAAATAATAATACCAATACTAATGATACCTTTAATTTTTCTTATTTGTGTGTGATTTTCAAACTCAAATTTTTGATACCTATTATAACCATATCTACTACAAAAGTTTAAGAACTTTTGCATCCCCTGGAATAATGTTTTGTGAAGTTTTTGAAAACATGGCAATCAAATAATCATTCTCTGCATCTTGTTTTAAGCTTTTTAAAAAAATGGAGCCTGTGATTATCTTGTAATATGATATTTTCTGTGAATTTCCAAGAGTTATTGTGGATCCTTTCACATACTTTTTCTTTTTTCTTTCCCAATAGTATCTCTTAGTGTTCAAAAATTAACGATGAATACAGAAAAAATATTGTAGCTATATTTCTGCATTCTATTCCCTTTTCAGCCTCATGGTTGAGCAATACTGGAGTGAAATTCTGTGTTTGATAGTGATGATCTTATTTGGCTTATGGTCAGACTCAAATTATTCTTTGAACGTGTTAAAAGACCTAAATATTTGAATTTTACAGAGGGATGAAAATTGGTAGCTACAGTATAATTCAGTGGTTCACTAAAATAATCTTGTAGACAACTGTACACCTGGTTACCTCAATATTCCCTCAAACTTATTTATTTATTTATTTATTTATTTGAATAAATACTAATACAATTTGGCCTGAATTACTATCTGAGATATGCAAAGATAGGGATCTGGAGTCACTTTTAATAATCAGGAAATATTTTCATCAGAAGAACTAAAACAATCAGAATATGGAGAGGTGGTGATAGTAGGATGTCTGTTCTCTTCCTTGCTTCCATTTTACACCTAGAGCAATCACACACTATTATGCAAGGAAGCATGGTCCAAAGTTTACACTGCACACTGTATCACCAGGCATAATAAATATAAATTTAGATTGGTAGAAATAAGTTTTAAGGTTGGTTTCAAAATAAATCTTGTTCTGTGATGCCCAATCAGCCTCTTGATAAAATGCATTCATAGTGTGCTAAATATTCAGGAATGAACCTTTTGAATATTTTTTATAATTCAACAGAAAAATTCCTACCATGATGTTCTGTGTTATGTACTGGTATGGAGGCTTTGTAGATTTAAAAATAGGTAATCTGATGGTTACCTTTCTGAAAAACTGATTAATATGCACAATTCCAGAGTCTATGACTATATGTAATTCAGACATATCTCCATAACTATCAGCGAGGTTTTTTTCTGGTCTCAGTACATACTAATTTAATGCAAATGTCATACAGAATGATAGCACAAAACCTGCTTAATTCTTATGGAGCTGTTACTGCTCTTTCTTTTAGACAAAAGAAAATCTTGGACTCTTACTGTTTATGAATATAAATGCAATTCATATTTATAAAGTATCACCACTGTTTCATTTACTCCACTTTCCACTCATAATTCCCTCTTCTCTTTTCCCCTTACACAAAGTAAAATGAAAAAGGAGACACATTTTGTCAGCCCAGACTGCTTCACTCTCCAGTCTGTTCTATTAACATGCCTTGTGTATTTGCAGCTTAGCTAGTAAGATGGTTTTATTTCTTTCAGTTTTTACCATGCTGGTCATCTCTATTTCCCCTCACTATGCAAACAGAAAACATTTGTCATGCTTCAGGCCTGGTAAGTTAAGAAAAGACTAATTGAAGGCAGGGAAAAAGGCTCAGAATCACACAGATTTATTTTAGTCAGGATCAAAAATAACAACCAGAGTATGTGTAAAGAAGATTATAAATTATAAACTGTTACTAGAATTAAAAATTAATACACTTTTTAATGCTAAAGAACACAAAACAAACCCCACTAACAAAAATGAGAGAGGATGTAGAATTACCTGATTTCTCTTTATTGACACTGTTGCTTTAAAATTTTTAGGAGAGTACACAAACACTGTAATGAGCAATGGAGTCAGAGGATTTATAGTCTAATTAGACTTGCAAACCTTTTCAGCTTGAAACCTTTCTTTAAAAAAAAAAACCAAAAAACAGACTATGTCTTCAGTGCCATTTGTTATAAAGTTTCTATGAACACTTTTGGCAGGGTGAAGTACAAGACCTTCCACTGTGACTCTTCTTCCACTACTGCTTTGTTCCCAAAACTGGGTAATGATGCCTCTGCAGACTTTGTAGCAAATTATTCCATAAGAATTCTGTATTTCTGTGTCCTCTGCAAATCCCTTGTGTGATGGGATGCTGCACGACTCTGTTCTACATGAGCACAAGAACAAAGCTGCAGATTCATCTCAAATGATTTGTAAAGTAAAAGATGCAAGAACCTGTGGAAAATAAGAGAAAACATCAAAGTTAGGGGTGAGATAAGGCAGATTGCAGTGCTCCAAACAGTGGATAAGTTACCTTTTTTCTTTTCTTTTCCCCCTAATTTTCTGGATAGGAGAGTAGGTGGATTTTTGCAGGGAAATGCAAAGTTACCTATGCAGATATTAGTGGATACTCATCTCAGGTTTGAGGGTCAGGTGGAAGAATGCATTACATTGTTTATTTGGATCTACCTGTCAATGACAGCTGGACTCTTGGAAAAACAGGCAGCAGGAGATAACTTCCCACATGCCCTAAAAGGACATAGATCAGGAAATGCCTCATAAAGGGTTAGAATCACCTATCCTATCCAGAGGAATGGGAAGCCCTGTTTATCTACTCTGTCTGATTTCTGAGAAGTGTAACAAGAGGTACACAGTTGTAAGGGATAGGGAAGGCTCATTTATGCAGTTCCTTAGGTGAGTGGGGACCTCTGACATCTTCAGAGCCTGGCTTGACAGAAGGCATCCTCTGAAAGAGGCTGGAGCCCAGTGTCTGGCAGTGAACCAAATGAATTGTATATGTAAAATTCCACAGGAGGGGTTGAGATCAAGGGGTTTTGGAAATGGTGAAAATCAGCTCCTAAATGATTTGGTTTCTTAGCAATTGCTTACACAGATAAAAGAAAGAAACTCTGAAAAGGAAGGAAAAAGACTTCTACAAGAACAGAGAAGAATGGTGCTCAGAATTTATAAGAAAATATTGAACTGTCTTCTGTTCTAATGCTGAGATTAGTGGGTGAGTTGGATTTCCTCTGTTTATCTTCCAAAGTGTCTATCAAAATAGATCTTGAAATGCAGAGGTGCAAGACTGGCCGAAACTCACTCACAGTCCGCAGACCACAAAGACCTGAAGACAGGGAAGGAGACAGCTATGTCCATTTTGCAAGAAGATAAACCAAGTGGGGTTAAAATTTTCATGTTCATTTCAAGCCTGAAATAAACTTGGTTTGAAAAAAGCTTTCAATCAGAGCTTGAAACAAGCACCTTATAACACCTTCAAGTGTGAACATTCTCCCTAAAACATTTTCTGTTATGTTTGTTCTCTTTGATACATAAGGATTAAGCCTGAAGGCAGCATAATTTGAAAGCAAGAGGGGAAAGAATCAACATACTCAAGCTACAACATTATCTTTTGGACCATATTAATTTTGCACATCTTTGTTGCTCGTGTCTTTTGATCTTTAGTATATTTCTTCAGGCTGCAGGTACGCCTAGAAAAAAAAAAGATTGTGCTGAATATTTTTCTGAATCTTCACATTGGACATGTTTTACTGAGAAAGGATCATTTTCATTTTGATGACCTTGACTGAGGCTGTCACAGCTGTTGATTCTTGTGCAAAAGAGCAGAAGCAGTGAGATAGCTCTTAATATCACACTTTCTCTCCAGTCTAACCAAGTTCCTAGTGACAAGGCAGAAAGAAGAATATAGGGTTGAGGTAAACATGTAGTCTATACTATTTCTTAACAACTACATTATAAATTTTTTGTATGCATCTGAGCACAATATGTATATATGCCTATGCATATCAGCACAATGCTCTTTAACACCTTTAAACCCTTGGATCATGCTGTCTCACTGTCCACGTGTGGGCTCCTGGGATTAACATTCAGCCTGGCTTCAATGGAGTTTATTTTCACCACAGCAGTGCATTTAGTCCTGTGCTTTGCTTTTGTGGCTGAGATGGTGTTGATAACCCACAGTGTTTTGGCTGCTGCCAAGCAGTGATTGCATGGCCTCAAGGCTTTGTTTCCAACCCCTGGGGGTGGGCAAGAGGCTGGGAGGGTACAGAGCTGGCACATCTGGCAGACACTGACCAAAGGAACATTTCCTACATTCCCATGATGTTGTGCCCAGCAAAGAAATCTGAGAGAAAGGAAGACAAAGTGGGGCTATTAGTTATCACTTTTGGCTTCCCTGGCATGTGCACATGTTGTGTACTGAGGTCCTGCTTTCCTGGAAATGGCTGGACATCTGTCTACTGGTGGAAAGTACTGAATAAATTAGTATTTTTACTTTGCTTCTCTGTGTAGCTTTTGCTTTTCTTATTAAGTTGAATTTATCTCAACACAAGTTTTTCCACCTTATTTTCTTCCCCTCTTCTGTTAAGAAGGGGCAGTGAGAGAGTAGATGGGTCTTGCAGCCAGCCAAGGTCAACCCTCTACATGGTCTTTAAAACTATACTTCACAGATTAGTAGATAAGTAAATAGTCACTTCTGATGCTGTCCTGTGCAACACTTCTCCGAATTATGATTATTTCTGTCATTTGAATGTATTTAGTATTTTAGTATTATTTTTCTTTGATAGTGTATCAATGACAGTATCAGAGCTTCTCAACACACAACTATTTCCAATTCTGATAGTGTATGTGGCTTTTTGTCATACTACAGTTCTGTGAGTATGCTTTCCACCTGTTCTTGCAGCTCCGGTTTTCTAAATCAATCTAGTCTGAATTTAGGCTATTTGTATTCTGTAAAACTCTATATCATTTTAGTTGGTCTTTTTTTTGTGTGTGATTTTGAAGATGTCTAAATTAAGAAATATTACACATATATCTAAAACTATACACAATTAAATGTGTTCCTCTGTTAAGGATATATTTGTTTATGCCAAGAATACAGTCCACTTTCTCCCTTATGATTTTTTTAAGGCTACAAAAGTATATTGATGTTTCTTGCTGATGAATCCTCTCTTTCATCATGTCTCTAGTGAAATATTTCTGTCTTGAGTATTGGCAAGCAATGAAGGAGGAGCTGATGTCTTAATCCAAGTTCTGCACTGGAAGAAAGAAAAAAGAGTGAAAGGGCTGAATACATTTAATGAAGCACAGAATTGCCAAGCAGAATAATGCTTGAACTAAAGAAAAAAACTTATGTTCTTGAAGTCACTTGTGGATGGGCTGTTCATTTTGCTCTGCTATGTTGCAATTATATCCTGCTGAGTGCAGGAAAAGTTAGCCAGCTCTCAGCCTTCCCAGAACAAAAATCAGCATGTTGCCATTTTTCTTCTCTACCAAGATGTCATTGTCAGCTCAACTTCCTGCTTGGTTCTTGGTTAAATTTTGTTTCATCTGATTCCTTGCATCATCCAGAGACAAATCGAACTTCCTTCCTTTCTTATCTTTTGCACAGAATGGGAAAGTGTGGTCTGTGTTCTGAACTTTTGTGGTGTCTGTAGGGACACGTGCAGAAGTAAATTAGGTATTTTTCTCCTTATATCTTCTCTAATATACAGACTTTTTGGAACTGTATAAGCTCATAATAAAAGCAGATAGAATGCTCTATGCCACATGAATTGCCTTTCTGTATGGCTGCTGGTTGTGTGGATGGCTTATGGCTTGGGACAAAAAATGTGAAATTTGTAAATGTGGTATCTTTACAAGTGTATTAAAGGAAGTGTTAGAGAAGTATTTCGGAGATGCAATGAAAAGCAGCAAAAATTGGGGGGTTGGAGGTTTTTGGTTGGCTATATTTGGGGTTTCTTTTTGCTTTAGGAATACAGCTAGTTTATACTAGTCAGAGCTTGATTTACTGTCATATAGGGAAATACATGTACATTGCAGAATAGGATTTCAAAATACCTTCCACTGATGTTAAGTTGTTTACAAATATATTACAATTGTGACATTTGATCTAGAGATAAAAGTGTCAGAGAAACACCAATATTTTCCTCAATTTTAATATTAATTGTAGGAATAAATTATCATATGTATGAAAATTACATCTTCAAGTGCATTTATCTCATGTCTTTAAGGTGTTCCTACTACTTAAATAGGGAAACATGAGTTTGACCTTGCAATCACTGAAGAAAGCATTAACTGTATGCTAAATGCTTGTTATCGATCTCCAACTGAGCATTCACATAATTAAGTTCTGCAGGTGCTTAAGTGTGTGCAGAATTGGGGTTGATTTCCTTCTAATTCCTTTAAGAATAGATCTCTCCTTCAAGGTTTGTTCAGCTTTGGAGGTGTGTTGTTACAAAGGTCTGAACTTGCCATCAACTGCTGCTACTGGGTACACTAACATGTAATTAAAGAAAAATGCATGTAAATATTAATAGTGTAGGAAGCATGTGCAGCATCATAGAGGAGTGTCATGCCTGTGCATGTGAGGGGAAATTTCAGACCAAGGGTGAGGTTTTTTACATTTAAAATATCTGATTGCACATGAGTTATTCCTACCTTTCCCAGGCTGAGGTAAACATGTAGTCAATACTAGTAAATTAACTCTGTTAAATGAGTTCAATAAATTGCCACATAGAGGAAGCTGCACTGCCAAAAGTTCTCTTTGCCAGCATATCTGTTTTAGCAAGGATGTGATATTTTTCAGGTTCTATATTGAACAAAACCTTCAAATGTAGAATAAGATCGGGAAATTCATCTTCTTTTTTAAAGGAAATAAGAGTGCAAATCTGACAAACATGAATCTACCTTGTGTAGAAAATAAGCAAGACAATTACTTTTCTTATCCTTTCACAAACTGTAGTTTAATTCTAACAGAAGTATCTATGACATATGACACAGGTAATTTTCCCAAGACAATAAATAGCACATGGATGACAGATCTGGGGGAAGACAAGGGGATATTCAAGCCTTCAAAACTTATCAACTTTTTTTTTTTTTAATAAATCTGCTTAGTGCACATTTTTAAAGTTACAAGAATGTTTCTTGCAAATCTTTATTGTGGTTTGCCACTACCCTCACCATTCTCAGCACGTGTTTCTAATTAATTACTCCATAAAACAGGAATTTTTATTTTGTTTCAGATATTATATTAAGGTATAAACTATTACAATTTTTAAAAAGTTATATAATGTGCTGAATCCTTCTCCAGTACTTGAGAAGATATTTCCCCCCACTCATGTCAGCTTTTCTTTCCCAGTTGTGCTCCATGATTACTTTCAGAATTGATTAACTTCCAGTTTATAATAACACATCTAGCAGTTGTGAAAGAACCCAAATCAGCACTTCTTCCAACGTTGCATCTCTGTGAGCTGATTCAATCCAATTTACAGTTATCGAGTTGGACATTTTCTCATTACTCAAGGGCTGCCAACCAAGGATTCTTAAAGAACCACAACCTCCACAAAAGCCTTTTTTTCTCCTACTATTGCTGTTTTTGTGTGTAATTATCTAGATCTATATATAATTTTTTTCTTTACTGAGGTTTGCCATTGAAGGCCATAAAGTGAAATCTAAGTGAGTACTCCAGAATATAAGCTCCTAAAAGCAGTAAAACTAATTCTGCTCCAAAAGGATAAATGAGCTAGGTAGATGATTTAACTAGACTCTGCACAGATTTCTGTCAGCAATAGGGACATATGAGAATGCTTATTTTTCTTGAAATTTTTCCAGAACAGAAGTTCACCATAAAAAGCTGTAAATTTACCACATCCTAAAAAAGGATCATTACTTATTTATTTGCCATTGTAATGGCTAACAGAGAAACATAATGCTAAAAATTATGTACACTTTAATTTCTTTTCAAACATATTATAGATTTAATTCCTTTACTGTTTCACTTTTTTTTTGGCTATGGATATATAATCCTAGCTCCCTGTGGAGTCTTGAGTGTTGTAGCTCATTGTTTGGAAGAACCAGAGTCAGCTGAAAGGATCAATCACTTGAAGAGACAATAAACTTGTAGCTACTGTTACAAGAATACCTGAGCAGAGTAGCTTCACTGAAAGCCACAGGAACCATTTGCTCATATTGAGTTACTTTGAACTTATGCAATTTTTATTAGACTAAGAATGGACCCTGGTCTTACTCTCTTTATGTCCCCTAGGCTACAGAAAAAATAAATGTAAGGAAAAAATCATTAGAAGAATTCTTAGCAGAATTTGTTTAGGAATTCCTGTGAACCCAGTCTGTAAAGGGGAAAAAAAAAAGTGATAATGCTTTCTACATGAAACCACCAAATAAGCTCTTTTTTGTCCAAATAGCTTGCAATCAAGTGAAATTCAACACATTATTAATTTTTAAAAATTTAAGTGTTCTAAATAAACAATTTAAATTTTCTTTTCTTCAAATTTGGCTTCTATAAAAATAACCATGTTATAAAAATGTTAGAAAATTAAGATTTCTTTTTTAGTGTAAGATCAACTGAGGTGAATTAATTTTTAAAAGGTCATTAGGGTCAGAAAATAATTTCTTTCACTTCTTTCTCAGCAGTCACAAGACTTAGAGAAGTAGCTGTTTAGTGCTATAAACTGTGATAATCATCCTCTTACCTGACTGACCATGCATAGTAGGACCTTCCACAGGAGGCATAAATTCTACTGAAAGTAAGCAACAAGCAAAGAACTTCACCAATAAACCCTGCATTACTGCATAATTGCTCACAACTTTTTATCGTGAAACTGCTGTGTCATTTTTACTGAAATGGAAGAATTGGGGAAAGAGTGTTAGCTGTGATTTATCAGCCAGAGCTAAAAACAACCTCTGGTAGAAATCACACAAGTTATTGTAACAAAGTGATGCCTCTGTAAGGCAAAAAGTTTTACTGTTTTCTGCTTTTCAGATGGTGATGAACATCACGTTCTCTTTGCAACTGTGTTCAGAAAGCAGCAGATGAACAAGTGTTATGTTGTAGTTTCTGGAATTTCTGTATGAGAGAGCTAGCATGATCAAAAGCTCCCCAAGAATTCACTAAACTTCAACTAAAGTATAATGCTTGGTCCCATCTGAATATCCAGAGAATTCAAAATTTATGGCACCATGGTTATAACAATTTGGATTGCTATTAATATGAGCTTTGTCAGTTTGTTTAGAATCTGGTAAAAAACATTTATATCCAACAAAGCTGGAGATCAATTAATATTATGAAACAAAGAACAACACTATGGCATACCAGTAGCTACTGGCTAACTACAATTATCTTAGAAAGAAACTGTGAGCTGACCATTTACCTGCAAGGCAAATGAGAGGTTTGTTTGTTGCTTAATAACTCTGTGGAGTTATGCCAGCAAAGTTGTGAGTATTAGAGGATGGCCATAGATGCAAAATGTGTAATTTTGTATTCCATACCTTTTCTATGTTTTTGCTTTGCAAATAAACTTTTACAATTTCTGATTATGGTTAAGCCACTTTAAATCTGGATTTTTAAAGGATCGAGAGGATTTGAAGTTTGTATGTTCTCAGTTGTACTGAAGACCAAGAAACATGTTTTAGGCAGAAAGTTTCAGGTAATAATAAAGTATTAATAGTCTGGAATTTGCACTGTTTATTTTATTAATCTGTAAATATTTGTTTTCTTTCATACAAAATCTGTTTTCTGCCTTTCTGATTATTGAAAATTGACTTTGAAATATAAAATAAAATATAAATTCAAGATTTCTTATTAAAAGAAGCTTCTTGAATTAGGACTCCCTGATAAATATTTTAATTACGCAATAAAATTTGATTGTTAATTCCCATCCATTTTCATAATATTTAATTGAATATCATAATACAATCAGTATTACTCTTAAAATTATTGCAACGTAACCTCTGACTTTAACAGTAAAAAATATTCTTCTCTCAGATTAATTCACATTTTCCTAGTAGTAGGCAGGGCTGTCTCATCCATGAAAAGTATTTTTCTATTTGAATGTTATTATTTCAATATGCTCCCGAATGTGGGGTTTTTTTCCCAGTTTCTGTTCTTCTGCAATCATTCTTGTTCAGTTGTCTCATTTATCAACATAGGTAAAAGTTTTGTTTAAGCTTGTGTGTACAAATGTGAATAACAAGCAAAAAAATAATTGTGTTGCATAGATGGTGGAAATATAAGAATTTAATAAAACCAGAAAATCCAAATGATTTTAGTTAGATTTTTCTATTCTTTCCCAAGCAGGCCTCCAATGAAGTAATCGTATCTTAGCCTTGATTACCGCTTTATTGTGTTTGTAGTTTCAAATTGAAGGAATATTTATGGCAAAAGTAATTTAATTCTGATTCTGATTTTAAAACTCTCCATTAGGATACATAAAAGGAAACATTTAATCCTTCAAAACTAAACAGGCAATGAAAAGAAATGTAAAATTTTACTTGATCAAATTAACCATTTTCATTTGTAATCTTTACATCAGGACAGTGACAAATCTGTGGCATTTCCATAATTGTGGGTCATTCTAAGGAATCCAAAGGAAAAAAAAAATATTTATGGATCCAAACCCTTGTCCTCCAGTCTTAACAATATTATTCTGTATACAAAAAGCTGATTCACACTGCTCCATTTAACATGCACTAGCATCAATGTGAATAAGTAACAGTTAAGGAGTTGGTCCTTCTATTAATAGAAAACAAATGAATTTCAAAGGCAGCATTTGCAGTAATCAAATGCTGCCATATATGGCTCTTAATATGTTACTTTTTCAAATGGTGTTAAATCATCATTCTAACCTGTCAAATTCTATTTTCAAAGACCACACACATTTAGTAAAGATTAAAGTTCATGTAGGTGACCTTGAACATTTTTTAAGCTCATCTCAAAGGCTGTCATACATATATTACATATAAGTGAGTAGAAATAAAGGTCAAAGATTGTCTGGCTGAACATATCCTGAGAAAATCCTAATTGAGATGGTAGAAAGCTTTGCCAAGTACTGCACTTGTAGCAAAACCCTCTTGTTTGTGTGCTTAGAATAAAACCAGTCTTTTTTCAACATAAAACTGACAAGAAATGTTCTAATGGTTTCTGGCCTGTGTTGTCTTCAAAACGATATTGGAAGTCTGAGATAATGCTGGTGGTGGTGATCCTAAATCATGCCAGGAACAGTGCCAATGAATCAACATTGCACAGTTGTATTACATCTGTATGTATTTATTAACAATTGTTTTGCCTGAACCCCTATCCTGCCATTGCTTACACTGGCAGAAGGGGTTGGACGTGAAGGCCAAGAGCACATGCAAGATGAAATTATTATTGTTTATTGTCATGTTTTGTGTGCAGCCCACAATAAATCTTGACATTATTATACTGTTGCATGGTGCATCAGGCACTCTGCAGCATCTGTCTGCTGTCGCCCTTGCTGCTAGTCCTTGAGATCTGTGCTGATTTGTTCTTTGATTCTGTTTGCTCTACTCTGTCTGTGCAGCACTTCTAGGTATGTAATTATAGCAGAGGCAATCGAGATGGAATTTATGATTGTAAAGGTGAATTATCCCATTGAATTACCTACTGACTTTAAGGTATGCTGCAAACTTCATTCATTATGCTGGTTGCATTGGGATTTTTTTTTTTAAATTATTCAGATTTTATAAGTATGGAGGTATTATAAAGCTGCCTGTTTTTGTTTTTTTTTTTTAAACAGGATGTCTGTTTGGAGCCTTCTTGCTTTTAGTCTTCAATATATATTGATAAACAGCAAACAGAAAGCTAGTTGCAGCTACAAATGTGCACAGGCTCAGACATTTTACAGCCTTCAAAACCATTTGGAATCACCACTTGCATGTGGAACCTGTCAAACAAGATTCTAAGTTGCCTATCTCTGTGATTATTGTGGTATTCCAAATATGTAGCCCAAAGAGAATTTTTACAGGTGTAAAATTTATAGGAAGAGTTTCATAAATGAGAGCAAGAAAAATTGAAATTTTTCACCAATGCATGGCAGTGCCAAGAAATGAATGGCGTTTTGTGTTTCATTTGCACTCCTTTACCTTGAGCTGTTTATGTTCTGCTAAAGAGAATAGCCCTCTTAGATATCAAATCTGAATTTATTTATTTGGATAAATAGGGGAAATTCCTGCCTCACCTTTATGATAAGCAGCTGATGTGCTACAAAACTGCATGGGGCCAAAAAAAAAAAAAAAGTTTTTTTACAGTAAATGTCACTGATGATGAAATGATCCAATTATTTATAATCCTTACAAATGGCATTTTTATTTTCTGTTGACCAGTTGTGACTTGACTAACTGTGACATAGCATGTGACAGATGGTGGAGGGAAAAGATAATAAGATTAATATGTAATTAATATAAGCCTAATTAATATATTTACTACGTATTCTCTCAGGACCTGGTCTCTAAAGAACAGTCAGGAATTCTCCCAAAGTACTGCATAGTAAGTCTACAGTTTATAGTAGCATAAAAGAGCGTTGTGCAGAAACTTAAGCAACAAAATTGTGCATTATCCTACTTGGGGTTTTATTCAGGTGGGAAAGAATAGTCAAGAATTTGAATGCATGCCATTGCTTTCTAAAGATTCACTTTTCTTTCCTCAGATTCTTCTCATGATCTAGGGATATACAGCACAGTTATGTCTTAATTTATCAATAGCAGCTGATGGAAATATGGTATTTTAAATTAAAGGGGATATTGATCTGCAAAGGCTGGGTTGTGTTCAGTCTTCAATGTTTCATTTTTCAGAAATGTGGGAAAACTAGATAAAATAAGTTGCTTTCTAATTTCTTTCCTTCAGTAGTTATATGAGACAATACAAGCTCTCTCAGATGATACACTGGAAAATCAAATAAATGCACATGCTCTACCAGTTTGCACTGAAAAAACTCCCCACAACTGTATCTCTTAAGTAGAGCTTAGCAGCAAGGACTTATTCAAGAAGATGAGGTTTTTCTTCACCTCCACATGCTTCTGTTACTTCTCTAGGTGCTGCTTCCTGCAGCTGCTAAACAAAGCATCTAAAATAATTCATAATCTATTTGCCTTTTTCAAATAAATTTGAACTATTTTAAACTATTTTTATTATGTTTGTTCTGGACTAGGCAAAATATGAGTGCAGCTACAAAATAGAGTCCCTCTTTTTTAACTTGGCTTTCAGAGAACAAATATTAACATTCTTAAATAGTCAAAGTAATGGTCCTCAGAGGCTGTAAAGCAGCATTGGAAATACCATGTAGCTGTAGCAATATCTCGTGATTCCACAGTAAACTGAATTTCTTGCATGAACTCTTCCAGTGGAGAGACAAACCTGAAAAAAAGTAATAGCTATGAAGAGGACAGAAATTTCTCCTTTAGTTGTATAGAGAAGTTTTTTACTTGTATGTGCTTGGAAGAGGCAAAGAATTTACTTAGTAATACAATCTTTTTTTCTTTTTCTTATATAAATTTCCTTTTATGAATATCACCTTTTAAAAGTGGCATCCTCACTGCGTACTGCACCATGTCATAGGCTTTATTTTTCTACTTTGTCTTTCAGATTTGTCTTTACAAGGAAAAGGGGATAAAGGCAAGTTAGTTATGTAGAAGTGCTTTTCCTCACATTTCCTTTTGTTTTGCCTTTTATTTTCTTTCAAGTATTTGTGAACAAATTCTTCTATTTGAGATGAGATCTTATCCATTGCAGCTGAATTTGACCTTTTGTTCTTTTTAAGCTTCATCAGAAGAGCCTGAACACCTGTTTTGAAAAGCCAGGCTCCACCCTCAGTACAAAACAAAGAACACATCCTTCCTAAAAGAATGAGGAATGAAAAGGAAACTTTTTTTGGGGGAAGGGCAGATCACCTATGACTAGATATCCAGATAGCAAAAGATGCTCAGGGAAAAGTAATATGATGGTTTCTGAAACAGTTAAATGAGAAATGGAAGGATGAGCATTTGGAGGTGGGAGAGGATCAGAATAAAAAATGTAAGGTAAAGCAGACATGAGTTATATGTAAGTGCATTGGGAATAATACAAATGAGAGTCAAAAGTTCTATTAAAGCAGAAGTATATGACAGTATTAATGTTATTCATTAGGAGGAAAGCATCCATGGAGTCACGGAACTAAAAAATGAATAAGTGCTTTCCTGGTTGTCTGCTGTAGCACATTAACAGAGCTATGGAGAGAAATGTGAGAGGACATAACCTGTCAGGTATGGACCACATGGAAAAATTGTCACTGGTGTAGTGGTTTGGGTGAAGTAATGACCTTTGTAACAGGACCAAATTTGAGACTGGGATTGGCTACAGTTCTCAGACTAATCTTTAGAAGAATGTAAATCAGATGCAAAGGAGAGGTACCACAGTGCTGATGAAAATGAGAATATGTGAGAACTACTATGGCTTGAGGACAAGTCCAGTTGTTATTTTCCTGAGCATATTCATATACAACGAATATCGTTTAATGAATAAACAAATGACATTTTAAGTTACTTATATTCTACTTGAAATCCCATATTGCAGAAAGAAAAAGGTGATTTAATGATTAATTTAAAAAACAATAACTCTCTAAATATCTCATTGCTTTTGTGCATTGTTTTTGGTCTTCATATATATAAAGAGTTTCAGGGTATCACTGATTCTGCACCAAAGTGTTCAGTTTGCCTTATGCTTTCACCTTGACAAAAATGGGGGTGTAAAATGGACAGATTTCTAAAAAGACACCTTATTTGTATGTGCAAGTTAATGCATATTGCTGAGACAAGCACTCTAAGAGATCAGTTCAAATGTTATTGCCAGTGTGTGCCATAGAGTAGAAACCACAGCAGTACTAGGCAACTGCCTACAGTAGGTAAAACACTTCTGGAAAAAAAGTAACCATTCAAAACAGGTTTTAACATGTAAAAACCTCCACTCCAGATAAGGACCTGGTTCAATGTTGTTGGCTAATGATTTGAAATCTGTAGAGAGATAAGATTTGTAAAGAGAAATAATGCACAAATACACACACACATGCATGTCTTTATATGCATTAATATAAATTAGTCCAGTCTTTTGGATAAGCACCTTTCCACAAACAATTTTTAAATAAATTTCTATTGACTTGAAATAACATGGAGACAAATTCAGATTTCAGATGTAACAAAACCAGACTGGGCAATTCTGAAAGTTGGCTGGCAGATTCCATATGGTGACAGACTATCTGTGTCTGCATATATTTGTAAACTTTGCATTAAAACCCAGGACTTTTCATTCCTGAGCATGACTTCTTATGGACTGAAAATCAGAAAAGAGTTGCCATTTACTATTGTCAAAGGTGTCTGCATTAATTTAAATGATTCCTCTTTGCATTTGTACAGAACTCCCTGACTCAGACATCATCATCCAGAATTGAATATTCACGTGGGAAAAATATTTTTCTGTTTATACCTTTCTCACTACAACCTATGCAAAAGTAAACAGAGATACAGATATTATTGCCTTCTTCAACCAGAGTTGTGGAAATAAAACCTGTCCATTTTTGACTTAGAAAAAGGATAAAGCCTTCATGCTTCCCATGGACAGGAAGTTTCAGGACAGCATCCTGATATAAGTGAATGTAATAAATTATTTCTTTACTCATTTCTTGTGAAATAAAGCCTCTCCAAACATTCACATGTGGTTGTGTGTGTCTTTAATCATATGCTTACGTGTTTTGCTTGATAAGAGAGTAAGGCACTGCTATTTGATGCTAAATATATAGGGAATTTCTTAAGAAGGGAGAAGGGGTTTCTTAATTTAAAAGCACTTGTTTTCAGTCTTGAATATTTTGATAGAAGCATTTGTTCTTGGATTTCCGCTGCAGAGGAAACTCCTACCAGATGAAGATGTGGAATGATGGAAAAGAGGAGGATGTACATTCCAGGTATAATTATTCAAGAAGTGCTTTACCATCAGTTTGGCTGTCTGGGACAGGGCACAGCTTCTGGTGACTCCTCACAGAAGCCACCCCTGAAGTTCTGCCTTGTCTTGACCTGGTTTCCAAAACCTTGCCTCATAAACACAACACAAGGTTCCTGAAAATGAGCAATGTTTTCCTGAGTACTGAATCACATTGTTTCTGTTTATTCTGGGCAAGCTCACCTGTTCTGCAGAAGGAATCCCCCTTGTTATTTAACAAGTGTCATTACATCCAGTCTTCAAAAAGAAACAAAATCTAAATATTCACAAAAGTAAAATAAGGAAGGACAGAAATGCCCCAGTTGCAGGACACTAAAGTCTTGTGATTCTTAAAAATCTTGGTTAGTCCTGGAAGAGACTTAATCTGAGCTACTAAAAACAAAGGGACAAAAGCTGGTAGAAAATGACAGAACAAAGACATTTAAATGAATAGCATTAAATGAACTTTCTTTAAATGCTCTAAAAAAACAAAGAAACAAAAAGGTGTGTTTACTCTTTGACGTTGAGATGTTGGCAAAGCAAAGATCCAGTTCATAGGCTGAGGAAATGCACTCTGCAGATGGCAGAAGCAAACCTTAGCCCCAGTTCATGCTCTAGCAGCTGGTATCCTAAGTTTTGTTTCCCTTATTGGTCTCGCTTCCTTTCATGTAACAGCCAGACTGTTACTTATTTTCCCTACTAACAAATGGGGCTTTTGTTCATGTCCTTCCTTCATGCAGCCCCTTCAAGTAATCTTTGTTCCTGAACTTAGGACCAGGTTGTTGAAACATCATTGACACAAAACACAGCGAGGGCAGTGTATGTGAAGCAGACCCCTGAGCAGAGTCTGTTACTGCTAATCCACTTGCATTTGTTCCTGAGAGGAAAATGCAGCTTGCTGCAAAATGTTGTGTGAGGCAGCAGAGCACTGTCTGA
Organism: Dicaeum eximium; assembly: GCA_013396995.1. NCBI lineage: Eukaryota > Metazoa > Chordata > Aves > Passeriformes > Dicaeidae > Dicaeum > Dicaeum eximium. The sequence continues at coordinate 381,585 of VWZP01006525.1, read as the reverse complement.
GGAATTGTGCCAGAGCCCACATCACAAATATATGGGTACCATAAACTTACTGGTTGTGATCCTTTGTAGGCACAGCCAGAGTTGGGAGGTGGGTGTTCTTTCCAATAGCTCATGTTGACTCTTAGAAAAGGGAGCAGCTGCCTCTTCTGCTGCAGAGCAGCCTGGTGACAGCACACGGGAACAGATGGCAGAGCAAGTGTCTCTTTCTTCACATTTAGGCAGTCCCCTTCTCTCCTCCTGCTTCTCACAAACAGCCTCACTGAATTTTTTTCATGGTATAAAGATACTAAATCTTTTCTTTTCACTCCAGGAAACAATTACCCTGGCTCTTTGCAGAGCCAAAAGAAGAAAGGGAGTAAACTCTAAAGCACTCCACATCCCTCTGCATCCCCCATCCTTCTTTCACAGGTCAGTCAACTGAAAAAACAGAGATGAGCTTTAAAGGGTTTTTTTCTGTTATTGTGGGTTGATGTATAGACAATATTCACAGCACTTGGTAGTTTGCTGTATGGAGAAGCAATAGGATTGTATAATTCAAAGTAGGGAAAAAGTAGTGTATTTATTCCTTGACTTATTTGTCAGTGCCAGAGTTTTTCCCTTTTATATCAATAAACTGGAAACATAAATGCTTAGTTTACAGACAGTTTATACTGCTGTTTATAGGCATAAATGGATAGTTTATGCAGCTATAAGCAAAACGTTTGCACAGCATATATTATCTAGTGAATATTGTCTGTCAAGTATTGCTAGATGAGGAAAAAAATGTAAGCATAAGACACAGATTTCAAATATTACATGATTTCCTTCTGATTTAGACAAACAAACCAAGTTATTGACAATCATGCAATGACCTGCACCTGCCCCAATACAAATTAATGTGGAGGTCATATGGACCTTTTAAAGTCACTGTTGGGGCTGAACTCCCCTGGGACCAAATTAACACAGCGAGGTGCTCTGTTCTTTTCTTAGAGGAGTCCACCCAGCCGTTCAGAGCCTGCTGCTGACAGGAGTGCCTGGAGCAGCCAGACTGGGATGGGAGATGCTGGGGGTAGGTCACCATGCCTGGACTGATTGATTCAGACTGTCTGCAGCTCACTTAGTGCCACCGAGTTGGCTGCACTCTCTTTACCTTTGCAGTGGTAAAGTCTACAGATGCATGAATTTTTAAAAGGCAATTTTAGATTCTGACATAATTCCAAGTCCCCTGGGACCTGAGAAGCTCTGAAGTCACAGTAATGACTTGACTTTGATATATGCTTGATCTCAGAACCTTATTCCTGCAATTTTAGTTGTTCCTATAACTCTTACTACCCCGCATTTTGAAAGCATTAAACAGCAATCTAAAGCAAAACTCAGAATCCAAATATATACTGAGGTAAACCAGGGAGTAATTTTTTTTGTATCTGGTGAGAATTCCATTTCCTGAAAAGAAAATATTAATCACAATACTTTATATGCAATGTGTTAATAGAATATAAATATTTTTCAATGCCCTAAAAGATCCAAATACAAGCCAGATATTTACATGAAGAAGATTTGAACAAGTTGGTTGAATAAATACTACTATGAGTGAAGTCTTGTCTCTTTATATCAATGTCTTTAGAAATTCTCTCCTGGTCACCTCTCCCTGTAAACAAGCACCTTTTACATATTCTATTAATAAATGTTTTGTATTGCTGCAGGTGAATATGATGAAACTGGACCCTGGGAGACACTTTTTGTTACGTGCTGGTCTCTTCAGGGCTTTGTGAAATGTCTCTTTGAAAATGTGACATGATAGAAATTGGTGAGCTGTGCTCTCTCATGCAATAAAATTTACATAAATATTTAAGTGTTTCTTCTGGTTGATATAGCCCATAACTTCTATGAGCATTGTCTTCAAAACTACTATTTTTTAAGTGAGAGAAAGCACAAAATATCTTGCCTGTGTACTCTGTGTTGGGAAATAGTATAAAGTTTTTAACTCACTTTTGTACCACTTAACTTGCCATTGAAGTAGCAAAACAGAACAAAAATCATCAGTATCCAGAGTCTGAATTGAGGTAGATAAATAAATCAGCTATAGATTTTTTTCTGAAAACCTGAAAAGTGATCAGATCTGTATTTTCAAATAGTGGGTGATGCAACTGCTCCTGATTCAGGCTAAAACTGTGTGAACTTTTGCGTGATTTCACTGGCTTCCTGGGCTCTGGATTATATTAAAGAACAGAAATAATTACACTGAGCGTCCTGTCCTGCATTCCTAACATAAGCAGAATGCTTACTGGATTTGCAGTGTAGGTCTGTCTTTTGTTTAGGAAAAGCTTTGAAGCTTTTTGAATAAGGACCAAGTCAAGGTCTTTGAATGACACCCAAGCAGTGTTCTGCATAAATAAGATATACACTCCACATACATGAACCATAATTATTTACAGTTTTTATGAGGATTCTTTGTAATCAATATTTTTTTGTCATGCATCATTTTCATAAATGTGAACTTGCTTTTGAGATGGCAAGAAACACACCACTTCATACTGAGAAGTTGCTTCATATATAAAATATGAGTAATGGGCTTGCTGGTGTGTATATTCAGCACTGTCCTCTACTGGCTGAACACAGAAATGTGCAGCTCTGTGTTGAGCAACACTGGGAAAACTGGAAAAGAATTTGCTGTGCCATCCATTCAAATTCAGGGACTAGTCCTTAATCAATCATCCTTCTGACTGTTTTGTGTTCATCCTCCCATAATGTTAGAATAAAAGATTAAAAAAAATTATTTATAACCTTTTGCCAGGTTTATAAGAGTGTGATAATTCCTTTTTCTAGGCTAGATGATACAGTTAGAAAAAATGGACAACATGTCAGGCACAGAAGCCTACATTGTCTGGCAGAGAAGCCAAAATATGCAAGTAAAGCAAAAGTTAAAAACAGGTGACTTAAGTTTAACACAACTGCTAATTGTTCAGATTCCTCAGAGAAAAGAGAGAGCTGATACCTGCAGGTTAATGGAGCTGCAATGGGAGATGAGAGTTCCAAGGTACCTGTGAGATTGAGAAGGCTTCCTGTGGCTCTCAAATGCAAAAGGAAAATTAAGTATTGAGATAAGGACATTCAGATGTGGAATTTTGTGGCTTGGATCACTATATAGCACCTGGGGCATTATGCTTTGATTTAGTTTTGGTTGTCTACTTGGTTAGTTCTGTGTTAGCCAAGGGGAATATGCAAAGCTTTTTCCCTTACAGCCTTTTCCTCTATTGAATATTAGTTTACTTGTTGCCATATTACACTTTTTTAAAGTATAGAATGTGATAAAGGCTTTTCTTTCATTGCAGCTTAAAAATTTTATATCATTCAGCATCTTAATGATTTTTCTAGAGATCATATATGAAGAGAAAAAATATAGCATTTTCATTTTTCACTGATCATTTTAAGCACTTCTGTATCTGAAGAAGCTCATTTTGTGTGCCTAGCAAAAAAAGCCAAAAACCAAAAAACAAACAGCTTATTCCTTTAGTTTGGGAGCACAAAGTTCAGTTATCACAGCAGTATTTGCTTTAATTTCATTCAGGAGGGCAGTACGTGTATGCAGCAGCATTTGAAAAAAATGGCTGCTTGGAGACATAAATGTGAGAGATCCCCTGAGATCTCACTGTGGTGGTGTAGCTCGGATTTCTGTTCTAATACAATAAAATATTGTGGGTTTTAATACTGCCTCAAGTCCAAGTAGTATTTTATTATTTTATTTTATTTTATTTTATTTTATTTTATTTTATTTTATTTTATTTTATTTTATTTTATTTTTTTCCAGGGTGGCAGGCAGAAGAGGAAAGAAATATATTTAGGAAGGATATTGCTTCAGAAATGTAATCATGATTATTTGACACTTTTACAGATCCATTTCAGTGGCAGAGCTGGAGGTAATTAAGGACCACTGGCCAGAGGGTAGCAGTGTCAGGGCCACCCAGGCTGGCAGTGGGCATCCTGCAGCTGAGCTGCTTCAGTGTGGCAAAATGGAGGCATGTCTTGCTAGCAGTGTGCAGAAACCTCAGCAAAGAAGCAGTCTGGTTCTCATGGCAACCAGGATTTCCATATACTGCAGGGGCACACACAGTCTGACATCACTTTGCTGCAGGGAGGATTTCTGTGCATACTCAAGGACTAAATTAAGCCCTTTGTAAATGAAGAATGTGTGTCCATTTTCGTGCATGTAACTGTGTGTCTTTCCTCCTGTGAAAGGGAGAAGAATAGGAAATGAAAAGAAGATGGAAAATTATATTTCTCTGAGTCAAAATAAAAATAACCCTGACACACCCATCTTCTCATTTTCAGTTTGCATCCCATTTCTAAGAGCAATGATATCTTGCACAGCTGGGAAGAAAAAAGAATGGTAGCAGCTCCTTTAGGTATTAGAAAAAAATTGCTTTGTTAATCAGAACATAGGGAAACATATTTAGAATGTTAGATAATGCTTTTTGCTGCAGCACCATTTATACAGATTTTATCAGGGCAAGTCTGTAATGAAGATGTGATATTCATCATGCATGATACAGTGACATCTGGTGTAAGACATCCTGTGCTGTATGCTGCAGTTCCCAGCCAGGAAGATAATTCATGTGCTTCAGTTTTATCAGACTCTGCCATGCAGCCCAGTGAGAGGTTTCTTTACCCCTCATTTGAGATGACTGATACTTATTGTAATATCTTACAGGGCCCTATGTTTCTCAATTCTGCATATATATTCTGTCCTGGGGAATTATAATACAAGAAAAACCTGGCATGAAATCTCTATTTTTCTATTACAGAGATTGGCGTTCCCTGAGTGTTAAAGGTCTACAATCCCTTGTAAATAATTTATAATATGACTCTGCATGGACCTAAAAAAGCTTAAATTTGGCTTCAGTGGTTGAAGACATTTAGCATACTGAAGGATCTATATATTTTATTTTTGTTGGTAGTAACACAAATGCCAAACTGAAAACGCTTCTCCCATAGCTTTTGTTTTTTGCTTGCATTGATCAGAATAATTTTGAACCCTTCCACTTGCAAAGCTTTAGTATGGGCTTGTATGAATTCTTACATATAGAGATCTTGTAAACCTATGGCTGATATATCTGTTATTTAATGCAAAGCTGTGCTTTTACCCTTTTCCTCACTACATACTCTCACTTTTCAAAATTAAGATCACTAGAGCTCTGCATAGGTGGGACATTCACACCACCATCTTAACTACATAATTAAAGGGCCTTAGATATGTTTAATTTTTGAGCAGGGGTTTACTTTGCAATGTGTTTTTTGAAGAGCCAAATATATTTCCAAATGATCACAAATTAAGTGAAAATTTTAAACAAACATCATTATATTTCTTGTGAATCTGGTGTATAATTAAACGCTTTTGCATGTTTTAATCAACAAGTTTCACTCTGCTTCTGAATTATGGTTCCCTTCTTTCTACTTAGTTATGAGTCACAATTTTATTACATTACTGTACTTGATGTTAAATGTGAGACATAATCACAAATCTAATGATAAATTTCCTTTTTTAGTCACCTATATGTGGGGAAGGAAAGAAAAAGAAGAGGTATAACTGAAAAATAAAAGCCAGACCTTGCTATTTTATCTGCTCTATCCCCGAGTGAATTGTTTTCGTGTGGGCAGCTTTTGGTAGATGTGGAAAACAAAACTGGTGGTTATATAATGGCTTCAGAGGAAAGGGAGCCTACTTTGAACTGACAACAGCCTTGACAGCTTGAACACTGAAGCTAGAAATATCTTGTCAGAAATATTGTCTCTAACACTGCAGAGCCGTGCTGGAACCCTTCACTCCAGGAGGGAAAGGCGAGTCCAACCCTTCTGCAGCAGTGCAGGGCCACTGGAAATGACTGGTGATAAATCCCTGAGCTCTGCATCCACATCAACACATGATGTGTGCTCACTGCCCCTTCCAGAGGGACCTGGATTTTTCTGGCTTTCACGTTGGAATATGGTGTCCCCACAGTGACAATAAAATCGAACGGATGGCTTATTTTATGAAACCTATCTATGTTGCTTGGCACCAGAAGTCCTTTTCTTCTTTTTTTTCAAGTGGATCCAGATGTGCATTCAGAATTAATTATAGTTTTCTCTTTGATTGTATTTCTATAATGAAAAATATTTTTCACACAAATGGGAGGAGACTTACCTAGGCTGACTGTGACATAAGTGAACCAATGCATTTTTCTCCACCCTTTCCCACATAATATTCAATCACAATGGGCCATTTCAAAATATTTTAAAAATTATTTGTATGTAATAGTGCAGTACACAAATGCATCTTATTTATTCGCGTGTAATCTTAAATGAATTTCTAGGTCACACACGTGGAACTCGCAGGGATGTGCAGAATCCGGCGGCATCAGCAGTGACCTGTAGATGGCATTGTGCTGTGGACATGGAGAACAGATGTGCTGCCTGACATTACTGACTTAGAGAGGCAGCAAGAGAGAAACAGAGGGAAAAGAGACTAATAACAGAGGAGAAGGTCTCATTACTTCATTAAAAGAGGAAATATGTGACAAGGGACCGTCAAAGTGCTCCCTTCTGTTTTGTTTTTTAAAATATCTTTTGTGCTTAAAAAGCCTGGAATGGCCAAAGCCCTCGGCTGGGCACACTGCACAGCCCCTGGCATCCTCTCAGGGGTGTTGCTGCACTCAGGTAACTCACCTGTAAGAGTTCTGCAAGAGCAGCCCATACAGGCTGTGCCCCTGTGCTGCTCATCATGTTCCATACAAGATGGTGTTCTGGTTTTGTACAGCTGGAACAACCAACCTCATTTAGTTACATCCTGATCACTTCTGCTTGTCTTTTTAGGCATCAGGGCTCCTTTCTATGGCTGAGGATAGAAATAGAGGGGAGATTTCTAGCTCTGGGAGGTTGAGACAAATAAAAATATGCCACACATGCAGTGTATGGACAATGGGCCTCTTGTCACAACAGGCAGAACACCACCCTGTCAATAGCTTCTACTTGCCAAAGCCATGTCACTGATCTGGCTACCAATATTGTCCAACAGCAGGCAAAGTGTCAGCTCATCAGCTCTCTCCTTGATCCTACCTGATTTCCTGCTGCAGGCATGAGGGACAGTGCTGGGGGCTTGGCAGGATTCCACCAGCAATGGTGAAAGCAACAAACAAAATTACATACCTAAAGTACATATGTTTCTTTGTATACAACAGTTACTTGGACTTAATAGAAGAATTTGACAATTTAATGGAAATGGCATTTAAAATATCATGCAAATATAATATATGAACTACTTATATGAATGTGTAAATATATGTATCTCAATAGATAAAGCTGAAACCCACATGAAGTACATCTGCCTGTTGTCAAAAGCCTCAGTGGACACTGTTGTATAGTTCCAACATTATTTCAGTCTCTGGGTCTTTCCTGCAATGCTCAAGAAAAACTGTCCCCCATTAAAATTTTACTTTTCTTAATCTCCTGTCCTGTTATAAATCAGGATGACAAATTTAAAAGCTTCTACATATCAAAAAGTTCAATGTCTTTCTAACAAAATTCAGAGTAATTTAACTACTTGGTACAGTTTTAAACCCATTTTTTAATCTGTCTTAAACTTTGAAATGTATCCTTCACAAGTCAAAAATGAAAATTTTCATTCCACCAATATGTTGGGTTTTTTAGTAGTAGATAATACCATCATTGAGAGCTGGCTAAAGTCAACACCCTGCCTAGCTATGGCAAGGTAGATAATTTAGGCAAAAGCTCTGGGATCAACATCACCTCAGTAAGGAAAATTTTTAGGGTTGGTAGTTGTGTGTCTCAATCTGCTGGGAGCAGCATACGGAATCATATCTCACATTCCTCAGAAGCTCCTTAGGTGATGCAGGCATTATGGACATAGCAGTGCTCTCACTGCCTCTGCACCTCCTCCTGGCAGATGATGGGACTGTAAATTGCCTAAATTTCCATATCCTTAATGTTTGTTTCAGCAGATTATTTCATTCTCTTAATCAAGCCCTTTCAGTGGTGCTTCTTTGCTGTATATTAAGAACTAGGAAAAGCTGTTAGATGATCTTCTACCCTCTCTCTCATAGCAGCTTGAGCTGTTCACTTCAAAATTTGATTGCAACCACAATCTTCTGTTATTAAGCTTAACCTGGGGTTTGTTTTGCAAGGTTGTTTGGCATTTGCTATAGATGGCTCTGCTCTGAGCTGTGCTCATCTCTCCTCCACCCTGACCATTCCATTTTGCAGCTGTAGTTTTTATTTCATCAAAACCTGGTTGTCAAAATTCTAACATTACAATGTGTAGTGTGATCTGTAAAAATGGCCTTCTCTTTCTGCTATTTTCTTAACAGGTCTCTTACTCTTGATTTTTTTATTGCCTGGTTAATATTTAGTGTACCTTACAGCCTAAGGCACAGTGATGAGCATAATACTTCAAATGTAGCTTTTACCTAGAAAATAGACTAAAATAAAAAATCAATCAGTCTTGCCTGGGAAAGAAAGAACCTGTCTAGCAACAAGTACTCAGTAGCATTCAAAAACATCTTTTAAATGGTATTTCCTGGAATGGTCAATCGGGTGACTTACAGAATGGAGGTTTCACCCATTTTTTTCTTTTAAATGTTTCCAATTTTACTATATTTATTCAGACAGCTTAATTACCCATATGACATGTTTGAAACAGAAATATGATACAATTCTTCAAAATTTTCTGTACAATCATCAGACAAGGACTTAGAAAACCACATGAAACTTCAGGGCCACTGGGGGGAACTGATTTGCAGAGCTTCTGAAGAGGTGTGCTGATTATGTTGAGCATCATGTACAGGATGGTATATCTCATGCCTGTAACTACAGAGCCAGAACTGTTTTAAGTGTAACAATTTTTTTTTTTAGTGATTTCACCAATATTTTATGTATTCTATGATTACAACATGACCTCAACCACTCTCAGATCTGCATTCCTGAGCACTTTGAATCCTTTCTCCAGTCTCTTCTGAGGACTAGTAACCATTCATACCTTTGAACATTTTTTTTGTAGGATTTTGAAATATCTGTATCTAAAGCTTAAAGCCTCATAACCTGAGCATACAGTTAATCTCCAGGTTTCAGTCGTATTTTTGGGCCATGCACAGTATACCACAGTAATTTTCAGAATATTTTTCCATGAGAAGCAGTTGCATGCCATGTTAAAAGACTATTAGAGGCAGCTACATTCTCCCTTGTGATGCAGCTGATCCATGCCCAGTTCAAAAGAGCCTGCTGTGTTATGAGCACTCATTCTTGGTGATATTCAAATGAATCCAATGCAGCTGGAAGCTCAGGAAAATGAGATGATGAAATCAGCAATCAGCATGTCAATAATTATTATCACAATGAAGTTTGTAGGAATTGATACTCAGTTTACTTTACATTACTCCAAAACAACATGCAAATTACACAAAATCATGATGTGAATTACACAAACATGAGATCTAAGTGTCCGTTTTTCACTTTATTTTCATTTTGGGCTCAGAGATTAAGGGTGCCTCTCAGTTAATTTAATACAAAACACTATGTGCAAAATACCAGCCAAAATTACTGAATTTGTGCACATCTCAGTAGTGACAGAAAAGAAATTCTATGTGCAGGTAGTAAAGAAACATCTTGCAAGGTGAATCTACTGGTGAATCTACTGGTCTAAAATGCTTTGAGATAAAGGTGATTACAGTACCATCAGAGCCTGCAAATATTGCTGATATTCCCTCTCTGTGTTCCATGGCTTATGTTGCCCATGGTCTGGATCTGGATCCTCAGAAGCATCTGGCTAAGGAGGAAGCACAGTATTGAAGGTGGCATGAAGCTCGGGCTGTGTGAATTTGGGCTTGCATCCCAGACCTTGCATTTAGAAGCCAGACAGCACAGCATGACAGAGCTGTGTGCTGGTACCTCAGGATTTGCTGTATGGATAAGATGCACAATTCTCTCTGCCGTCTTCTTTCCTTTAACAAGGGAACATTTATATTATTGCAGAGAATGATGTTTAAATTTGGTTGATAAGCAATGGGAAGCAAGGACAACTGGCTGTGAGCCTCATCAGTCCAAACCCATTTCTTGATCAAAAGCAGCACCTGCATACTTGTTGATAAGCCTCAAAGCATGGTTTTTCAGGAAATTCTGGATTTAGATACTGGTTGCCTGACAAACAGATGTCACAGTAAGAGAAAAAGGTAATTTGACACTGCCTCCAGTAGAGTAAGGCCACCTGGAAACTATCCCAAAAAGAACAAAAGTGTAATGGATTGTGAGAGAACACCTGGGACAAAACTCTGGTTTTGTTATGTCTTGTAGCAGATGGTGATTATGGCCAGTAAACAGAGGGACAAGGATGCAAAATTAGCTCCTATAATATTGCTGTTTTCCTTTGTAGGGGTCAGAGCCACCCAGATTATACCTGTGGTTATATCTAAAATTTCATCAGTCTACAACTTAGTGTCGTGTAAGCTGCACACCTATTATCATGCATACAGGAAATGTTTGCATTCCTGTACTGCTTTTGAGACTATTAGCAGTTCCTCTCTTGTTCCTCCAGCTTAAGTGCTACAGAGTAATCCTACAGACAATCTAACTGCTCATTCGTAGGAATTGACCACTGTAAAGGGAACAGTCTCATTTAGCCTCTTTTTTGGAGACAAAATATGTTACACTCCTCATGATGTGTCTTGAAAGACTCTAGGGGTAAAATTATTTGCTTTGACTTTCCAGCCAAGTTTCTACTCTTCATGAACTGTTTACATCTCTATTCATTTTTAAAAATACAGAATAAATTTCTCTAGAAGTTATGCATTTAGATGTCACGACGTTTTCCTTAGACCACCAACATATCTCCTCAGCCCTGTCCATGGTTGTAGGAGGTTATAGAAAGCTAGAACATTTGTATGTCTTAGTTAATCATCGTGTGAACATGTGAACAGCTTATTTGCAAGCAGATAAGTTAACCCAAACCCTGTCTTTTCAGGAAGGTTAAGTGCCTCGTGGCATCATTATGCCAGCAGTGTTGAAATACTGCACCTGATCTCAGTGTTAGTTCACTTGGTACGAGCGCAAGCTCCCTGCAGTAGGATTTGCTACGTGATGTAGAAATCACCAAAGTATTCCCCAAAATTATAGCAGGCCTTTATCCGCTGAGAAAGGAAAGCAGTGAAAAAGAAGTGCAAAAATGCTTATGTTACTTCTGCAGGAAGAGTTGGAACAATAATCCTGTGAGTGGCTGGGGGAAGGGGAGACCTGAGAGCTACAGGCACGGTGTGGTTTGGAAAGGAGCTGGAAACAGTTTGGAAAATATTGCCCTTGGCTGTCAGCATAAAACTGACCATGATGGAGTGAGAAAAATTTTGGTATTTTGCCTCCCTGGGGCCAAACTAACGCTGGCTGTTTGCATGTGTGAATTTAGCCTTCTGCAGTTGAGAGGGAGAATACTTCAGTGAGAGTTTGCTTTAACACATCTTAATTTGCAAAAGGATGGCAAAAAGCAGTAAAAGCTGACTGCTACTGTGACTGTACAGGCAGAAATTTTTTATCCAGCTTTATTTGATTTCATCTGATTTGTGTTTCTCTACCCTTACTGTGTGGTTAGTCTGCCCTTAGCAGTATTTGCCCTAAAAATATTCCAAGCACCCATGAAACCCAATTTAACAGTGAGCATAAAAAAAAGAGTAATGAGGAGCATTTTAGAAATGGAGGAAAGCCAGAATGATTTTTCTGAAATATCTTCTTGATACAGCATGCCAGCAAAACTCACTGAAGCCTGAAAATATATGGAGCTTGTTTATTGTAGTACAAGATAAATAGTGACACACCTAATGTGTTACACTGATGTGATAAAGTACAAGTGGTTTATAATAAAGAAAGAAATCCTTTTCATCTCTGCTTTTTCTCAAGATAATAACTCATAATAACTTGCTAACAATGCTAACAATAGGATCTTGTGCTTTTGAAGAAAAGGAAATTATTTCTCATTAATTTCATTTCCAATTAAACAGCTGTTCCATTTGTTTCTCTTGGGATACATGCCCTAAAATTTGCAAAGGTTCAGTGTAATTATCACTAATTTAATATGTTTATCAATCAATTGTATTAAAGTGTTCCCTGTTTTTCTGTCATTGTTCATTCCCAACCCTTAGTCTGACCTGGCTGTTGTTGACTATAACTTTAAAAAAAAAAAAAAAAGAAAAACTAGAGAAGAGGCCTAAAATATATTCCTGTAAGAAGAAGTGAGGAAGGTGTACAAAGTTGAAGACACCTGTGCCTAAACCCCAGCCTGCTGCTGTACTGGGTGTTGCTTTAGCACTTTTTCTACTGCTGGTGCTTTGCTCAGGGATGTCATTTAAACTGTCTGCCCTCCTGTTTGCTTCTTGCAAGTGCTTCTGCCCCTCACATGGAGTCACAGAAGACATTTCTCCCTCTTCCTCTGGCCAAGAGGCACAGAGCAGGACTGTGCAGTGGTAGCAAGTATCAAGGGAGTGCAATAGCTTTGTTGCTCTTTTTGTATGTTTACTTGAAGGAGGATCAGGTCCAAGCAGTCTTCCTGGCTTCTGTGCAACTGTCTTCCACAAACAATGTCTTACCTACAGTGAATAGTCCTGTGTTGCTGAAAAAGAGGGTTTTTTCCTAATGAAAGAGTTGCAAGATCAAAGTTTTGTATAGTTAGGCTGGTTAGATGGTCAGTTTTGACTGCAGAACCTGTCGCTTAATAGAATTTTGTCTCTGTTTTTAGGCAGAAGGTGTTTTAAATATTGTAGCTGCTCTTTGTCATAGATGCCCTACAAAAGGTCCACAAAAAATTGATATTGCTCAAGAATAAACTTTAATAAGAAGTTAATTAAGGCTTCAATCTTAACAGCATTTTGACACATGCAGGAACTTGCCTTAAGACTCCTATTACTGACCGTAGAAACAAATTTACAGTTAATTGCCCACAGATTGTCTGTTACCTTTCTCAGATTAATTTATGGTTTGTCACAATGCTTCCAGCTACTTTAAACCTGAGTTCCATCTGACTTCTGAAACATTCAGGTGAGGATTCTAATACTAATTGTGACTGGTTTTGTTGCAACTTTTCTGAACAGCAACATACAGTTGCAGCTACTGGTCATGATAGGAGATCTAAGAAGACTGCTTTTATCTTGTTACAGCTATGAAATAGACTCTTTGATGCACTGCTGAGGAGTAGATTAAGCACTAATAATAGAAATTTTTTCTCATTTTTTCTTATTGACTTTACATGCCAGGGCACTGAGCTTGTCAAATGGCAAACTTACATTGTGTGAAACAGTTCTGGAGCACTCAAAAATTTCCTTCCTAAATCTCTGTCATTTTCCATTTAGTTTTGGTTATTTTCTTCTCCACCAATTTCCCTCCTGTTCCCATGCAGTGCTTCTGATTTATTATGAGTGGGGTACTGCACTGTCTCCTGATTGCATAATTCAGCCTTCACTGTGGGCAGACATGAGGGGAATGTGTGCAGTCTCTTCTCTCCTACTATGTGTGCCTGGTGAACTAGCAGGGGTCAGATCAGTTTGGGGGGCTTTGTGTTCTTTGTGCTCAGGAACACAATTTCCTTGTGTTCTCTGCTCATTTTGTGTAGCCATGAAGTGGTTATTACACAAAGGTGGCCCAAGGTTAGGCAGATAATCTCCTCAAAGCAGTTTAAAGTGCTCTTTTCTAATGTTCTCCAATAAATCCCCATTTCAACAGCCTGTAAAAACAAATATCTTTTAAAAAACTAATCTTAATTTAAAAATTCCCACTGTAAAATTGCTATCACATTTGAAATATTAAAAATAGCAAACAACACTTTTAATCAAAAGTGTTGTTTGTTAAATTTTGTCTGGAGAAAAAGTTACATTGAAATACATAAAATAATGATAATATAAAATTATAGCAACTTCTAACCAGTCCTTTTTAATATCTTTACTGATGATCTGGATGAGGGGATCAAGTGCACCCTCAGTCATTTTGCGGACAACTCCAGGCTGAAGGAGATCTGCTGGAGGGTGGGAAGGACTCTAGGTCTGGGCAGGCTGGATCAATGGGCTGAGGAAAATTGTGTGAGGTTCGATAAGGCCAAGTGCTGGATCCTGTCACAACAACCCCATGAAAGGCTACATGTTTAGAGAAGAGTGGCTGGAAAGCTGCCCAGCAGAAAAGGACCTGAGGCTGTTGGTCAGCAGCAGCTGAACATGAGCCAGAGTAGCCCAGGTGGCCAAGAAGGCCAAAGGCATCCTGGCCTGTATCAGCAGTAGTGTGGCCAGCAGGACCAGGGCAGTGATTGTCCCCCTGTATTCGGCACTGGTGAGAGCACACCTCAAATCCTGTGTCCAGTTCTGGGCTGCTCTCTGCAAGAATGACATTGAGGGGCTGGAGCGTGTTCAGGGGAGCACAAACTTTATGAAGAGTGGCTGAGAGGGCTGGGGTTGTTTCGCCTGGAGTAAAAGAGGCTCAGAGGAGTCCTTGCTCTCTATTAGTGCCTGAAAGGAGGCTGCAGTGAGGTTGGGTGTTGGTTTCTTCTCACACATAATAAGTCAAAGAACAAGAGAAAATTACCTCAAGTTATGCCACGTAAGATCCAATCCAGGTTAGATTGATTATTAGGGAAAAAAATTCTTCATCAAAAGAGTTGCCCAACATTGGAACAGGCTGCCCACAGTGGTGGTAGAGTCACCATTCCTGGAGATTAAAAAGACATGTAGATGTGGCACTTAGGGACATGGTTTATTGGGGGACTTGGTAGTGTTAGGTTAATGGTTAGACTTGATGTCAAAGGTTTTTTCCAATCTAAATGATTCTATGATTTTATGATTCTATTCTCATACCACAATTACTGAAAGTAAGAACCATTTTGCATAAATAGAAAGTCTTAATTTCTCTTTGATTTGTACTCATCAAAAGACAGACTTCCATCTTTTATATACCTGGCTCAAGTCACAGATACTTTTCTTCAGTTCAGTAGTTTATTTGCCTAATTGCCTAAAACAGCTGACAAGAGGAAGCTAAATATCAACATGGCTCCTATTTCTTTTCCAAGTATCCATGCTTTCCAAGTTTCTATTGCTACTGTCTCCTGAATACTCAAAGTTCAAAAATATTCTTGCCTGAAGAGGGAATTTCCTGTATAGTGTTGAGAAAAGTTCCTAGGAAGAGGGAGAAAATTCACTGGGTTTTTTGGATGTATCCTTCTTTCAAGAGAAGGCCAGTGCCTTGTCAAGTTAGATAAAAATCTGAATTAGAGATTAATGTTTGGGTCCTAGATAAAGGTTCTGACTCACTGGTAAGAATTGATATGGTTTGTGAAAATCCTAGGTTTTTAAGAACAGGGAACTGTAAAAAGATGCAGAGTTTTGCAACCACCTACTTGAACACTGTCAGATGTTTAGTGTATGCTGGGTGACAAACTTTTTGAAAGCAGACAGGCTGGGTGTACTCCATATCAAAAGGAGCACACTGAGCATGTGTGCCAGTTCTTGGATTGTGAAGGAAGAGAAAGTCAATGTTCGAGACTAAAACTGTAATAAATACTTCATGCAGCTAGTAAACTCACAAACCTTATAGAAAAGAACTTGTGAGAGACAAAAAGACTGGCAAAAAGTGGTCTGTAAGTCTATTGCTATTTCTTGCAAAAACAGTCTGGATCAGTCTAACACAGAAGATACAACATTTCTTTCCAGCTCCTTATAATAGGCCTCTAACTACAAATGGAGTCTCTTACTATGAAGGACACTGTATTTCATGGTTTGAGACTTCAAGGAAAAAAAAAGTAATAATCTAAATGTTTGGTATGCATATACCTGTTTACATCTTTGTGAGAAACTCACATTATAAAACCTAGGATAAACATTCAGCAGGCCTTCAGGGGCAAAGCTGAAAAGAAATTACATCTATATGGTTTGTGGCTTCCATGTTATATGTGGATGTCAGAATTATCAGGCTAGAACAAACACTGTTTACGTTATTTCAATGTTTGGAATTGGATTTCAGTGCTTTAGTTTTAAAATACAGAAGAGGGTAGGGGAAGATAGGACAATGTGCTTGGCTTTGCTCTTGCTGTGACAGTACCCAAAGAAGTGTGAGCAAGAGCATGGTCTTGCACAGTGCCTCTAAAAGTCATTTAATTTGAGCTTTAGCAGTAGGCCAAGTCAGCAGCTGCTTATGGCAGCACCTGCAAGGAAAATGCTAAAGCCACACAACAAGTCACCACTCTGGTATGTATAAATTCATCTTGTGGGTTAAAAATTGCAGTGGCAACTTGAGTAGCTGTGGTAATGACTGTTTATGTCCGTAAATGTATCCTGGATGCTGTACTGACTGTCCTTCCCCAATCAATACAGTATCTCCATGATGTTGCAGCAAAAATGCAATAGTTTGTTTGTACTGATACTGATCAAATTTGTCTTCTGAGATAGTCTGACATACACAAAAATGGTGCTAATGACTGTGGCCCAGTAACCAGCCATTTCTACTTCAACCCTCCAAGACCACCCCCTGGAAGCACCTGGGTTAATTTTACTCCCTCCTTTCCCTTTACGTGGTAGGAATAGCCGAGCCTTAGTCAGGTATCCAAAGTTTGCTGATGGAAGAACAATTTTTGATTATGTTCCTGGGAAGGTGACACAGAGAATGCGAGCAGTATAAGTCTCGCTATCTTGCTTATATGTTATTGGCATGTAGGGAAATTTGTTTCAGGGATTTGAAATGCCAGGATTTCAGTGAGGTAGTATTTTACCCTCTCTGACCAAATAATATGTAGGACACATGGAATTAGGTGCTTGGATAGCTAACCTGTAGCTGATCTGTCCTATGTGGGCATTATTTCTTACTCTGGTAATGAGTTGCAAATCAAGTAAATATAAATCAAGATGAACAGAACGACGTAAAATGTCCTTTAAATGTACCTGTGGTAGATCACTATTACAGAATGGACAGGGTTGCAAGGGACCTCTGGAGGCTATCTAGTCTAACCACCATGTTCAAGCAGGGCCACCTAGACCTTGCTCAGGACCATGTCCAGACAGCTTTTTAATATCTCCACGGGGAGACTCCAGAACTTCCCAGAGAAAATTGTGGCTGTGCTCAGTCCTCCTCAGAGCAAAAAATTGCTTCTTGATGTTCAGAGGGAACCTGCTGTGTTTCAGTTTGAGCCCTCTGTCTCCAGTCCTGTCACTGGGCCCCACTGAGGAGAGCCTGGCTCCCTTCTACCTTCCCTCCAGGTATTTACATACATTGATGGGATACTCCTGAGCCTTCTTTATTCTGGGCTGAGCAGCCCTATCTCTCTCAGCTTTTTCTCACATGTACAACACTCCAATCCCTTCATCTCCTCTGCAGAACCTTCTCTGGAGTCTTTCCGTGGACATATGTCCACATCTCTTTTGTTCAGAGGAATCCACAATTGGAGACATCATTCCAGGTATGGCCTTGCCATGCTGAGCAGAAGGATCACTTTCCTGGATCTACAGGAAATATTATGTCTAATGCAGCCCACAATACCACTAGCCTTCTTTGTGGTCAGGGCACATTGCTGGATCATGTTCAACCTGGTGCCCTGTAGAACCCCTAGGTGGTTTTTTTCAAATCATCTTTCCAGGTTGGCATGCCCCAGCATATACTGGTGCCTAGGATTGTTCCTTCTGGTGCAGGACTTTGCACTTCCGTATGTTGAACTTTATGATGTTCTTGTCAGCACGTTTGTCCAGCCTGTTCAGATCCCCCTGGATGGCAGCAAAACCCTCCAGAGTGTCAGCCACTCCACCCAGAGGCTAGCAGGAGTGCTGAGGGTACACTCTGCCCCATCATCCAGAAATGGAACATTTCTTTCTGAAGAAATTCCACCCTCTACCTTACCCTGAGAGGCCAAGAAATGGTAGAAATCAATGTGGGTGTTAATGTGTTAGTGCTTAGGGAAAAAATTGTCGGTCAATTAGTTAGAACATCTCAAGGATCTTGTTATACCCTTGGATAAGTAGCATGGATGAAAGGATTGGCTAACTTCTCATTTATTTCATACTGATTTGTCCTTTTCAATTCCATACTTACACCTTTTTCTTTAAAGAGGCAAATCTAGAAACTCTCACTTTTTTGCTTGTAAACAAAAACAATGGAAGGAACTCACCCCCAGTGACTAATTATCTCTGCAATTTTCACTAGAAAAAAATGTGGCTGAAATGTTGATAGTTCTAATGATCTGCAAAGCAAAAGAGTTTCACACCCCAGTTCTTTCACTGGTTCTGGTACACAAAAACAAATCATTAAATAGGAGTAATGTGCAGAGGTGAAGGGAAACTGACTTTAAGCTTTGCCCAAATTTTGATATGTGAAAAAACTAGGTTTACCAGCCCAGATTAAACAAATTCTGCAATTTTAGGTCATGGTGTCTCCCTGGCTTTATTTTCAATTTAATTAGATTGAACTTTATTGAAAACAATCATGAGGAAAATCTTCTTCAGGCCAGTGAAAATAAATGAGAGCTAGTTAAATCATATTCAAAGAGCAAAGTGGTTGGGTCCATTTGAGATTCTGGACAGATTCTTAAGTGTACTGCAGACTGTCTCTCTTTCTTAACACAGGCCTGTGAGCCCAGACTTGTTTTGTGGTTTTTATAATGATTCAATGTTGCAGGATGAAAATTCTTTCATTCTTGTGTTGTTTGTTTACTTGCTTTGAATTTAATAGTCTCTGAGACTTTTTTTTTGGTAAGAATTAGGCTTGATTAATGTAGGAGCAAAAAACCAGAGAAAATTGAACCCAGTATTTCTAAATGTGCTATGAAAGTGCATGGCAGAAATAACTAAATACACCAATTTCTAAAAAATTTATAAAAAATGCTTTTGTTTAACTCAGCAGAAATTAGGAAATCAATTATTCCTACTGTAAGACTTCTTTGGAAGCTCCCTGGAATTATTTCCTGGCATTTCTCCTAACTTCTCCTTTTAGGAATGTAACCTGTCAGTCTAACTCTCTGCTAAGGAGGGGAACACACAAGAAGCACACTAGTTAAAAATCAGGCAATTACTTTATAACTCAGGGCTTTCTTTTTTCCCAGTTGCTCTCTGTATTAAATTAATAACAGAACTCATCAGATCTATATTTCATACTTTTCTCTTTACTGTCTAAACCACTGAGAAATAACAGACTACATTTTCCTGTGTACATAGCTGAAATGCCCTTAGCAAGGAGTTCTGCTGTGTAAATGAGGCCAAGTTGGAATTGCTGTGTGGGCAGGCAATGCATGAGTTTAAAAAGTGGCTCAGAAGTCAAAAATTTCATAAAAGGAGCATCTAGCCGATGGAAATTCTCTTGCCCTTACTGTACACTTGAGTAAAATTGTTACCTAATCACTTTCTTTGTAGTTCTTTGCCAAAATATTCCTACATCTCACTTTTTGTGTGTTCCCTGTCAATGTTAGTGCTTACCACCTACCATATAAAGCTTGTGTGTAAATGAATGTGTACTGAGACCCTCAGGAAAAACACACTTCATTTTTTGGCAAAATACTTTCACTTTGCAATACTTCTATACATGCTTTTATCAGAAACAATGTCAGGTGAGGAGATTCAATTTTTGCATGAATAACAGTGTCTTCCTTCTTGCTTTTTTCTCCTGTCTGTGCTCCACAGCCCCCCAGAAACCCTCCTCTGCCAAAACCCAGACACGGTCAGATTCCTGATCTAGACAAAGAAGGATAAAATGGTTGAAGAGAGGAGACTAAAGGCAGAAAATTTTTCAAGAATAAAGGAATGCTGGTTTGGATTCCTTTTACCCTTCTGCCATGATTACTCCTGTCAGAAAAACCAATGAAAGACTGAATCCAATTTTTTTCAAGTGTTCTTTAAATAAGTTCTTTTCTATAGCTAATGTAGACCAAGTGATTTAAATCTGTGATTTCTAATAATAATTTCCTTGTTTATCTGGTTCTCAGTATTTAAAGGACCAAGGTATAATAATTCACTGGCAGAATGTGTTTCTTTTTCATGTCTGGACCAAAAACCTTCTAAGTAATTCACTTTATACCTGAAAACCCATAGATTAATAAAATGGTGTAACTGTGCTAATTAAATTTCTCATAAATGCACTGCACTAAATATAAGGGCTTTAGGTTGTGCCAAGTCTTGGTGTTCCTGAGTATGGAAAGTCTGAATACTTGGAAGTTCTCTAGCATGATTTTAAAAATTAAGGCAGAGAACTGTATAATAAAGTATTTTTGGCTTATGGCACTTAATGTGTGCAAAACTTCAAGGATTTTGCTTGCTACATAATATTTATGAACATTGTTTGTAATAAAAGAAATACAACTCTTTGGTGAGGTTAATAAAAATGCACCAGAGGGAATAGAAGTATTGTTTGAGCTTTCTATTACTGTAAACTCAAAAATGGACTGGGACAGCCAGCAGGAGTTCTTGCAGGGGATTCAGTCCAGCGAAAGTTTTGCAGATCAGATTTTGTTTTAATTTTTTTACACTGTGATCTATGCACCCCAGCTTTCCTCTGGAGCTGATTGAGGAGGACACTGCTCTTGGCTGTTGTGAGCCACGTGAGGTACTGGTGTAAGCAGAACTGCCTGGCACCCTCTGCCTCCAGGCTCTACTCCTCCACCACTGAATTATATCTCATTGTTTAAGTGAGGCAAGGAGCTTGTTTTTATTTCTGTCTGGGGAAATTTAATTTCTCAGGTGCATATAAAGGTAAACAGCCTTTGTAGGGGAGGAGTGTGTTGGGCTGTGCACCTCCAGCAATTAATCTTTGCTTTAAAATGGCCACGGGCATTTCAATAAATCAGTTTCTCTTGGGGAGTGCTTAGCAACTGAACTGTATTGCTACAGCTTCTGTACAAATAGGGTGCAGAGCCTATATTTTGACTATCAACCAAAATTATATAATCCTATGCAATAAAGCACACTACAAAAGTATATGTCATGCATGATACTGGTGAATAAAATTGCAGAATTTGTCTTTCCCGTCCCTCTTTTTTTTTTTTTTTTGCATGAATATAATAATTATTCCTTCTTTTTCAGGACAATTTTTCAGTTCTTTACAAAGCCCTAGTTCCCAAAGTAAGTGTATTTTTTCCTTCTTAGAGCACTGTATTAAAGATGTTGTTTTTACATGTATGTGAATAACATAACAGCAGAAGAACTGTATTTTTTTTTACACAGCTCACTTCCTAAGCAGTTACTGTAATTTTAAAGCACTTGGAACATATATATGTCTATAGATTCTTGCTTTGTCAAGCTAAAATTGTATTCTAGGTTTCCTGTTAAAAATTGTATGAGATTTTTCAGGTTAAATGCTTAGCTATTTACAGCTTCAAAAAGCTCAAAAGCAGTGCTAAATCTTCTTGAAGCCTTATGAAAGAATATGATGAAGTGGTAGACTTTTGCTTCTGTTTCTGTACTTGGAACCATTGCTATCAGCCAATCCAACATTTCTGCTACAAATTTATATGATTTTTTAAAATTTTTCTTTTTATTGGGCATTTATTCAAAAGAATAGATTTTAAAAAAAACCAACAATGAAACGCTGTTTGTTGCCAGGAGACAAACCAAATTTTGTCTTCAGTTAATGCAACCAGTCCTTGTCAGGTGCCCCTTCTGTCATAGAAAGCAGCTAATACACTAGATAATTACTGCATCAAGGGCTGTAAGAAGAATCATATTGTGCTGAAAGGGTGCATTTTTTGACAGTTCTACGATTCTGTTACGCAAATTATTTTGAGGATATCACAAATTTCTGTTCTAGCTGAGCTCCTCAGAGCTCCTCTTCTTAGGGTTTCCTAGAGATGCCGAAGATGTAAGTGGATTTAGTGAAAGTGCTATACAATCCAGTTTCTGGGGGTTTTCACTTCACAGTTTTTGTTTTGTTTTGTTTTGTTTTGTTTTGTTTTGTTTTGTTTTGTTTTGTTTTGTTTTGTTTTGTTTTGTTTTGTTTTGTTTTGTTTTGTTTTTGTTTTGTTTTGTTTTGTTTTGTTTTTTTCAGGGAATCTTTTCACAATGGTGTACTTTTTATGTAGCTGCTTTCAGGCCTGGGAACACGGAGTCTTTCTTTGAGTGGTAAGATGTTTTACTACATTCATCTTTTTATGTACATAGATATACATGTGTTTTAAAAAAATTGAGGTTGGAGACTAAAACCCCTTTCAAAAAGCCTCAAAATTCAAAACCCCCATTTCCCTGTTCTTCTGTGCCTCTCGGGGTGGAGGTAGCAAAATTGGGAGGGAAATTGAGCTTAGGGAGAAGAAGGGGTGGAAAGAAGGTGTTTTGAAATAATAATTTTTCTCATTATTTGATTGGTGATAGATGGAAGTAAGTTCCCTAAGTTGAGTCTGTTTTGCCTTTGATGGTAATTGGTGAGTGATCACTTCCTGTTCTTATCTGAAACCATGAGCCTTTTGCTGTCTGCTCTGTTCCCTGGCCACTGAGGAGGGGAGTGATAGAGGAATTTTGGTGGGCACCTGGTGTTGCACCATGCAACCTGGAAATAAGTAACTCAATTTCTACATAATACAGAATGGATAATATCACACCTTTCTTGTTGATACTAAGCAGATGAAGCTCAACAAGAGCAAGTGCTGGATTCTGCAACTGGGACTGGCCACCCCTGGGTGGACAGACAGACTGAGATATGAGAGGATAGAAAGCAATGCCATGGGAAGGGCCCTGGGGGTCCTACTCAATCACAAGTTGAACAGGAGCCAGCAGTGCCTTAGCAGCCAGGAGGGCCAGCCTTGTCCTGGGGGGCATCAGGCACAGCATGGCCAGCTGGGCAAGGGAGGGGATTGTCCTGCTCTGCTCTGAGCTGGGGCAGCCTCACCTCCAGTGCTGGGGGCTGGTTTGTGTCCTGCCCAAATATATCTTTTATAAAACAGCATAAAGCTAATAGAGACCATTGAAAGGAGAGCCATGAGGATGGAGAAAGGTCTCGATGGGAACAGCTGAGGTCACTTGGTCTGCTCAGCCTGGAGAAGAGGAAACTGAGGGGAGACCTCATTGCAGTCTGGAACTTCCTCATGGAGGGGACAGGAGGGGCAGGCACTGATCTCATCTTTGGGGTGACGAATGACAGGACCTGAGGGAATGACCTGGAGTTGCATCAGGGGAGATTTAGGCTGGATATCAGGAAAAGATTTTTCACCCAGAGGGCCTTTGGGCACTGGAACAGGCTCCCCAGGGAAGTGCTCACAGCACCAAGCCTGACAGAGTTCAGGAATCACTTGGACAATGCTTTCAGGCACATGGTGGGATTCTTGAGGTGTCCTGTGCTGGGCCAGGAGTTGGCTTTGATGATCCTAGTGGGTCCTTTCCAACTCAGCATATTCTGTGATTCTGTAATTCTGCCTTGGAAAAACCTACTAGTAAGAAGAAATACTTGGTAAGAATTGTCCTATTAAATATGCTATTAAGAATGATTTATCACAATACACTCAATTTTATTTGTGTATAAATGGCATTATTTTGCACATTATGCTGATTTTTAATGCATTTATGATCTGTTCTAACTGAATGGAAAATATTGTTTGAGTTTGAAAAGTATTCTCTAAAGTTGTACTGTTGTACAGTACTTTGTAAAGTTGTTCTCATAAAAGATCTGAAATAATGCACAACAATAAAAATAATTTATATTTGTTTATCCCTGAATGATTCTTCTTTTCTTTTACTGCTTTTATCAAATGTTAGCAGGATGTAAGTAGTGGGATCATACCCTCCCCTTCTGATTGAATAATGGATTCTCTGCTGCACACTGAACATGTTTTCTTTACTATAAAGAACATATCAAAATTAATAGCACTTTATATGGCTGCACTAGACAAGGTTATAAGTTGGGCAACATGATGTAATTTGAAACCAACAGATGAATGAAGCTCTCAAGTCCTTTTTCAAGCCTGATACAGAGCAGACATTAAAGTGGGTAATAATTGCTCTGTTTATCATTAAATTGCATTAATAAGCTAGGAGATATTGAGAATAACTGTAAGAAACTAGGAAGTAAGAAAGGGAAAGTGCCTATGTGCATGCTTATTCTGAAAACAGTTGATACTTCCAGCAAGTTGAGCTGTGAATAATAGGCAAAAGATGGTGGTGTATTTGAAGTACTTAAGATAAGAAGGAAGTTCTAGTGTACTATTAAAACCACCCATAATTTAGGTCAAAATTTCACTTATCCTGTAATAGTATACATATTAGTAAGAAAAGTAAGCTCCTGGAAGTTTAGTTCTGAGTTTTGGAAATATTTTTCCCCCTTAGCTGAATGTAGTCAGAGTAATTCTTTCCAATGTATGCTTGACTCATGCTGGGCTTGAGAAAGGGCTTGTGTGCCCTAAAGCTTGATCTTTCCCTTTTTCTGACAGCACTATTTGGTCTAATATAAACTGCTGTCTCTTTCTAGATGTTGATTTCAAAGAGTGATGGACTAAAAAACAGAAGAGATGGTGTTCAACTTTGTAGCACAGAAATAAATTATAAAATTACTACTGATACCTGTAGAAGCCTAGTTAGATCAGAAAGACCATTTTTTAAACATTGTGTAATGGCATTATTACTGATCACATTTCCCATTTTCCAGAGTAGTTCACAGTCATGTGGGTATGTACCATTAGCCTGGATGCAGCAGGGGAGATCAGCTGATGTGCAAAGTCTTTCCTAATCTTAATTGGCCACTTTTGCATTTGCAGATGTTAGATTTCCAAATCAATAATCCTGTAAATGCACATAAGCAGCTGTGATGAGACAGAGAATTTGATTTTCTGCTGCTTTTGAAGACGAATCGCATTTGCAATGGAAGATGTTGAACTTAAAGAGAATATGCCCTTGCAAATTCTCTTACCCAAGGGGAAATGATAAAATTGAATGTCAAGGTCAACATGACAGACAGCACGTGCCTTGCAGAAAATAAAATGACAACTTTAGAGACTCTGGGTTTTAATGAGGCCTAGGTTTTGGTTTTTCTGTGGTTTTTTTTTTGTTTGTTTGTTTTGGGGTTTTTTTGGGTGGTTTTTTGTTTGTTTGTTTGTTTGTTTGTTTGTTTCTTTTTTCCAGTCCACATGGCAACAGCAGCAGCTGAGGTGCATAACTGTGTTGGGCATGGGCAGGGACAGCATCCCAAGAAGATGCAGCAGCCGGGCAAGGACACACCATGGGCAGGGGTGGCTATTGCAGTGGCAACCAGCCCTGCATCACTGCAGGGCTAAAGAGTGCTGGACATGGTGGCAGTCACTCCTTTGGGCTCCAGCAATGGAAAAGGGTGATGGTTTCAATTAAACACCAAGGAATGTATTTAGTTTAACAATTAAATTTTGTTTTTGGACTGATTCTTGTCATGTGATTGAGCTAAATTAGACTGCAACAGCAGTAATATCAGCAAACAGGTTACCTGGTGTTTCTCAGGTTTGCTTTTCAAAAGAATAGGTGTCACTCTGCACATATTTCACACAGTGTAATGTTATAATCTTTACACAAAACACTGTGAGTATGGAATTGAAGGGAAGTGCAGGGTACGCATATGATGGCAGTTTAACATAAGAAAATACTATTATTTGAACAGTATCAGAGGATGAGCAAGATAGAAGGAAGCATATGAAAATTAAGTGATGACTTTAAACTAATCAGCTGTTTAACAATTATCTAACAATGTTATTATTTTGAGATGATGCCTGTTCTCAGTGTACATCCTAAAGTGCATTATTTTTCTTCTCTTCTATGTAACTATTCACTACAGTACTACAAAAAATGGCTGGTAAATGGCTTTCATGTAGAAAAAGTGAAGCATGAAAGTGCAATGGGATTTGGGAATTTTTACAATGGATGGTACAGGGAACCTACCACTGGTTTAATGATGTCCAGTGGAATTGCTAGAGTTCCTATTCAGAAATGTAATCCAATTCAAAAGCTAGACTAGTATGTAATTGGCAACAGCAGGGCAGCTACTTCATAACACCATGCAATTCTTTGGTTATCCTATTCTTTTCACTCTTCCTTGTGAATATATAATTTGCATAACAATTTTATAGTGACTTCTTAATAATGTGTAGCATGTCAAATGTACTATCCGATTATGGGTAATCTGATGTCTTGAAATTCATGAACAACTGCACTCAATAGCCTCAGGATGAATGTACAGGATCCTTTAACCTGATTGTCTCCTAGTCTGAGAACACTCAGGCAGGTTGCCTGTGACAAATATGCCTAGATTAGCTTCCTTGCTGTCTTCCACTGAAGTCTCAGCAACCAGAATTCACATGAAAGAGAAAGAAAATGAAACAATTCACCCTACCTATGCTACTCCACCATTCTGGTATTTACGGTGCTGGAGAGAAACATCTGTCTCTGCACGAGCAGAGTATGTGAATGCATATGCTTGTGAGCACCATGTTTATATGGGTGTGTGGATGTTTATTTTTTTAAAGTCTCTGAAGACTTTTTCTTCTACATTTATGTAGCTGGGTGGGGAGGGAGGAATATAATTAGACACTTTCCCTTTATGTCATTAAAAAATAATTTGAAATCTATTAAAACAGTATTGTGAGACTGTCCTAAGAAGAGAAAGCCATACTTGTCCTGTCCATATCCATACCCTCTGTCTGGAGGTGGTCCTGGCATGCCCTGCTGTGCCAGCTGTGCTCAAGTCATACATTTGATCAGCTTGGTCCAGATTATTCTTTCTCAGAAGAGGTCTAGGAAGAGATCTAGAGGTTTTGCAATGCTGTAAGGAGTTTAAGTTGCCCATCTCAAGCACTCTTAAGGCCACAGAAGGGCTTTGCCATGAGATAAGCACAGAAGGGAGTGACAGGACAGTGTGAACTCCAGGCCTGGCCAGATCTGTTTAGTTCATCCTGGTTAACATATCTGGGCAGAAATTCCCAGTATGGCAAAATGCATAAAGCAACTGCTTATGCACATATCACTGGTCAAGGATTACCCAAAGTTATGGGAGAGATGGTATCTGCCACCACCAATGAGCATCAAAGCCCACCCAAACATACCTGCTTGGGTACCTGGAACTTGGACTGTAAAAGAAATATGTATTTCTTTTACAGAAGACTGTAAAATAAACCCCTATATCAGGATTTTTAGATAAGATAAAGGTGGTACAATTTTCTGGGTGTTGTTTCAGACGTAAGGGGAGGTTAACAAAACTGGGGGAGAGCAATGTATCACTGAGAATGGACAAAGAAAGGCAACACAGCAACTGTGCTGAAACCCGCTTGGACTGGGTAAAATGTAGTTCCAGCAGGGGAAGATGGCAACCAACCAACTGAAGGAACTCACTGACTCAAAAGAAGAGAGAGACTGAGCATGGGACCATTAGCATTAGAAGTGAGGAAACCACTTAACCAATAGAATAAGAGAACTGTGTAGCCAATGAGCATTAATTTCTTGTTTGCCTAGATGTACAAATAGTGAAAAGTTTTAAGCCACCTCAGGACTGCTCCACTGAGAAGCTCAGGATAAAGAACCAATAGGATGCTGCTGGATCCATGGATGGTGACTATCTTGATCTCTCTCTCCCTCCCTTTCTCTCTCACACACACACATACACATATATCCCCCTCACTTCTATTTCTTTCCATCTTTTAACCTTACATTCATGCTTAAATAAAATGTGTAATATTGGCTTCAGGCATATGATCTCATTTGCACTTTAATTTGGGTAGAGCTGTCTCTCACCAATAGGACCTTGACAAATGTAATCAGCAGACTGTGCACCTGCCTGAACCAGCTCATTAAGTGAGCTTAATTGATAAAGTAAGCACATCCAAACAAAAATAAAACTAAATCATTTGGAGCAAATGATGCACGCAGCTGAAGTAGCACCATGATTTTTGTTAAAATTATTTCTTGTGAATGCCCCACTGAAACTGGGGAGTCTACAAAAGCCAAAATCCGAATCTGTATGCGGAACCAAGAGATACCCACCCTTCACCACTGGACAAAGTCTGAGATGTTAAATGTCCAGGTCAGTCTAAGTGTTTTGAATTGTGAATTGACATGTAATTACCACTTTGAGAAGAGGGGCATTAGGAGCTCAGTTACACTAAATTAAAGGCATTTTGTTCCAAGATTATGACTTGTTAACATCTTCAGAAACATCTATGTGGTTTTGGATATGGATAACATCTAAGCCTAAGGAGTCCCTATTTATCTTGAGAGTAGCTCTAGTCTGATAAATGTAGCTCTAGTCTGATAAATGTCTGCTAATATAATAAAGATATGTATTCTTAATGAGAGTGCTTGTGCGTTAACATGAGAAAACACAGATAAAATATTCTCCTGTTGCAAAAGAAGCAGAGTGTTTGTAAAAAGGCAGTAGATGAATAGAAAACAGGCTCTTGTGTAATATCCACGTCTTTGTTGGTAGTGAACAGATGCTACACCAGCAGTCCTGGAACTTTCATGCAACTGCTATGAACATGTTCACAGCATGAGAACATGGGCAACATGCTGTTAAAATGCTGCTTCCCAAATCCCAGGACTCCTATAGAGCTCTTGTAGTCTGCCTTAATTCAAAGGCATGCTTAAAAAAAGGCCCTTTACAGTGAAGCATTCTGAAATCATGTCAGTGATTTTATAGTTCTGTTTATGGCTGAAGGACCAGGAAGGAAAATATTCATCTTGCTATTTCCTGATGTATAAGAATCCATCTCTGGGTTTGAGATTCTTGGTTCAAGTACTAATAAAGGACCTTTTCAAAAATCATGTAGTAACTTAAAGGAAGGATTTCATTAACCAGATTTTTATTGTGCTGCAGATACATGTATTAAGAAGCCACCACTGTACAGTGTTATAAGGATTTTTCTGTTTTCATCAAACACATGTTAGAAAGGATAAATGCTACTAGGCAAATAATCTTATACAGAATCTATACACAATACAGCATAAAAGGAAAAGTTTTGTTTGCTTTTGTTTCTGAAAGTATTTTCAGGAGCATGTTTTGCTACTTAAGTCATGTTGGAATAAATTACGTGCTTGCAATAGTGAAGAAAATAGAGGAAAATAAACTTTATTTAAATAAAAGGTCTAAAATAAAGAAAGGGAATTACTGAGAACCATGATTATTTAGCAGAATATTAAACAAACTCTTCTTTTCTTCTGATGATAATATTTAATGATAGGTACAGTGTCAGTGACAACAAATACCTGCAAAATCAGGAAGAGGTAAGAAAGAGATAGTTATAGCTCTGGACATGTTTTAGGTTGGATTATATATTATGTGCTTTCAAATCCTCAGTCCTCACGGAGGCACGAATCTAATCCTTAGTCTGCATAGAAGACATAAACCCACAAAGGAATAGTGAGAAAACTTGTTTTTTCATTTTTTACAGTAGCAACCTCTTACATTGCATTTCTGGCTTAATGGTAGAGAAAGTATGTCTATATTAGTCTTTGGGCTGCCATGCTGAAGCTTCTTTATACAAGTTTATGTTTTTTGTCTGTACTGCAAAAGTACAAATTAGGCAATTTCAGTACACTGTAATTACCTCTGAAGTGACTGCACCATGAACATCAAATCAGAAAAAGATGGTTTTGGGAGAGAAAGAGATATCTGCATATACATTTTTCAGCTCTGAAAAGTAATAGCAGCTACTCTTTGTACTGTGGGTCACCTTCTAGGTATAGCTGAAGGTACAATGATAACTGGCTTAATACACTACCAAAACTCTGGGAACAGGAATATTATGAGGCACTGGTCAATTTATGCAAAGGCCCATTTAAAAGTATTCACAGCAAAATAAATTTTTTCACAAACCCAGGACTTTGTGTTTGAATGATTGTTACTCCTTGGGACAGGACAGCATAGTTCAACCACTTCCAGACCACTCTGCCACATGAAATAAAGTATACTAAAATGAGATAATGAAATTTATTTTTTCAAGAAAACCCTATAAAATGCTAATGTAAACAAGTCCTAATATATCTTATTACACTGATTAATATGACAGTCCCAGCCTATTATGATCAGATTCATGGTGTTATTGTAGCTAGCTGTCAATTATGTCATGTATGGGCACTTCATAATAAAAGATTTATTTTCCTTTGTTTACAGGCCTCAAACTACTCTGCAAGGCTAATTTTTATCCTAGCTACAGAATTATATGACCTTGTTAGATAGCCATTATATACTTTGTTTGTGAATATATTTAACACTCAAAGGCTTTGCAATAGAGAATTGAAGAAAATTTTTACCTTGGCCTCTCAAATTAAATGGCTTTCTCTGCTTTCTGTATGTACAAAATAGTTAAGAAAGAAATGGAAATATTACTATCAGTGGCAGGATGTCTTAGTGCTATGTCTCCCTCTTTTATTTCTTCTCCCTCCTCCCAGAATAGTGAACAAACATGTCAAACCCCTTTTAATTAATGGCAAAAATTACCGAAAATTTTTCACATACTTGATACTGCTTCTATAACTTCCAGCATGGACTGAATTCCAGTGTATGTGACATAAATAATTGTTACCTTTTTGTTGGGTTTATTTAGCAGAGCCACTGTGTATATCTGTGTACACATGCATGCACAATACTGTATGCATGCTTGTTGCTGGAAAATTGTTGTGGGTTATTCCATATAGTCTCTGAGGGAGAATGGGAGCTGAAATTGCATTGCAACAGCAATTTCAAAGAGGAATGGATCCCAGTGCCTGAGGCCAATTTCGAGGAAATGGAAAGCTGCTTTGCAAAGCAAGTTTCAGTCTATACAGAAGCCTGTCATGCATCTCACAGGACTGCACATTCACATAACCTCAACTGAACTTTTGAGATTTTCTTGGTGTTTTTTAAAGCTTTGACTCTTAGAATCATGCATGTTTTGCTTAAAAATTACTTTCATACTACTTATGTACAACAAAAGCTTTACAAGTCATTTGCCTAGAACTTAATTGTTAAAAGCCAAATGAGAAGTACAACAGGACTTAACGTGTTTTTGTTATTGAAAATAAATTTTTTTGGGGATTTGGCTTGATCTGCTGTGTTTGATAGGCAGAATGCTTGCAGAAGAAGACCTTTCTATTTTAAAATCTTTTAGATATACAGCAAAACTATGGCCTGGTCAGTGATGATTGCTTGTTGCTTTGTATCTACAGAAGTGTAGTTCAGATTTTTAAAGATCAGAAATACCTAAACTAAGAATGTGTACTCTTTAGACTTCTTCTAGGAAGGGTCCAGATGTCTTAGGGAAGACTTCAAATGAACTTCCAGTGATCAGGAAAATTGGTCTCGTACAGATTTTTTTTTGTGTGACTAAAAGGGAAGGCAAAACCAAGAAGAAGCCAAACCCTAAGATGACCAAAGCAACAGTCTGGAAATAGCAACTATTCCTTGTTCTGGGGATTTCAGTTCAAACTTTAGAGATCATTACACCTAAAATTGCTGGCTTATTTGGATGGTGGAAGTAGGCCTTTTTCACAAACCGCATAAAATGCTTCAAAATATCTGGAAGGGTTTGTACTGAAAGGGAAAACATATTTTTAAAATTAATTGATTTGGAAAGGAGAACCAGACAGCATTTGAAGACAGAAGCACATCTGATCTGCTAAAGCAATACATAGCTGTTTTGATGTTACAACTTGTGTATCTCTGCTAATTACCTATAATTTTTCTCCTTTGTAGTGTAAGAAAGGTGAACTGGATGTTCTTTAGATGAATGAGACCCAAATGAAATATTATGAGGTTTTGATTTTAGAAGTCTGATACCTTGTTCTGATTCAGATACAGATTTCTGAGATTTTTAAGTCACAGTTCATAGCCCGAGCCTTTTAGAGAATAGCTCGTTTTCTCTCTGCTCTGTCATTTTTTCTCTTAGTTTTTTTTCTGCAATAGCTTTTACTATTAGTTTCTCTGTAAATCTCATTACATTGTCTGCCAAAGAATTTCCTATCATCATCCTCCTAGTTTCCCACTAGAGCTGTAGAAAGCCTGCATACTGTGACATCTATTTTTCAAAATCTACAAGCAAATAGCTTACCATGAACCAATAAAAGTGTTGACTTTTAAATTCATAACCAAACAGACCACTAGTTAAATTTTCTATGTATTAATGAAGCCATAAAACTGATAGAAATTCTGTGTTAAAGATCTAATTTTTGTTCCCCACCTCAGCCTTTACTGGG
This sequence comes from Dicaeum eximium, assembly GCA_013396995.1. Lineage (NCBI taxonomy): Eukaryota > Metazoa > Chordata > Aves > Passeriformes > Dicaeidae > Dicaeum > Dicaeum eximium. Next base: position 349,474 of record VWZP01006525.1, on the reverse strand, counting down.
AAAATAGATGCTTTTGTGTCAGCATTTTTGCCCTTGAGTTAAAAGCAGCTACTACTGGCATCATGTTGTGTAGATGAAAGTATTTGCAGGTGTAATTGCAATCACTGGATGAGCTGTCTTCTCATAGAAAGGAGGAAAGTTCTGTTTCTGCTTCAGGTTTTGAAATAAATTTGGTTTTAGATAGAAGCCAATTGCAGAGAAAATAGATTAACATTATCAGGTGGACTTTTACAATTTTGTATACTTGTTGGGAGAGGGATAGATTTTGCTTTGTTCTTGGTTAATTGGCTAGGCTAGGTATTAAAATATGTCAGAGGGAAAAACTTGTGGAGATAGTATATTTGCTTTCCAGGATTAATGTGTCCCAGATGTAATTTGTGAATGGTTTCAGTAGTGGTCCCTCACATTCTTTTGTGTAGGAAGTTAGCTGGTCAAAGTACAAACTGACCAGATCCCCATGATTCTCCTTATAAATGCATATGACAAAAGAGATGTTAATTGATTAAAGCAGGAGAACAAGACAACTTCACTACAAATGATTTTATAACTTTTGGAGTTATTAAATGTGAAAGCTTGAACTTCAGGGAGCTCTTGGAATGTCTCAGTGAATATTACAAGCTCCATTTGAAGTCTTGCAGAAGTTACAAGGAAGGCAAGTGTGTCTGTAGATTTTTCCTGTCTGAGAACAACAATAAAAAACAATGTTATGACTACAAGGATTTACAGCATAAGCAAAACTTTAACTAATTCCATTTTTCCGAGCTGAAATACCTGGGTTGTACCTAAAACTAAGTAAGTGCAGAATTGTTGTGAGATAGAAAATATGTCCCTGGGTGGATAAGCACTGTCAGGAGAAGCACAGACTCCTGTATCAGTAAAAAGTAACATATTCAGTATATTCCCCTAAATCCCCATATACAATAACAAGTGGTGTCTCCCAGATGCCTGTAGTGGCACTCTTCAATGTCTTTATTAGTGACATAGTGGGACAGTGCACCCTCCCCAGGTTTGCAAATGGGACAGTGGGACAGTTGATATATCTGAGGGATGGGATGCTGTTCCTTGACAGGCTGCAGGAGTGGCCCCATGTGAGCCTCATGAAATTCAACAAAACCAAGCACAAGGTCCTGCATTTGATTTGAGTCAATCACCTGTACTACCAGGGTCATCACAGACTGGATTTGGAGCAGCTTTGCAGAAGATTCAGAGGTACTAGTGGATGAAACCCCAAATATGACCCAGCAGTGTGGGCTCACAGCCCAGCAAGCCAATCATATCCTGTGCTACATGAAAGGAGGAGTGACCAGCAGGTCCAGGGAGGTGATTCTGCACCTCTGCCATTGGAACACCTGGAACACCTCCCCTATGAGGAAAATCTGAGAGTTGTGATTGTTCAGTCTGGACAAAAGAAGGCTCTGGGAAGGCCTTATTATACGACCTCTCAGTATTTATAATGGACTTGTAAAAATATGGAAAGTATTTTCACCAGGACCAGTAATGCTGGGACAAGGAGCAACACTTTTACACTGAGAGAGTGTAGATTTGGATTAGATGCAGGTAAGAGATTCTTTATTGTGAAAGTGGTGAGACCCTGGAACAGGCTGCCCAGAAACATTTGAATGCTCTTTCCCTGAAAAGAAGCCAAAATGGATGAGGCTTTGAGCAACCTGATCTTGTGGAACCTGATCTACACACCCATTTAATTGACCCATGATTCCAAGAGTCTATCACAAAGATCAGTGGAAATTGTGGAGTTATTCAAACTGTCCCATCTACATCAGGGACAAGTATATCCCCTGGGAGGAAGAATGAATTCTAGATTTTATTTTAGTTTCCAGTTAATCAGAATTCTTCTCAAAGTCAAATTTAGAATTCATAGGGATTATTTTGCTTTCTGGGAAGTTTCTGTCATTTGCTTTCCTATAGTTCAAATCAACCTTAGGGTTGCCTAAAAGCTTTATTGTTCAAAGCTTTAGAAAAACTTGATCTGACCTTTGTGAAAACAACAGAATTCTTTTTTTTGTTAGGCAGTTACTGAATCTTGGGGTTATTAAATAAAAAATATTGATCTTTAATGAAAATTTCTGTGGGTAGTTTTAAACATGAAGCAGTAACTGAAAGATATTAAGTAGATGCTTTTGTGGTGAATCACTTGAGTCTCATAATGAAATTTTCCCCATTTTCCAAGAAACAAAAGGGTTTTATCTCTACTTGTGCTCTCTCATAGTTTATAGTTAAGAAATTTCCAATGTTTTCTAGAAAGCTAATATGAATTGTAAGTAACTTCTGTAAGAAATATGAGTGTATACAAAAGAAGTTCAGAACAACATTCAGTCATGTTAATTTCTGTGAATATAACTTGCAGCTTTGCAAGTGGTAAGCTGCAGATTTGGAGTCTTCTAGTCCTGAAGAAGTCTTGCTTCAGGAGTTTATTAGCTAAATGTATCAGTTTTGGACTGCTATGAAGAGTTCATCTTACCTGCTCTCTCCTTCTCAGGAGTTGCTGCTGGAAATGTCATTTTAGTGTTCAGGCTTTCATCTTTAGATTAGAACTCAGATATTTAATATTAGAAATTGAAAATCTTAACTGCACTCTTATGTCACACTAAAATCACTCCCTATTACACCTCATAAATCTATGACTCCATGACTTTTGAGATATTCACTATCCATATTGGTCTTGCATAACGTGCTAGAGGCCAGAGACACAAGGACCTCAACTACTAAATTGTATATGCTGACTGTTTTTATATTTGATAGAAATTGGTCTCAAACTATGCTGGTTGATGCCAACCAATTCCACCTGGTTTGGAAGAATCTCCATAATTATGTGTGATATTAATGTTCTGGCTGCCTCATATGTGTTTGCAAAGGTTTACTCTGCTATTCTGAGGATTAAAACTAGATTACTGATTTTCATCAGCTAAAGCTTGAATCAGCATATGGCCTGAGGCTCAGGAGCACTCCAGTCTCTAGATTTGGTAGGGATCAGTTATTTTCCATCAAAAAAAAAGAAGTGTCATTGTGAATTGTGTATAATTTTTCATTAACAACAAATGACTCCCAAGATTATTTCTAAGTCTTGTGCTCATGTAAGCACTCTTATTTTTAACTAATTTTCATTGAATGATGAGGGGGAAGAAGTTTACTTCTTTGTGGAACTACTTTCACTGTATTTTTTAATTTTTCTGGGTTTAAATGTGTAGTGTAGTGTATTTGTGCTGTGTATTTGTTTTTCTGCTTAATGGGTAATACACAGCTTCAAAGATCTTTCTGCAGTTAATCAGCTGTAGGGAGCTGCCTTTCACAATGCTCACTTAGCAAACTGGTCTGATTTCATCTGGTATTCCCACTGTGGGGCAGATGGCAGGAAAGGCTGATATCTGTGCTACTCAGGCATGGTGTCTTCAGATCCCTGCGTCAGAACTGCATAATGTAGAGGGAAGCAATTTTTTGGCTGCTCACTCAAGATAACTCCCTTGAGTGATGAGGCATGTAAGCCTTCAGGCTCAAACCACAAACTGTTTTGTTTTCCTTGTCTCTGCTCCCTTCCTCTCCTCTCCTTCCATTTCCCATTTTTGATGAATTAGGATATAAGCTTATTAATTCCATTCTAAACCACGGCTGAAGGTGAAATAATATCGACTTAATGATTTCATTCTGTTTCAACAATTGGAACAAAACAGAATATGCTATTATGTAAGACAAATCTCAGTGCGTTATAACTGGCAAATGTTGACAACAATCTTACTGTGTTAAAACAAAATACGTAGGCTGCAATCAATCTCCTTTTTAGCTTTCATGAAACCTTAATGTCTGTATTTCACACAAAGCTGTAACTATGATTCTAATGTAAAAAGAAATATTTAATAAAATTTCTTTTCTTTGTGTTATTAATGTTATTCTGCATAGTCTTTTTAGCCTGTGTAGTGACAATGCAATAGAGAACACAGTTTGCTCTCATTTCTCCTTATATCCTTTCTATTCTGTGAACATCAGGGCCAAAGCAGGCCACAGCAAAAAGACCTTTAGAATCCCAGATAAATTTCCTCTGTACAGTTCAAAACTTTAAAGGTCCTAAATTATTCTTTTAACTCATTTGCATTGAAATTTAAATTTGTATGTTATTCCCTGAGCTTCACTTTTAAAATCCAGTGTAAGATAATAGCTTCATTAAAGTACTGTAAAATAGTGAAGTTCTTTACACATTTCTTTAAGGACAGTGCACTGTGAAATTTGACTTAGTTATGACTATGTTTCAGCTTTGCCTTTAATATTTACAGATAGTGGATGATGAAGACAACAATAGGCTTTTTATTTTCTGAGTCAGAAAGAAGATATTGGATCCCTAGGCACTCAGTATGTAATTCTTCTAAGGTGGAGAAAGGTGTTAAATTCCAACCTTTTTTTCAGCTGAGTCATTTTGTCATTGATGTACCACTAACAGAGTTGCATCCAGTTAAACTGCAAGCAAAGTAATTCAGCGTGTGGTTTGGTGTGAAGGTTGTAACCCTACTCTTGTGCCCCAGGTCTTTTGAATGCACATTTTTCCTATTGTAACTGGCTCACTGTCCTTCAAGTCACCCCCTCTCAAGGAGCTTACTGTTTTCAGTTTTAGGGAGCTAAAATAGCCTGCCAAAACTCCTGCAAAACTACATATCTTGCCATGGTTTGATTTGTTTCACTGTAGGAAGTGTAAGAAAGAGACCTAAATTCCTAATTCCAGGACTCCTAATTCCAAACAAGTGGTTTTTGTTGATTCTGGGATGCATGATAGCTCTTGACGAACTGGAAGAAGTGAGGAACAAGAAAGAAACTAGTGGAATCCTTCATGCATTTTACAAAGTGTTTGCACTGATTGCAATCACAAGGGAATCTATAGAAATAAATAGGTGAGAAATAAATCTGTAGAAATCTATAGATTATTCCAGTTTCTGACTCTCTCCTTTTCTGTTCATTTGCCACAATCTTCATGGTATACAAGCCAAGATGGCTTTTCAGGTAATCTGCTTTTATGGAAGCTCATATAGAGAGACATCTGGCCTTTTTTTCTGTGTCTTCCTTATACATCATCATGGGGAGAACAGATCTGGTGGTGTCAGGGTATGGAAGAATTGTGTGTGCTGATGGAATGTACAGACAGAGGGAAGATGAATCATGGTTTGTAAAATCCAGAGCTTTGTCATCGCCAGGTGAGGTTTCAAAGGGACCTACACAGACAGCTGAATATTTTTTAAGTCCAAATTCATGCCAGTGGAAATTATGCTAATCAATCTACTGTCCAAAATTGGGTTATTTTCTGAAATGTTCATTCGTACCTTGAGAACTCAGGAGAAATCAAAGCCTCCATTGTATTAGTAGCTGTTATAACTCAGTTCCTGTTCTTCGGAGGTTCTCCAACAAGAAAAGTAACAAAACAAGTAAAGTGGGATTGAAATAACTTAGCAGGATTTATGGAGCTTGATTAAGAAACTAGGTTTCATATTAATAATTTGGATTTCTGATTACATTGCTGTGAAAGCCATAACCTTGTATCAGAAAGTCACATCTATGACATGTAATACCTAGAGAAATTATGAAAAGCTAATGCACAGTGGAAGTGGAAGGTGATATGAACAAACATGCATTATCCAGCCTGTAAGTATTCTAACAGCAGTTTTATTTATTAAAGTACATAGATTTATTGATTTTTAATATTCTTGATTAGTGCTCATTTGTAACAAACATCTGGCTTTGCATGATATTTATTCTTGGCCATAAACTCTTCATTGAAGGGTCTTGAAGGTTTTGAGTTGAATTCTGAAAAGGAAGCTGTGTGTGAGACCTTTGTCATTGAAAGCCCACAGAAAGTTTGTGTACAGAAAGCAAAAGCAAAATATGTACGCATTTCAAGAGTATAAACATAATGGAGATGGCTTGTTATTCACATCAACCTTTGAGCTAAGGGCAGAAACTGCATAAGAGCAAGTTAAATGGTATTTTTTAGCTGAAAGGAATGATTACAAATCTGTCATAGGCATTTTCAAGGCAAAAAAAAGCAACTTGGATTTTCTTTTTAAAAACAAGATTAAAATTTGAAAAATGAAAAATGAAATTCACCTAGTCTTATAAATAATCTAGTATTAAATTAATATATTAGAATTAATTAAATGATGGGATGGGAAGGATTTTTTTCTGATTTTGATGTGCAGTCGTCATTGTGCTGCTAATTTCGTGTATGCTTAAGCTTTGCACCACATCTGGTGAGATTTGAAAATAAACATCAAAGTTATAAAACATTTGATGTCTCATGGCTCATGTATGGAAGTCATAGAGTTAGAAAGAAAGTATAAACCAGAAGCCTCCCTCTAATCCACCCCACCCCTCCCCCCAAAAAAACCCCAAAACCTAAGCTTTCCTCCTGGAGGTGAAAACGTGAAATAGTCTTCAAGATTACAGATTGAACATTTCCAATGAATTTGTTGAAAACAATTGTCACAGCTGAGGCTACTTTTGGAAAAATATTGGATTTAGTATTTGTGACAATACATGTACAGCAACTGGATAGAAAGCATATACTGCAATATGATAACTCACAAAGAAATGAAAAATAAATTTAATTACTCTAATCTCAAAACCAAATAAATTATGTTCCAAAAATATATTGCTTGATAGTAGCATAATAGCAGAAACTAAATTACGGTCACTTAAAAAAACACAGATCAGTTTTCTTCTGATGGCAGAATTAAGTTCGTCTAAACTTACAAAATATAATATCACTAACTTCAGATTGTTATGAAATAAGAAGAACTTTGTACTGCTGTTCCTGTTTTGACTTTTTCAGTGTGATTAATAAAGAACACTGGCCTATCTGGACATTTTTGATTTTTCTCTTTTACAGCCTTTGTACTTTAAGAAGTGAGGTGAGATCATAAAAAGGTCATAAGAATCAGTATAAGAATACAAAATACAATTTTGTATACATCAGAAACTGTTTTTGTGATTGAAAAAACCTGAGGATAAATAGCAAGTAAACTATGAATTTGTGCACAGCTGATTGGGAAATAGTGCTATATAACTTTCTAAAAACACTGCTTATTCTAATTTTTATCTCAATACCCTTGATTATCACAATACTTAATCTTTAATGAGGTCTAGGATGATTATGGAAAGATACATCCATCAAAAACAAATCTAAACTTCTATTGAAGAGACCAGTTACTCAAAAATGAGGAAAAAAAGGCATAAATCCATGGCATATTATGCATACAAGCCTTTTTTTTTCCTTCCACTTTCCTTGTTCTGAAAGACATATTTGTGTATTGGGCAGAAATAGGCTTCTTAGGTGGAACAAGCCAAAAGCAGCTGGCAGGAATTTACATGAGACAGCTCCTACCTGTTTCTTTTCATGCTATGCTAATGCAGCTATTGTTTTGCAGTGCTCTATCACTAATTTTTAAGATCTCATCTGAAGAAGTATAGAAGTCTTAAGATATTTCTTACTGAATTTGTATTCTCTGCAGTTTGAAGTGCATCTTTTTTTTTTTGCATTACTTGAGGGAAGAGTTTCAGTTGGTGTTAAATGTTTTGTGTCTGAATTCTATTTTTTCCTTCAAAAATTTTTCTATACCATTTCCCAAGTGTTCAGAGTTCCTGTTTATTGATATTATTATTATCTGCTCTTATATTTCCACATTTCTTTTTTGTTCTTGCAAGCTTTTGACTTCCTTTTCATGTCCTAAGGTGGTTTACAGGTTATTGGGATGTACACTGCAAGTGCATATTCTGACCTGTGAGGTATCTGAAGTGCAACCTTAAAACGAACCCTTCAAATCTAAATATCTAAATGGGGATTGCTTGTTATGTGAAACCTGATAGTGTAGTTAGATCATTATTGTCTTTAGACTGAAATATGAAAGCACAGAAAATTCAAAATGCATAAAGTGTGTTGAAGTTTCTTTTATTTTTAGGTAAAATTCTTTGCATTAGCAACTGTAGAAGTATTTGACATATGACTCAAATTCTGCCTTTCTTTTCATTTAGATTAAGTATATAATCATGCCTTCTGCCCTATTCATGTCACTAACACCTTATATATTGTTGCATGTTACTTCCAGAGTAGCACAGGCAGGATTTCAGCTTGGCATGAAAAGGGGAAAAATATTCCCAGATCTGAATATTTCCTTGTTTTGATTTCAGTTTGTCCCTGTATTAATTGTTTCAGTTTTTTAACCAAAAAATTGTGACTTTTTTCCTACATTTCTTTTGTCCTTGACATTGCAAAACATATCTTTCTGGACCTGTGCCTAAGGTATCCAGTCTCAGAGAAGTAGTTTCAAAGGTTTCCATAGAAATACTAATTGAAACTTAAGGATAGCACCTTGACCTCTATTACTTAAATAGATCTAGAAAGGCAAGTAGTGTTATTTCACTATTCAGTGTATTGGTGTAGCTGTGTATCTCTTATATTTAGTCCATGTTTTAAATTTTAGCTATAAATTTTGACATTTATAAATTTAGAGTTCAGGTATCTTCAAGTAAAATTTCCCATACTTAAGATGTACTAGTTTCAAAAAGCTATTTGTAAGCATACCTAAAATGAAAATGAATACAACAAACAAACTGTTCTCCCTTATTCTGTGAAGCACAATAAAATGCTCTTATTTAGTATTGACTTTAAGACAACACAAAAGTCTTTGTGGGTAATTGTGGGTGAAGAGAAAGTAGGAGGGAGAAAGTAGGAGGAAGAAAGTAAAATATTTTTGTAAAGGGAGTAGATGAGTTTTTTTGATGTTCAAAGTGTATGAATTGTGACGAGTTTCCTATCTTCCATCTCAGATAATTGGACAAGTGAGAATGGTGAGAAGATTAGAAGCAGATTACTGTTCAGTTTGGTTATTGCCTAATTTGGCTTACCAGGAAGCAGTTCTAACCATGTGCTACACAAAAGGCTTCAGTCCAGTCTGAAGCAGAACCTCGACTGTTGTTCATTGGGGGTATATTAAGAAATATGTTCTTCATGAACACAAAAGCAGTAATATGCCTAGGAAACTTGAAGCAAGTAAGCAAAATTTGCAAAATGTAAAATGTCATTATAAATTTGATATGGACATGTCTGGAGATGCAGACCTGAAACAATTTGTAATAATTGAGAAGTACATACTGGGTTTGGACTCTAAGGTGCTTCAACAGCCAGGGTAAAGCACTGCTCACTGGTGTGTGGTGTCTCATAATTTCCATTGTCTTTATTGGTAAAATACTTGAGACTTCCCAAAAATGCATTAAAAACCTGACTAGTATCTTTTATGTATATGTTTTCCAGGAGAGGAAATGAGGCAGTATGTGTGCAGTATTATTTTAATTTTAATTGTAGAGCTAACTGATTTTTTCCAAAAGCCAGATGGGTTTACCCTGAGTAAAAATATTGAAAGAAAAGATAAAATTTTCAGTCAAGCTATTATGAAAATGTGATTCCTTTTAAAATATCCTTATTCTGCTAAAAAATTCTAGATAAGATACCATGTAACTATTTGTCTATTGTATGGTTACAGTGAAGAATACCACAAAAAATAGAAAAACACTGCAGCTGTCCAAATTTTAACTATTATAATTTATTATCTTATTATGAGACATAAATGATAATAAAATATTACTTCAGGTATTTTAATTTTTAGAAGTATTTTAGAGCAAAGAATAAGCCTTCAAGCATAATTTAAATAAGAAATAATAAATGTGTTTAGTTACATAGACAAACTAGTGTGGTAAGATACAAAATGAGTAACTGCTTGGATTTGATAATCTGTAATGAAATCCCTTAGCATTTCATAAAAGTGTAAATTCTTAAAGAAATCTAACTTTTGTAAAACCAGTGCTTCAGTGCTTTAAACTAGCAGATTTTTAACATTTTTTATCACTTCCTAAAAAATGTTCCTGAAAAGTTTTAATGTCATGTATTAAGTGGCCATGCAGGAAAAACAGAATTTCTTTAAATATTTGTACTGTTTATATATTTTTCCAAATTAAAAGAAACTTAAATTGCAGATCAGGTTAAAAATGGGGTAGCTATTCAATTCATTTAAGTTTAGTCCAATGTTTCATGGTTTCTTTATTCTATTGCTTGCTGTGCATGAAGTGATATAACTTCAGTATGCAACATTTCAGAGCAGCAGCAATCAGTTGGAGAGGCCAAAGCTAGTTGTCTTGACATAGAGGATATTGAATTTTGTTTATGATTTTAAAAAAAGGAATTTAACCCAACTTTTCTTTCCTTAGATGTTACTCTGTGTCTCTAACCATGAAAAGCAAACATATGATTGTTAAAAGACAGGTGACTGGCAGTGTTGTTATTTTGTTTATCCAAATTCAGGGTTTCTTGAAAAACATGTAACAGACATGGTACTCTGTTTTATCTGTGACAAAAAAAAAAAAAAGAGTGCAATGAGGTGTTTTGACATATATTGGCAAAGACTTCCATAATATAATTTATCACCAAGAGCCCTCGTGGCAGATAAAACATAGCATGTTTTCATCTCTTTTTCCAGAGTATTTTGTGGCCAGCTGATGAACATCTGTTAATAAAGGATTTTTCCTAAATGCAACAACTTGAAGTTTTTAATCATCCTGGTAGCTTTCATGAAATGTTAACAGCAAAACTGAGATCTATGAAACTTTCTTAGCAATAATTATTATTCACTTTCTCCACTGTTTTGGAATCCCATAATGTCAGCAGAGGTAAGGAAGAACCAACATTTAAAAGACATGCTACCATTACCCAAAAGTGCTACCATTACCCATGATGTCAGCTCTTTCCCAGCCTGTTGAAACTGTCAAACTCATCTGCTATGCAGAAAATACAAGGGAAGTGTTTGCTTCCCTATGAAATAATATCAGCCATTTGTTCATTAGCACATTGTGGTGGATCAAGGGTGGGTATTCTGGTTTTTGGAAGACCCATAAAGCATGATTTAGAGCTACCACTCAGTATATTTTTCTCTTTTAGTGCAGTATTAGACTGTACACCTTGCTCCTTAAATTTCAGCAAAGCAAGTTTGTCATCCTCTGTATCCTTTCTGTTTGGATAGATCCAGATAGATACATTTACTTGGGTATGTATTTTTCAAGGAGAAATTTCTGAAGAGTTTATTTGGGGAAAAAAGCCAACATATAATCCAGAAATAGGAAATTTTCTAAATTGCTGATGTGTCTTCAGAAAAATCACATAAAGACATGCAAATCATGATGGTGGATCATTGATTGTATGTAAAACCTTGTGCAATCTTCAATTGCTTATTTTAAATAAACATTTTTAAAAGACGGGTAAATCGTGAAAATTATCCAGTATCATTTGAAAGTTTATTTATGAAATAGCATAGGAAAAATGTATTTTGAAAATATGATGAGATTGCTGCTGATCTTTGCTTTACTGACAATTTTGCTTTGCTTTCTATGTATCAGCTTGGAATAATCTTCTTGTAGCTGATCTTAGATACTTTAGAGTCATTCAAACAGCAGGAAACTGCCATTTTTCACAAAATGGTGAGGTAATTGCATTTCCCTGCAAAAAATGTTGACAAGCATGCTTTTAAATTGTATGGTAATGCTTGTGTCATATGCCACTATATTGTGCCTTTAGTGTGTGAATAAGAATTTGAAGGCTAAAGACAACTTGCTCAAAAACTCTGGATGTATTTGTGCTTTAAAGAAGTTATTTTCAAAACCAAGATCCATCAGAAACTCAAACACCTTTAATTTAAGAACTCTATTAACTGTATTTAGTTAATTATAATTAACTGTACATAACTAGAAAGCTTGGAATTGTATGCACAAAAGAAAAATGAAGAATTTTAATAAAGTTTGTTCTACAGAAGTATAGAACTACTCATACATGGCTGTCAAAATGTTTTAAAGTGATTAATTTAAAAGAAAGAAGCATCAGCAAAATTCAAATTCTTTTTCTCTCTCCTTGTGGTGGGTTTTCTCGTGCTGGTTAATCACCAGAGCACTCTCCTGCTGTAAAATAGGATCAACTAGGAGAAAAGCAAAGCAGGCTCAAAACTTCAAGAGAAAGGCAGTTTATTAACAGTAACTAAAAGGAAAAAAAAGGAAAAGAAAGAAA
>VWZP01006525.1:265799-336798 GCA_013396995.1 Dicaeum eximium | reverse complement strand
AACCGCCCCACAGCCGCCGGCTGGCCGGGCCTGGGGCAGTGGCCCAGCCGCACCCAGGCCCGGGCAAGAGCTCTCACCTCTGTGTTCCCTGCCTGGAAAAGAGGAAGCTCCTCCTTCTTCCTCCTGAATTTCTTCACTTGGGATCTCACTGAGCCGCCCATAAATCTGACCATTTCTGGGTAAGCCTCAAACCATGACACTCCTCCTACTCATTTTCATTCTTTCATTATTTCTTTTAGCAGTGTCTTTAGATACAAATGCCTTGATTTTCTGAGGTGTTGAAAATCTCCAGTTAACTAAAAGGAAGATAAATGCAGAAGGCAAAATCCACTGTTTCCTATTGTAGTGATGATGACAGCGTTTAGCGTGGCTTGAAATAACATCTAAAATATGAAACTAAGAGGAAGCAATGACCTGAGGTAGGTAATATTTCACAGATAGGGTCACAATTTGACTTAAGGAGTCAGTGACTAATTCATCAGAATGCCCCAAGTTATGGAAATACCACTACTTGACTTAAATTGTGCATTGTGTAAGAAAACAACCAAAAAACTTTTTAACATGGAACTTTAATGGATGGATTTTTAAATTTAGCAAAATAGAGAGCAAACAAATTATTTTATTTCTGTATCTTGATGAACTGTACTTTTATAGTACAAGAAATTTTGTTTTTTCCCTGAGTTTTCTGTTTTCATGCCTCCTGAAGAAAATCTTACTCTTTTCTAGATAGTGCAACTATTAATTAAAATAATAATACTTTTTTTTTTGTAAGAAATCAATTTTATATTTTATAGGCTGGACTTTTATGATTTTACAAACATAAAAAAATAAAATAATGAATAATTACTTTCTTTTCTTGTTCTTTTGCTCTGTTCAGATTGCATGAATACACACTCTAGGTGTTTAATTATTTCACTCTTGGTAATTCTGAAGCCTTGTAAAATTTTTGCCTGACTAAAAATTTCAATAACAAACTGAACTGGGTAGGAAAACAGAACAGCTGTACTTCAGAGAGAAAAACTATTGTTTACCTGAGTTCTGACAATCCTTTAGGCAGTTTACCTCTTTTACTCTCCTTTATAAAAAGGTGTGGCTTGAAAATACTTGTCATCTTATCAGGGAGCAAAAAAGGAGGATCGAGCAATTTAGGACTTCTAAGACATTTTCAGACAAATTGTGTGAAATATGATAAAAATGTTAGTTTTCTCTCAAGTCTCTTTGAAGTGCTTTCCCAGTTTACGAGAGCAACAACAGCAGAAACCTGTAATGACCTTTGATATTTATGAAGTTAATTATGTTCTTTGTGAGGTAATTATAAGTATGAAACATTTTCTTAGCTTCACTTAATTTGCATGTACTTGTGCAGTATATACTAATGTCTTCTAAGAGAAAAATAAAACAAAATAGTAGTTTACCTATTCAGTAGGGTAATGGAATGATGGGTTTAATCTCCATGGGCTTCTGAAAAACCTTTGCTTCTAAAACCCTGCACATGGAAAATTGGCATGAAACCAATATCACAAATAGCAGGATCAGTGGCAAGCATAACTGAAGGAGTCATGAGAAACATGAGTCTAAGTTTGCACCAAATAGTAGTCACATGTGTTATCTCCTGCTATGTATTGTGAAATCTGTTATGAGGTTAAAAGACTGTCTAATACTTGAAACAGATCGTTATAAGGTTTTTGAAAAATGTGAATAATATTTGCTCCTACCCAAACCACCAGGTAGTTTCAATATGGAGTGAGATTACTTTGTAGATGGCCTTTTGGGGGAACATCCTAAGCAAAGTATTTTGGAACAATTTCAGAGAAAATATGTTGACATAAGCTTTGTGTTATTTACAAATGCACTGATTTTTCTTTTTTTTTTAAATATATTTTGAGATCTATTTTTCTCTTGTAATCTACTTCCCATAACAAGGGAAGCATCCAGGTTCTTATGTTTTATTTTAAGAAGGTATTTTCACCTCCTAGACTGATTGCAGCCTAGCTCCTTCTGTATGGATGTTGTTGCTTTTTTGGTCTTTTATGACAGATGTTATTGTTCAGCACGCCATTCCCAGCTAGAGAAGTAATAAGTTCTCTCTCAGCTCTATCTCTGTACATGCTTCCCCATTACATACTCTCAAGTAACCAAGGAAGTTGTATTTTGGCACTATGGGAAGAAGGTGTGTACTCTATTACCCTGGTTTTCTTCAACATGCTGTTATGTTTTGAATGTGCTCTTCTTCTCATTTCCTGAATAATCCAACTTCATCATTACTAAGAAAAGAAACTAGTAGCTCAAGCCTCCCTTTAGGCTGAATGCAGGTATATTAAAATGCAGGAAGAGATTCAGTGGATAGTGTTGGTTTAAATAATAATAATAATTTTAAAAATCCCCCCAACGCTGTACATGTGCTCTAGGAAAGAAATCTGCACGGATTACTCTTCCTAGGAGCCGCAAATATTGTAGGGTGAGTAACCATTCTCTCTGCACTGGAAGATTGGTGAAATTCCATCCAGTATGTAATATTTTAGGCTTATTTAAATAAAACAGGGTCTGTTAAGCAAAGGTGTTTTCATGATTTTGTTACCTGAAATGTTTAGCATATACTGAAGAGTTCAGTGTTTGAAATCTTTTTTCTGGTTTTACTCTTTTGCTGTGTAGGGTAGAAAAAATAAGCACTGGAAAGCAGGCATGAAAGTAAGGTCAGTAGTTTTGCATCTGCAGTTCTATATTTGCACAGGTTGCTAGGCAATGTGAGAAAATCATAGCTCTAAACTGCAAGTGTGTTTTCAGACATCAATTATTAAAAAGAAAATCAACAACTGTATTTAGTAATATAGTTCAGTACAACTACCTTTCATTAATGCTGCTAATCTTTGACAATTATTAGGTGAAATTAATATTATACAGTCTGCATTTACTTCAGAATTGGTGGGCCCCTCCCTTGAAGGATCAGCTTATATTTGTTTCATCATACCATGATAAAAATTTCTTATTCCCTATTTGAACATAGGAACTTGATTACCTTTTCGCATTTTTGCTTCAAAAGCCATTGACTGTCATGATACATGTCGTGTGAGTTATCAGACTGTAAGAAAGTGCCTTCTTCTAGTTTTATGGCTGCTGTTGAAACAGAAAGAATGATTCTGTCTGGCACTTGGCATGTGTAAGCCATCTAATACATTTCTGATAAGGATTGAGGAAGGGCCTTCAAAATACTTACAAACTACAATATCAATGTATTGGGCCTGAGCTGTATAAGAAAAGAACATAAAAAGAAACTATAAATGCAAAGGAATCAAAGGAGAGGATGTTGCCTGTCCTGGGGCACTGTCTGAGGCTCTGCCAAAGTAGATTTGGAAGCACAGTGACTCAGCAGGGCTCCTGGGGATGTAATCATGGTGGGGCAGAAGGTGAAAGAATTTTTTTTCTGTCTCACAGTGTCACTTCACATTTTACATAATGGGTGAACATGGAGAAGCACAAGATATAAATGCTTTGGAGTCTGTGCTTCATTCCAGAATTTCTGACTCTGTTGTTGGTAATCAAGATCAATTCCTTAAAAAGTAAAAAACTTGTAACAATGAGAGAAAAGGAATTTTATGAGAGAAAAGGAATGGTTTTATGAATTATATGCTATTTTGCTGTCTCAATATTTTACATGAATAACTAACTTTAAGAGGAGAAATTAAAGCATCAGTTCAAGATTTTTGTTTCTGTGATGTTATACAAAATTCTGAATGTTCACTTTATCGTTTCTCCCTCTTAATAGATTTCATTCAAAAGCACACATGCAGATGTATTCTGCTAATAACCTAGATTCCACTCATTATATTTAAATGTCATCTGAGACAAACAGTCCTTTATGATTCCTCCTTGTTGCAGCCTGGAGGGGTTCAGTTAATGCTCTGTATCTTTATCTCTCAATGGCTCAGCTTAAATCAGTTTTAAGCAGAAAATCTGTCTGAATATGTGAAATGCTTGTGTGGCTACATAGGGTTAGAGTTGTCAAAGCTTTAGTTTATGTTAATATAATCCAGGAGGTGATTATGTCTTTTCCTAGCTCACCTGATCACATCAGAGGGCACATTTCAGAAAATTTACACAAAGGGGCCTTGAAAGGTAAACCACCTAAATCATCCAAGTATTTGCATAAGTTATAGCTGAAGTGTGAGTTTAGTTATTGAGGAACTAGAGATGAAGCAGAGGTAAAAATTATAATGTGTTCTACTAAATGGCAGAAACTATTTTTAGACAGGAAAATTTTATCAACATAATACAAAAGAATACCAAATGAAACCTCAAGTCTAACATTAGGCTTTCTTAAAATAACAGCAAGGAAGAGAAACCTGGTTGCTCTGGTTCTCAGCTCCCCAGGAGACTACAGTCTTGTTCAGCTAGATATTATCAGTATAAGTGTAAAAATAAATGTCAGTAATGTTTGACCTTCTTAAATAGAGATTAGATATTGCAATCATGGTCAGCATAGTTTTGCAAACCATTTAAAAGTTTTGTTCTCTGTGAAAAAAGTAGAATTGCATCTCCAAAATAACTTCCATGCTATCATACAGAAGTGTTTTAATTGCTTGATATTCCCATTAAAAGACACACTAGTTCAGTGTTCATGTACATGCTTGTGTGCATGGGTGCAGTGCTGCGCAACATCAACCTGTACTTGCAGGACCTTTTTGAGTCAAGGTGGATGCCTTGTTCCTATCAATGACTGCAGAGGGCTTTAGAGGGCCATTTGGGTAAAAAAGACAAGCAATAGCTGCTCCTACAGTGTCTTATGTGGGCTACATTGTCCATTCCATGTATTACATAAAATGTCCTTAACTGACTGGTTCTACTGGCACTCAATAAATAACCCACATTTTTCTTTGATTTGATAAATTGTGTCATCAGCCATTTGGAAAGGCAGGTTCTTTTGGTAGTAATTTTGTGAGAATATTTTAGTGTATTGTAGTGAATTCTGTGAGAATTCTTCACTGAGGTTTCTGACAACATGGTCTTTTCACCATAAATTCCCTTGAAGATTTTTTCAAATATTAAAATGGTAAGAGTAGTATATGTAAATGAATTAATAGAATGGAATCAGTTGGATAGTTGAGGATGTAGAGAAATGAAATATATATTTCTACAGTTTGTTGTCGTGTAAATCACATTTCCAACACTACTTTAGCATGCTTTGCTATTTTTCGTATGTAATACAATATTACCTTTTTGTAAACAAACAATATGATATTCAACATGCAGAAAATATTGCAAGGTCTTTACAGATGTAAATTTTGACCACAATTATGTAATAATATTTTAATACTATATGAAAAATATACATTTACTTCCTCATCAGCCTAAAATAAACAAGCCTTGAACCATTTATTTTCTGTACGTGGATAAGGAAAGTGAATGTAAATGAAAATCTGAAAAAAATCAAAAATGTACAGCAGCCATTAAAGATCAAAGAGAATCAATTTCAAAATGGAAGTACAATCTAGGACACAAAATACTAATATTTTCTGTCTTATACTTCTTCATTTGGAATCACTAATACTTTTATTGGTCACTATATCACTTACCCTCAGTTTTATTCAGGGTTTTAATCTCTTTTACACTCAATGTAAAACAGAATGTAAAGGCTGCTTTTCATTGCACACTTCTATATTAATAGTGGTTGATACAGAATTACTGGGTTACAGTATATAGTGAAATTAATTTAATTATATTAATCTAATTATAATGTATTGATTTAATGCTTTATCCATACTTATGTATTTATTTCCTTTCAATGGCTTTAAGAAAATACTGGAGTTGATAAGATAGGAGAGAAGAGATATAATGTAATATTTTCCTTAATAATGTAAATTCTAATTCTTTAAGGCATTGACAGGCTGAAGTTTTTAGGCTGAAATTTTTTATGTTCACTGCCTGCTTCATGGCTGATGTGTTTTCAGTTGGTTTGTAAGGAAACAAGACCTGTTCAGTCATGCTGTCATATTAGGCCCCACTTGTTTGCCTCCAAGTGCCAGTTTTTTAGGTTTCAAGGACATCAAATTATCACAAACTTTGTAAAAACCATCAGCTATGTAAGGGAGAAAAAATTAAGCTGCTGTCTCAGCTAAGGGGTAGCAGAGGAACTGAACAGACTTTTAGCTCTGTTAACTGCCAGCCAGCTTGCACACAGCTACAGAGCAGCCACAGTACTTGCTGTGCTTTCACCAGTCAGTGTGCTAAAAAGGCAGGCAAAGGACCCAGCAGCTGCCTGGGATAAAGGATGTGCCTCTTGGCACTTTGATAAAAATCCACCCCAATTGTGCCATATTATTCTCATACTAGTGCAATTTTCCTATGTGCATGTAAAAACTGCTCTGACCATAACTAGAGCTGCACATTTAACCAGGATGAAAACCTTATCCATTTATGAGTCCATTAACTCTTTGTTGGCAAGAAAAGAACTGGTTTTGAAGATTCTGACTCTGTTCATAATCCCTGTCAGATGTGATGCCTTTATTGCCCAAAGGGCCTTATGTGCCCCCTGCCCTGTCCATGGATGAATCCCCTTGAACTCAGACTGGGATAGCTGGGCCTTATATGAGCTTTCTTTGGACTCAGGCATCCCTCAGTGGCTGGGTTTCCTGGACACACTCAAATCTATGTAGTGTAGCATTTTTTTCTCCTCTCTGGGCTTTGAACCTGTTTGGAGGGTAGCCTTTTATCTTGAATGCACTTGGATGTGTGTTACAGCCTTGTCTCCAGCTCGGACTCCTCAGTGAACCTTGGATGTACATGGTAGGTGGCTTTTCTCCAGTCCTGTCTTTGTCCATGTCTACTGCAATTCCTGTCTGGACCCTTGCACAGCCCCTGGGACAGGCTGGAGTGTTTCTTTGTCATGTCTAGAGGTGCAGATACACCTTGTTGCTGTGACCTGCTGTGGGATTGTGTCCTGTTGGTGAGAGCCCTGTCTGCAGGTGTTTCCCTTGGCTCCTGGGTCACCCTGTCTCTTCCAATGACCATGTATTCATTAGTCTCTGGTACTTGGTATGAAAATGAAATGTAATGTATGAAATTAAATGAAAATGAAATGAAGCTTTCCTCCTTTAGTTTGCTTACCACTAAGGCTGGAAATCTCCTGACATAAAATGACTTTGTAAAAAAAGATAAGCACAAAAGAATACTAGAATTAAGTTGTTTATGGAGTCCTCAATTGCCAAACTCTTGTAAGATTTCTGTCTATGTCTGTTGCTATAATTACTGTATTTTGCTCAGGGCTCTGTAATGTGTATTCAGCAAATCAGCAGGCGTATTTTGTTGTTGTTTGCTGTATAGCTCAGACCTTATTTCAGTCACATTATTTGAACAGGGAGATATATGAGACAATTTTGCACGTACTTTTCTGTGCTAATCACTGTTATACTGCAGGCACTGAAATAATTATGCTAGTTTTAGCTTGAGTGTGATTATTTTACTAACTTTTTTCTTGCATAGTAACTGTCCAAATGCACTTATTGGGCAGAGGTTAAGCAAATTTATTTTTCTTTTAGTAGAAAATAAGCTGCTATGCACAGAAAAGTCAGGTTCATTGAATGCTGCAAGCTGTTGGCTTGCCTCTTCCTATATGCCTTCATGGTGCTTCCAGACCATGAATTTTTCCATATCCATAAAGCACTTGGCTTTTTATCCCACTCCTTGCCTTTAAAATCTGTCTACCACTAACCTCATATATAGGGGTCAGTATTCATAGTTTCAGCAAACTCAAACTCAGTCTCAGTGGCAGGGAATTCCAAGTAGGGCCTTTACTGACTACTTGTCAGTTTTGTTTAGAAACAGAAAAGTTTTGTTTATACTTATAACCAAAACCCTGTCACCAGACCTCTGAGGCAGAGCTAAAAGCAATTTGCCCATGAGCTCTTTTGTCGTGTTGTCTTTTTCCTTTGTCTTATTCATGTTTCCAGCACTTGTAACAAAGAAGCCAAGTCTTTTCTAGGAAGGTTTGTGTTATGCAATGCATATTTATTAATTTCTGAGGTAATTCAACCCAGGTTTGGCTCAGAAAAAGAACACAAGATGTTCCACAGGGAATTGGCCCTCTATAGTTCTTCAGTAGGTTTGCTTTCTAAGTGAAGCAATGTCTGCAGGTAGACCTAACAGCTTCTGTTTGGCTGTCGGCAGTTTTGTCTGATTTAAAATTATATGCAATAAGAAGGGAAGAAAAGGCAGTACATCACCATTGGCAGTTGTGCTAGGGGACAAAATTTATCTGCAGCAAGGCTTTCTGCAATAATGTTTTCCAGTGACTTGCATGCAGTGTTTTCATTAATGGAAATACTTACACAGTAGTTGCTGCTGCTATATGAACCTGAATTTACAGCTACTTAGCAGGTGCAGTAAGAGTTTACTAAGGAATGCTTGTGACAATTTGACACTTCTGACTATAAATACTTGACACTAATGAGACATGTTAGTGCCAGTGTAAGTTAGAAGAAGTTTAAGGATGACCTTTTATCATAGCTATTTTGGAGGAGTTATCTCTGTGCTTGAGGTTAGTTCATGCCATAGCTTCAGCCCAATAAAGGTGAGCTAGTGAGGAAACTCCTACATTTGTGATATGGGCATGAGACCATGCAACCAGACTGATGAGCTGCTGCCCCTGGTGGGTTCTTCATGCACCCATTCTGAGAAATGGAGTTTCTCAAGAGAAATGTCTCAGTCTTTGAGACTGCCTCATTTTAAAAAACCTTTGCAAAAAGGGCAGCTGCCATTAAGAGAATGTCTCTGAACTTGCTATTGGGTACAGTGTAGGGCAGAAAAATCAACTGCTTCTTGCAACACTAGTGGCACTTCTGCAATGGAAGCACCTACTTTATTCCCACCATAAAGCAGCCCCCACCAAAGAGTGGTCTGATATCACAAATGGAAGGAGAACAAGTTTAAAGAGTCTAACTTGATGTTAGATGCTGTAGAAATATTCTGAACAAAATCATCCCTGCAAAACAAATTGATTCATTTCATTATTGTAGGGGCTTCAGACTATTTCTTCAGAAATGCAAGTATCTTGTCTGGAACTTAAATAGCTTGGCAATAATATCATGGGCCACATAGTTCACCTCATTATCTGCTTCCAGAGTTGATTACAAGAAGAAAAAAAAATGTATCCACCTTATAATAAAAAGGTTCAACACTAATTGTGTAGTGTATCAGCTGAATATTTTATAGAGGTGAGAGCTGCACATAAGTTGTCTGTATAACTTATTTCAATGAGTCATTATGAGAGGGCTGGGGAGGAAGTACA
This sequence comes from Dicaeum eximium, assembly GCA_013396995.1. NCBI lineage: Eukaryota > Metazoa > Chordata > Aves > Passeriformes > Dicaeidae > Dicaeum > Dicaeum eximium. The sequence goes on along the minus strand of VWZP01006525.1, from coordinate 327,518 downwards.
TTTGACAAAGACATGGGCTTTAGAATACCTGTGATATATTTAAGATTTGGATGTTGGTACTTACTCCATCACAGCAACTTTCATTACCTGCACTTGTTTAATTTTAAGAAAATATTTCCCAAGCTAATCAGGGACTTCAAGACTGGGGGCATCCTCAGTGGCAATGATTATGCATTGGTGGAGTTTGCAGTCCTAAAGGATATGGATCACATCTGGAGTAACGTTAGGTCCCTGAACTAAGTCCCTAAATGACTTTAGGAAAGCAAACTTCCAGCTCTACAATGGGATAGTCAATAGGACCCCCCTGAGATGGCCCTCAGGGACAAGAGGGCAGAACAGAGGTGGCAGATCTTTAAGGAAGTCTTCCATGTAGAGCAAGACTTATCAATCCCCACGAACAAGAAACTGGGCAAGGAAGGAAAGACCTGGTATGGCTGAGTAGGAAACTGTTGATCAAACTAAATGGAAAAAGTAAATGCATAGACAATGGAAACAAGGACAATAACCTGGGAAGAGTATAGACATGAAGTTTGGATATGTAGCGATGGAATCAAGAAGGCCAAGGTGAAGCTAGAACTGAACCTGACAAGGGATGCAAAGAATAACATGAAGGTACAAGTATATGAACCAGAAAGTCAAAGAAAGAGTAACCCCCCAACAAACAATGCTGGCAAACTGGTAACAGTGGATGAGGAAAAGATTGAGGTATTCAACTTCTTTGACTCAGTCTTCAATGGCAACCTCTCTTCTCACACCTCTTGTGTGGATGGACAGCAGGATGGGAGCAGGAGGAGCAAAGTCTCTCCCACTCTAAGTAAGGATCAGTCTATGTGACTTGATGAGATGCATCCCAGAGCCCTGGGGGCACTGGCTCATGTAGCTGTCAGGCCTCTCTCCATGATATTTTAAAAATGCTGGCAGTCAGGTGAAGTCCCAGGTGACTGGACAAAGGTAAACATTGTACACCCATCTCTGAAAAAAGTAGAAAGGCGGACCCTGGGAACCTCCAGCCTGTCAGCCTCCTCTCTGTGCTTGGGAATATCATGCAACAGATCCTCCTAGCACATGCTAAGGCACATGGAGCACAGGGAGTTGATTCGGGACAGTTGGCATGGCTTATCCAAGGGCAGGTAAGCAACCTAGTGGCCATCTATGACAGGGTGACTACATCAGTGGGCATGGGAAGGACTATTAAAGTCACTTCTCTGTAAAGCCTTTGACATGAACCCCCAGAATAACCTTTTCTCTAAATAAGAGATGAATTTGATGGGGGGACTGTTTGGTGGATATGGAATTGGTTGGATGGTCGTATCCAGAGGATAGTGTTCAATGGCTCAAAGTCTCAGTGGACATCAGTGACAAGTGCTGTCCCTCAGGGTTCTGTATAGGAACCAATATTATTTAATGTCTTCATTAATGACACAGGCAATGACAAAGTGGTCAAGCTCAGCAAGTTTGCGGATGACACCAAGCTGAGTGATTCCATTGATGCACCTGAGGCATCCAGAGGGAGGTGGACAAGCCCAAGAAGTGGGCCAGGGGAATTCCAAGAAATTTCACAAGACCAAGTGCGAGGGGCTGCACCTGGGTTGGGGCAGCCCCCAGTATCAACCCAGGCTGGGGGAGAACAGATCAAGAACAGCACTGATGAGAAGGACTTGGGGGTGCTGGTGGATGGAGGCTGGACATGACCCATCCATGTGCACTTGCAGCCCAGAAAGCCAAATGTGTCCTGGCCTGCATTCAAAGCAGCATGGCCAGAAGGGTGAGGGAGGGGATTCTGCCCCTGTGCTCTGGTGAGACCACACCTACAGTGCTGCACCCAGCTCTGGGAGCCCAAGCACAGGACCCAGCAAGTCCAGGGGAGGCCACCAAGATGATTAGACATAGAGAAAATCTCTCCTGTAAGGAAAAACTGAGAGAATTTTGATTGTTCAGCCTGGAAAAGAGAAGGCCTGTGGGTGACCTTATTATGGCCTTCCAGTACCTGAAGAGAACCTACAGAAAAGATGGAGAGAGATTTTTTATGAGGGCATGTAATGAAAGGACAAAGGGGAATGGTTTCACACAGAAATACAGTAGGTTTGTATTAGAAAGAAAAGAATTCCTTACTGTGAGGATGGTAAGGCACTGAAGCAGGTTGCCCAGTAAGTTGTGGATGTTCCATCCCTGGAAGTATTCGAGGCCAGGTTGGATAAAGTTTTGACCAACCTGGTCTAGTGGAAGGTATCCATGTCCATGGCAAGGGGATTGGAAATAGGTGATCTTTAAGGTCCCTTCAAATCCAAGCCATTATATGATTCTTACCTCAGTAATTTTACTCGCTGATGGAAAGGGAGGCAGTGTGCAGTGGTGAGTTTAGATATGTGCTCTTGCATGACCAGTGATTGTGAAGAGAATTGTGCTAGTAGTGCAGCTTCTTAGTTTTTAAAGAAATCTCTATGCAACTTTTTATTTTCTTTACCTGTCTATGTTATCTATTGATGCTTGGGTGGTTTAGAAAAAAGCTGCAATTGTACATGGGTGTTTTTGTACTGAATAACCAGTCTGAAGGAAGCTAATTTTTTTTTTTTTTTGGTGAGACTTTTTCTCACCTTGACTCAGTTGTAATTCAATAGATGATTCAGGTGCTATTCTTAATCCAAATAATATTTATTACTCCATTCTGCAGTAATTGGTAAATTCTTATTTGGACAGTGTTTATTTTATAAGACAAGTCCTGACTTGGTGGTTTGTTCTTATTGAAGTATCTGGAATGCAAATCACATATATAAACTAAATGGCAAAGAGCACAGTAAGTTCAATTTCTGACCTCATTCTGGTAGGTTACAATGACTGTGCAGAGGTGGAAGTAAACATATAAATAAAAACAATTTCCTAACTGCTTCTCATTTTCAGTAGGTCAGGATATAGAACATATACAATATTACTGATTTAATGCACTATATATTTTGTTGTTTAAAGAAGTAAATGAATATCTGTACTCTAGGTTTTTCGGCACACTAATCCATTATAAAATGAGAAAGTTGACAGGATGTTTGCCCAAAGTGTAAATGTATGTGTGAGTTGCATGTAAGTGATGAAAAAAACCCAACTGAATTATCAAAAGATTAAAAAATAAAATTGGATGTAGAGAGATGCAATATATTTAATATGCATAGGGAAAAAAATTTTTTTCTTGAATAAATACTTGGGTTAGAACAGGTTTTTTTTTTGAGTTTCTGTTTCATACAGCAGGATGCTGTAACAGTTAATGTTACTACTTAATGTAAACACAAGCTTATCCCTCCTTCTTTTCTGTGCCACAACAAACATTTATAGGTTTAGAGAAATAAACCCAGTGACTATCCACATCTGGACTAGATATCTACTACCTAAGTTACCATTTCCTATCAATCAAAAAGCTGACTGAATGAGTTTCTCCCTTGTTTCCTTTTGTTAGTGAATTGCACTGGTCACCATTGTACCTGTTGTGAGAGAGAACATTATTTCAGGGAGAAACATATGTGGGAAGCCCTGAATCAAAACTTTTATTTACTGAAGAGGTGCTCATCCGTTTGTAGGCACATGGACTCCTGATTTATTACTTGTTTCTTCAGATCAATCCTGTAAATATCTATTAGCCAGAGAACCAGCAGAAGAGACACTTCCATGGTAGCTGCAGCCCTGTGGAAGAGCTGAGCAGCTGTTTGAAGCTGCAATTTGAGTATTCTGATGTGGGATGACTAAGCTGCTCAACTGGAACAACTTTCTGCCAGCAGCATTCCTAACACTATTAACCTGAGTACAGGCCTGTTCCTAATAAAAGAGAGAAAAACTGCTGTATTCAAAAACAGAACAGTAAATGCTGGTCTTTCTCCACTGCCAAAAAGAGATCACTACACATGCTTTCTTGTAGTGAGATATTAGCACTTCACTGTCTTGCAGAAGATATAATACTGAAGAGGATGACCAGCATAGACTTCTTATTTTTCTGGAGAATTCTTAGAAAAAAACAACCAAGAAAACCCCCAAAACAACAACAACAAATACAGCCAAAAAAATCCATACAATTTTTTTCCCTGAAAAGCTCTGTTATTTAGCCTTTGGACATTTTTCTTGCTGGACAAAAATGCCTGAATTTCATTTTTGTGTGTTGGAGGACCTTTATGCATTTTGCAGTTATAATAGCAGAAGTAGATCAGGGAGCAGATGCTCTGACTGTGTAGACTTTAATGGTGCCCTAGACAACTAACAGTTCAAATGTCTATGATCCTGTCCACAAATGTGATGACTTAAATGCTTCCTAGCATGCTCAGTTTCATAAGCTGGCAAAACAAAATCTCAATAAGGTATTTTATGTCTCTGATTTTTGACAGAAGATGTTTTTTCTTCAGTATTTCTTAATTTTTTGTCCAGATAAGAGTATTAAAGATAAATTTTGTAATTTTAGGGTTTTGACTGGTCCTTTTGATACATATATTTTAGTAGCTTTTCTTAGTAAACTTGAAACTATATAAATCATCTTTTTAAGCATTGTTTTTAATGTGATGAATTGGTGCTTGGTTAGTACTGAAATGTATAATTTTTAGGAGAGTAAAAGCCTTCTGCTAATTCATAGCTTCTGGTTCACTCAAAATTTCAAACAATGGCATAATTTTTGATAATGGCTTGGTCAGTCAAGTATGTTCCATTTCAATTTTGAAATAAGAAATTATGAAACTGACTGTCAAGGTAACTATGCTGGAAAGAATTTAGCTAGAGGTAATTATAGCATGCGATTAGCTATCCAGGCAATTATTAACTAACTATATCAACTTTGGGGAAAATGATGCATTTTCTTCATAATCCAGGTATTAATTTCCTTTACTCTGTGTATGCTCTGTCTATGATGTGCATTATTTTTCATTAATCTTCATGCAAATAATCAATTACCGTATCATGCTCGAACACTGTTTCTTCCTGCAATACCTGTTTCATTTCTTTCAGCCTCTGACATTAACATGGTTCCAATTCTTCATATTTGCACAGGAGGTTACTTGTTGGTAACAACCAAAAAAAGAATTCTTTTAATGGCATGAAAAGACATGTGATGTCAAAAGCTTGTAAGAGCTAGATAGAACCAGTTTGTTTGTTTGCTTTCATTCCAACCTTTAAGCAACATAAGTGGGGTGTGTTACAGCAGTGGTGGTACACAGCATTGAAGTTGTGTGTTGATGACTTCAACCACCTAGTTGTAGGTGCTGTTAAGAAGGAAATTGTAAACATTTTTCCAGCCAGAAGAATCTGCATTGGTTTTCACATGTGTTCTCCCCCCCCACACACACACCTTGGGAGTCTGTGAAATACCAGTTGAGATGTATCTATCAGGTTTTTTTTTTAAATGAAACCTAAATAAAACTGATTATACTTATGACTTAATGAATCTCTGGTAATGGGCTACAGAGTCATATGAAATTAGAATGCTCACACTGTTTAAAAAAAATCAAGAGATTTAGTAATAAGCACTTATTTTCAATTTTAGAAGATCAGTGAGGTCAGTAGAAATCAGACATTGAGATATGACATATCTGAGAAGCCCAGACAGTGACCCCTAAACTCTCCAAACCTGACTATTCAAAAAACATGCACTGTGGTTAATCAAGCAATTTACTACATTCACCTAGGTTGAAGTCATACATATGATTTCTTAGAAATGTAAACTCCTCCTGAAAGAAGATGTGATTTGGGAAAACTTGCTTTTGAGACAGAAACTGTCTGTGATTAATATAAACAACCAAGAAAAAGAAGTTTAGACAGGACACTAATAGACAGGACTCTGATTTGTATGCAATTCTGTTCCCCACCTGTCAAAAGATGGAATACTGAACACATACATTTGTGGTGTGGGTCACCACTTGTAAAATCCTTGTCTTTGGCAGATTTATTTTATGCTAGCTGCAAGAATTTTTGTTAGCAAAAAACACAAACTATTATGCATACCTCTTGCCTGGGGTTTGGAACAAGGCTTTGCTGTGAAGTGGTAACTGGCTTAAAAAGTCCATATTGTATAGGACAATGATTTTGTCTGTCTAGAGATGTGGAAAATATTGACACCAGAGATGAGAAATACCATGCATGAAGATAAAACGAATCAGTTTATTGTCAGAATCTATAATTACTCTTTTGAGCAGAGGAACATTACTCGCTTCAAAATATCTGTACCTTTCCTTAACTCAGTAAATTATTGATTTAGATGGGTATGATGTAATGATGTGACTAAATGCTACTAAGAGTATAAAATAAAGTCTAGAGTTATTGGTAAAAGAGGAATTTGATAGAGGCAGATCACTGAGATATCATGGTTGATTAAGTAAACTAATTAAATTTATTGAGATAAACACAGTCCTGATGATATGTTTAATAGTCCTTTCTTGGTGAGTGTGAAATCTGACATAAATTGAAAATTGATTTCTATTAATCACTTTTTTCCTTCGACCAGCCTTCAAAAAGAAATGTTATTGATCTGTGATTTAGACTACTACTTTATGTGTTGACTTCCATTGCAAATTGTGCTGTTAATACCTGTGCAAACTTAATGCTACCATGAAGCTCTATGTATCATTTGCCTAAAATTCAAATTTGTGAGCCATGCATGGTTTTGACTGATTTTTGGAAGCAGAAGTCGTCTATCTAGCACAAAGGATGATATGAACTTCATTATTCATTTACTATGCAGGAATGTAAAGAATTTCACATATATAAATCTACCAATTCACAGAAAGCATAAAGAAAATGTTTTGTATGTGAAAAAGATGCTCCATGGGAATTGTCTGTCCTTTGTTGAGGTTGGCATTATTTAGGGGGACTGTGGAATGGGAACAAGCTGACAAACTTCACTGTTTGGCACAGCTGACCCAGAATGTCCTAGAAGGCACAGTCCAGGCAGGTTTCCTGGCAGTTTTACCACCTTTCTTCTTTTCAGTCTACCAGACTGCATTTGGCTTCTAGAGCCTTTCCCAAGTAATCTTTCTGAGAACCGGGATATGACACACGGTAGATATTTAGGTTTATTTGTAATTAAGAATTTTGAAATATGAAAATCCTATTTTGCTGGTTTTGTTCTAATTTCAGATGCTTTTTAAATATTAAAATTCTTAAAGAAAATAGTAGTAGGGATGTATTACTCACTTCTACCATGAACTAGCTTGCTTATGTCAATGACTATAGAATTTTTTCCAAGAAGCAAATATGTATCTCAGATAATGTGCTGCAGGAGGTAAAATTCTTGGAATAGAAGGGTAACATGATATTTTACACATGCAGCTTGTGGCAAAGATTACACAGGATGAAAATGCTTTCTTGACACAGAAAGAAAGCTGTAGATTATCTGCTTTTGCTGGAATATTGTCCTTCACTAAGTAACATTTGTAAACTAACATCTTTTCCTTTTGTAAGGAGTGCTGAAAATCTTCCACATCTAATTGGAAGAAATCATAGAAGCATAATTGCAGGTCATGCAAATAGTCATTTTAATTGTTTTTTATTTTACTTTTGAGGCTCTTTGGATGCTTACAGGGAAGCTGGGCACTGGAGCTGGCAAGCTAAGGAATGTTTTTTTCTCCCCTAACGATTTGCACTTCAAAATGCAGCAAGCCAGGGCAAACAAGGGGACATAAATGGAGACAGGAGCATGTTGACAGTATCATGTGGCTATTTAGTAAAGTATGGCCATATCTGAGTTGGCTTTATTTTACTTTGGTAGTTTGAGGCTTTTGAGGAGTTAGAAAGCTTGAACTTTACATGAACTATGGTTTTCTGGGTGCCTGATGGCTGAGCTGCAAGGCTCTCAAGCTGCCTGTAATTGAAAAGACAACATATATTGGTGTGTCAGGAATCATCACTTACATCTTTTTATGCTGCATTTAGATCTTATGGAAACTTAACAACAGACACTCCCTCAGGTCTAGAATAGCCATTATGAATGGACTCCTACAAACAAATGAACAAATACTGATTTTTCTCTGGAAAACAAATTTTGGTAAAGTCAGGGGAAAAGTAGAACATTAAGGGATCTTTTATGATTAGCACAGCATGTTTTCAATAACAACTGCTCCTTGACTTCGTGTTCAACACTTGAGGTGAGGGATGAGTATTGGGGTAAATGGCTCTCCTCTTCTTTAATCGTGCTTTAATTACCATAGCTACATGAATGGGGTAGAACAACATGCTTGAATTTCATTTCTAAGTGTGTGAGTTCTGACCTGCAAAACATTTCCTAACACACAGTGCTTAATAGGACTCACAAAACTGCAGAGCTGTTCTTCTAAGATCCAAAAGGTGAAAGAGTAACTTCTGCCTCTGTGGTTTTTTGGTTTTTTTTTTTTAATACGATAGATCTTTAACTCTTTATGTTTCAGAATTAAACAGATGTGAAGTAGGTTCTTCAGTAGATTTCACAAAGGTTTAAGACAGGACAGGTCTATGAGTGGTCTGAAAATTGCAGGATTAACAGGCTGTTAAAGGGTCCAACTCTTTTGCTATGGTTGATGAATTTGGAATGCTAAGATTCTTTCTCAAGACTGTCTTAAACATTTTATAAATGATATTGAGGCTATTTTCTTATTAACAGTTCCTCAGTTAAATAATTTTAAAAAGAAAAAAGAGACAACCTTCTGCAGAACACTATTTTTATTGGGGAGGTACAGGTCATTTTTTCACAAGAACAAAATTTAATTTATCTTAATCTGGTTGGTTGATTTTTCTGCACGGGTTTCTGGAGTGTAAGACAGGATTAAACATGCTAGAGTTGATTGGTTTGTGCAAAAAGATGTTTGCAATACTTTGTCCTCTCATCTTTTATAAAAGATCTTCCATGAAATTGCAAAACTATTGGTGAAATGGTATTCTATTGATGATTGATCTTTTATGGAAAAAAACCAAAACAAAACAAAACAAAAATAACAAAAAGAGCTGTCCCACAATGAGGAGAATATTTTGAATTAAAGAGCTGTTGCAATTTCATAAATGAAAATCCTCTAACAATTAATTGAAGCTCAACTTCCTACTGAGGCAGCATGCACTGTCATAGTATCTCAATGGTACTTATAGAGAGCCATCTGGAGCTCAGTTACAGGAATTAGAAATATTGTGAAGAAGTAATGTTAAAGAAATATCTGCCACTAAACAACTTGTGAGCAGCAGATGATACCATAAAAGTATTACCTCTCTGCCTTGCCTGGCACTTTGATTTCTGGACTGAGCAACAACCAAAAAGAAGTGACTGGAAAAAGGATATATCCGGTGAATGTTTTCAGAATTACATCAGTATCTTACCTGAAAGTAACTTCTTTGTCTAATTTTTTCAAATAAAGCACTAAAGCCCTAAATCTTCAGTTCTCTCTCCTCAATTTTTTTTTGCATGTGAAGAAGTATTTAATAACACCATACTCTTAAATTGCCTCTGTATTTTCATTACTTATTTGTTTTGCTAAACCATGGTATGTGGAATAGAGAATTTGTTCAACCTTTCCAAACTCTGAGAAACCCCACAGTTGAATAGTTTTATAGGGAATAGGGAATATTTTTTTTATCTTTGTGGAAAAGAGTGGAAACAGCTTCATCAGCTGTATCTATTTCATGCAGAACTGCAGGAGCTGGTTGTCAGCAGGGAACAAAAACCAGACCACACCAGTTTTTAGCTTCCTTAACTCACAAGCACTGCAGGAAGTTTGATCTTGTGGTGTTACTTGAGGTCTATATGGAAATAACAAGAAAATGGTTGTCATAAAGCAGAAAAATAAGAAGGAAAAACTCAACTCTTTGCAAGTAAGCAGTAACTAACTCTGCAAACCTATTCAGCTGCAAAAATAATCATCTGCTTTATAAATAATTTTCGTTCATTTCGGTTATCAATAATAAATGAGTGATACACTTCATTTGACATTTGACAGTTTTTTTCTTAATACTCTATAGTACTAAGACAGTTTTGGAATTCGGAATGCTTTCAAAAGAGCAGCGGAGGAGATCTCAAAAGTCTATTTATGAGTCTGAAACTGCGGCATTTCCAGGTAAAATTAACTCTGAATTTTTTGTTTTGTGAAATGCCAGATACTTTTCTAAAGCTGTAGAAATATGATCCACATTGTGTCTTTCTAGAATGTCTAGAACTATCTGGTGATTTATTTAATTTTAGCTTTGCAATGAAACTTTACACTGATAGGCTTTATTGTAATACTGGGATGCTATTGCTGTTACAGAGGATGCAGTGACCTTAAATTTAGTAAAATTTTGAAGGTAAATGGAGAATAAGATCCAATTTTAGTACAGGTTTATTGAATGTAGGTCATGCCAACATAAGTGGTAGGGGGAGTATGAAATAAAGCAAGTACTCTAATCAACTGATGTGAGTGACACTTCATAAGATGTCATAAAAATGGAAAAGAAATAATAAAAAAGGTCACCAATGTTTTTTTGAAGGAAGAAGTTCATTGGTGTGAAGTTTCTGGCAGATTTTAAACGTTCCTTCCTCATATTTACTTTGTTATTTACTTTGCATGCTACAAAATTTGTTATTGTGTAATGTGCCTCAGGTGAACTCCAGGACTATAACAGAAGTTCAGTGGTTCTCAGTGGTACAAAAGACACAGACATGAATGCAAAAATCAATTCTGGAATTTCTGCTGTCTGGAATTTACACTCTGAAGTTAAAGAAGACAGACCTGAGTGTGATAGGTGAACCCAAAATAAAAATGCGTTGCAGCCACTAAAGAAATTAAAGTATCAGAGAGGGTAGAGGTGCTGCTGCCAATATTCCATCAGTCATGAAACTTTCTCATCTGTGGTGTGGCCATCTGAGCTGTAAAAAGTGTAGTGATGGCTGTGGGCAGAAATTGGGAGATTGAAGGAGCTCATCTCATAACAAAAACAGTGTTGTGGAAAATTGGAATAAATGGGAGGGGAGGAGGGAGGGGCAGGAAGAGTTATTAGTGATCAATGCAATACTTTGTGAAAACAGCATATGATAATTTCTGAAGATATGTGGGAGTTTTGTAATAGTGCCAAGAATTAAAGAAAACAGTTTACAATGTGTCACATATATTTGGGGGATTTAAGGAACCTAGTGGCAAGGTACAGCTTTGAAATACTTCTTGATAGTTCAGTAATCCAGTGTTTGACTATAAAACGTTAGAAATACCTAAACCATTTAACATTATAAAGGAAAATGTTTATACTTTTTTCCCCTTATCTATCAAGATAGATATATAGCCCAAAATTTTAGCAATTTAGCTAAAAGAACACCTAGACTCATGAATTATACAGAAAGACAACCATTCTCTAAAATGGTTTTCTTCTTAATGTAGTTATTTTATTTCCTTAGTCAAGCCATGAAATGAGGAAAGAAAAGTATTGATATATTCCACAGCAAGGCCAGCCACAAGTTAGCTTCTAGTCATCTTTGAGAAGTAGACAAGGATGCCTTAAAACTGCTTACACCAAAATGCAAAATTGTGACACTGAAGCAATGAGTTACTTCTCTGGACTTTTAACACATTACTACAGCAGGAAAATCTTACTACTTTCCCAGATAAATATTGCAGAACATTTGATAAATTAATTGGCCAACAGTGTAGCTTAGAATCTTATTCTTGAGCTAAAATTGTCAATATGCGATTTATCTAGATGTTGGGAATAACTAATCTCTGTGTGTTGTGTGGTATTTGTTTGTTTTTTTTTTTCCCTATGAATTCTAATATTAATGAAGGCTTTGAGTGCAGGGTGGGAGAGGGCCTTTTTTGCTGTTTTTATAAACTATGGTATTTTCTGACATTTGCAGCAACTGCATACTGGTAAATTGTCTGAGAAAGATGACTTTTAATCTTGTCATTTCCAAAGTTCATGCTCAAGTTTATGTGGTCAGGGACTCAAAGCCATTCAGGGGAGTAACATCTGAGTTCTAACTGCATACAGTATGAATTATCTGTGATGGATACTGTAACTGTTCCTGGGATATGCTTTAACTTGTTGTGTGTAATGAAAAAAGCATATTTAGGAAGAATGGACTTTCCTGATTTTGGGATAGGAAAGGGGAAGGCAGGAAAGAATGAGAAAGAAACAACAAAATAAATAAAGATGATCAAGCTGCAATTTCCTTTTCTGTAATGTTCCTCAAAATAACACTAAACAACAATCTAACACCTCTTAAAAAAAAAAAAAACAAAAAAAACCAAAAAAAAAACCCCAAAAACTCCAAAACCCAGAAACCCCCCAAACCCCCAAAAACAAACAGATAAAATTTTGACTTGCACTTTTTGTATTGGTTATATTTCACAATTCATCTAGTAACTTAGAGTTTTGATTATAAAGCTGAGTTTCACTGAAGGTTTTACAAAGAGCTTTTCCAAAGAACAGTTTTCACTCTCAATAATAATAATAACAATTTAATAAAAAAAATCTACCCCATTGAGCTAAACAAAAAATTACTATGACTGCTTGTGCTACTATACTCTGAGGTATAAATTTTAAGTGAAATAAGGAGCTATTTTAACAGCAGCATCCAACTAGAAGACAGGTGTATTTCTCCTTCTTTATGAATTGATATAATATTATACTATTTTCTTAGTTTTGGCTGGAACATGTTTATTTTGGAGATTTAACTTAATATGAGAAATGGAGCCTCAGATATAATAATTAATCTTCATAGAAGATAATTTCCATTTCAGAAAGCAAATGTTAACTCTAAAGCAGGAGTCATTAAAGGTTTGTTAAGTGGATTCATAGTGATACCAAATATAAAGAGCTCATTACTTGCCAGCAGACTAATGAAGTTGAAGGAGACTTTGAAACTGCTCAACTGACTTAATACTCTCTTTTAAAGCTATATTATTTCAAGACTAACATCTTCAATATAATTGTTCTTTTTTATTCTAATCTCATTTGACTACAAAAAACTTTCCTATTTAATCTGGAATTATTGTTCCTTTCTTGAAATGCTGGAAAATTAGCCTAAACTCTGACTGGTTTGTGTGTTTCAGCTCCAATCTCTAAAGTAAGATGCTACAATTTGCTTAGAAGTACCAGAATAAATTATAATATGAAAAACAACTTTGCTGAGGTTTAGAAGTACTGCTGCAGTAAAAAGAAAACCTAAACTAGCATATTACTTGGTGTATCTCCATATTGAGGAGAATAAGCATTTGTGTCTATTAAACAACAAACTGTAGTAATTAATAAAATATGGATTGTTATGGCTCAGCAAGATTGATGTGTCTTGTAGCCAGTGTTGTATTAATATAGGAGAACATGAAAAATGTACTAATTTCTCTAAAAAGTGCTCCAAGTTCACACAGTGATGAACTTGCTGTTTCATTTGTTGTTGAAATAAAAATTCTGTGTGGGAGACTGTCTAAACTAATATATCACTGAAGGCTTGCTGTATTAACAGTGCTTCCCATGGCTATGCTAGCACAGCAGAAAGTAAGACAGTAGCATTGTCTTCAGTGCCTGTCATACTCTGAGAAACTTTGAACCAATTTACATCAAAACAACAACAACAAATCTACAAGTCTATTAATTTTAAAATAATAGAACACCATGAATTTTTTTTGTCCATAGAGGACTAAGAAGTACAATACAAGTGTCCTGGTCCTGGACAGAACCGGGTTAATTTTTGCAGTAGCCAGGATGAGAATGGCCAGGACCCAGTGATTATTCTGTACCATTGTCATTTTTCAGGGATGGGGAAAGGACTCCCTTCCTGGTGACAGAGCATGGCAGCCCAGTTGGGTGTGATCAGGGGTTTCTCTGGGGTGAGTTCTACTGCGTGAATCATTCGCCTCTTGACCACATTGGTATTCTTATTACTGCTGCTACTGTTTGTTTTCCTACCTCATTGCTGTTTTCAGTAGATTGTTCTCATCTTAACCTCTGATCTTTGCCTTTTGTACCTCTATTCTTCTCCCCAGCCCTCCACAGGGTAAAAGGAATGGGGAGGGAGAAGTGAGTGTGCGAGCAGTGCCTGGTTTGGAGTGTTTCAGTGGAAACATTAAATTGGAAATACCATTCCTAAACTACGGCATCAAGTTGCATATACATTTGGATACTGCTTTTAGTGAGGTTCTTTTTGTTGGTTTCCAAATGTTTGTTTGAGGCTTTTTTCATTTTTGGTTGGTTGGTTGGTTGGTTTGGGTTTTTGGTTGTGGAGATCTTGCTGTCTTGTTTGGTTTTGGGGTTTGTTTGTTTATTTTTTTTTTGGGGAGGAGTTTCTGGGATAGTTTTTTTGTGTTTTTAGCTAGAAGAAATAATGATGGGACTTCATTTTCATGAAATTTGCCATCCATGGTGTATTCCTAGGACATTTAAATTAGGTTCAGATAAATTCTCAAAGCTTTGACCTAGATCAAAGCTCCTTTAGTTGTGCTATAACAAACCTCAGCAAAGGAGATGGATTGACTCCCTATAGAACTTCCAGCCTGATTTCTAGTGATTGCCAGGTGAAGGCAATGGTCAAAGAGAATGGCAAGAATGCTTTATTCCTTCAGAAAGGCCTTATATATCGATATTAAAAGATTCGTAGCTTCTGAAACTTTCTTGGAAGAAGAAATGTCTTTAAGATCCAGAAATCTCAGCTCGCACTGACATTAAATTTTGGATGAGCATGTTTTACAGAATCACAGAAAATCAATTAGGGTTCGAAAAGACTCGAGATCACTGTATCCAACCTTTTAAATAATTCAGTGAAATTCAGAATGTGGTACTGTCCACAATTACTGTGTTTTCAGTATTTATTTTTCTTGCAATCGAATAAATCCTAAAATATTCCCCCTCCTGTCCCCCCAACTGTTGCTAATCAACAGAGAGGTTTGTGGTTATCAGGCAGCTGCTCTTGTGAACTTAACAATGAATTGCTTAAACTGCAATCTTTTCTTCAAAAAAAAAATCTACAGTTTTTCTTTATGTACATTGTACAATGGGACAAAGAAATTCAGTGGTCTGGGAGGCATCAGTCTCGAGGAGTAGTTTTCCTTTCTGTGAGTTGTAGCACTCTGCAGCTGCTCAGAACTTGCTCTATGAGTTTCAAAGGAAATCACATAATTGAAGGCAGATTACCAGCTGCATTAAATTTTAGATTTATTTGGAATACAAGTTCTCTACTGAACATTATAAAGATAAAAATTCTAAGCTTCTCTTCCTCATCATCCAGGGCAAAGATTTAACTACCATTTATCAAAAGTATTCTTTTAACTGCTTTATATATATAGACCACTTGATTGCTATAACTATTCTGTTGTACTTCAAGGTATCCTACCAGCCTTTTCACCTTCACTTTATACTTAAATGGAACTTTTATTTAATTCATTTACATTGCTCCATGGGAAATTGAGGGAAGGGAAACTGATGGGTAAAACCACTTCTGTGCTATAAAATGTAGGCAGAGAAGAAGTCTATCCAGCAAAGAATGATGTGCCAGGTTTTGGAGTAATCAATCTTTTCTTGCAAGGTTTGGGACATAGTTTGCTTGTTGTTTAACCTTCGATGTTGTCAGAATGAGAATATGCAGCTGTTTAAATCAAAAGTAACCACAGCTTCGATAGTCCTTGGTAATGTTTACACCAAAAGTTTCAGTCAAGTCAAAAGTTTAAGATCATATTATTTGTCTAGGGAGGTTTTTCTGCAGCATGTGTCTACTCTCTACAGCAGAAGTGTGTGTAGCTTTGTCATGGCAAGCCAGTACAACACTGAAGTCAAAATTTATGCATGATTTCATGCTGTGTAGAGACTGAACACAGAGAATGATTTGCAATGTATTTATTCCTAATATCTCACTGATCAGCTGCATTAAAATGAATGGAGATCCACCAAGTATGCTAAGTGATCTTTATGTGTGTCTGTTTTAAGAAAGTACTTTCTGTCATATTTTCACTGTTTCATCAGATCACTATAGTGATCTGAATAGTGGATCACTAAATTATTATAGCATTCCAGAGTCAACAATTTTATAGAATTTGGAATATTTATTTATCACTTTTATCTCTAGGGCCACCTAGTTCTAATAATATGCTTGTCATCTCTAATATAACTAAAAATACAAGAATAACTCTAACCTCCAAAAGTATCCCTAAGAGCAGAACAATGATGCCAGCTGTGCATGTTTGAAATTACTTAGGTATTTTTCACATCGTCTTGCATGACATAATATCAAGTAGAAACAGAGTATTTTTTACTTTTTTGCCAAAAATTTCAGGAGCATTTAAAGAGTATAGCAAAGGAGCTATTTTTTTCCCCTAAATGTATAAAGGATTATGTTTTAGAGTAATCTCCTATGGAGGCAGGTTTCTGAAGAAAACAATATTGAGTAGACAATACTCAATATAATATAAATATTTGTCTAATGCTGCACTATAGTATCAAAAGTCATAAACTTTAAGTGATGTCCCAAAGTTCTAGTACTTCTAAAGACCTCCTAGTTCTACATTTACAATGTATAGGTTTTCTCTAAGAGATTCAGTATTTCTTGACTACAAACAAATACTTTTTTTCCTGAAAGTAAATGAATTTGGGTACCAGTAATGATGAATTTAGGGGGGTAGTGAAAGTTTCAATTTCCTGGTCTTCATACTATTTTTAGGAATGCATTGAAGTCCTCCAGTGAAACCTAATCTCTCAGATTGGAATTTAGGTGACGTAAAATTTGTTTGAGAAAAATGTGTCTCAAAATGGTTTTGGTGGTCTTGACAGATACCTGTAAGTGTCAAACAGGTCTTCTGATGTGCTTCTGTTTTCCACATGAATTAGGACTCTGTATTAGTGCTGTTTAACTAATCTTGTTCTCTTTAGTTTTTGGTACAACAATGACAAGATAAATGTTAGTTAATTCAATTGACAGGGAATTAATGGAGAACTGCTGTACTTTGTAGTAGCCTGTGTAATGTGTTTTCTGTTAACCTGTGAATGTGGATAGGAGGTGTTTTTTTGAAAAGGGGAAAAAGTTCATGCAATCTCTTCCTGCTCTAGATACAATCCGTTGTGTCATAGAGTTGGTTTTTACTGTGGTTCTGTTGAAAGGAGGTAGTGTTGATGTCTGCTGACATAGGCATTCAGTGAGATAAAATATCTGTGCTATATACAACCTTCATGCTGTAATAGCTTTTTAAAAGAAAAGGCATAATAATCTTTAAATGGCTTTGTTAGCAAGACTACCAACAAAATTTTACACATGGGGGTATTAATAGGGGTATAAAAACCAAACAAAACTCCCACAATCCCCCTCAAGTGTTTTGGCAAGCATTTTAAAATTTCATGAGACCAACAGCGGTTGGAGAGGGGAAGGACAGAATATTTCAAAACAAGATTGAGGTCTTATCTTGTAAAGAATTTTCAAGTGCTATGTCTGGAAACTAATTTTTGTATCTCCTTGTTTTTGTTGCTCTATTAGTGAAAGTAACTTATGCTCATATATTGAGACTAAATCCTTCTTGGGTACTTTTTCCTTTTTCACTTCTTCATGGTATGATTAATTTAGTCAAACGTGAAAGACTGGCTATGATTTAAAGTCAAATATTTTACAATGGGAGCCTTAGATTTTTGAGCAACATTTTTTTTATTGGTTATGGATACCACCAAAGATGACTGTTCTGGCTAGAAAACTTGTATAAAGACAAATTATCTCATTTGTAATTTTGCCATGAATAGAAAAGCTGAGTTCAAGGCACTGCTTTAAACACATTTTCAGGCTATTGGAGTAGCACATTTATTTCCTGTTTCACAGGATTCATTTGTGAATTCACAGTGGATTCAATTGTATTGCTTAGATTTTTCTGCTTTCTGATTTTAAGATTTGAGGGAGGAGGGGGTTGTTATTCAAATGTGATGAAATTAATGATAAGTACAGGATATTTCATGGGAAACTTTCCAATGTTTTGAGAAAGAGTCATGCTGACAACAAAGGCCTAATTTTAATGACTTTTTAATTGTTCTAGTGCTAATTTTAAAGTAATCAGTAAGTTGATTCATAAACCATTGTGAAAATATGCATTTCTATTGGCTAAAGAAAAGGATAAACAGGAATCTGTTCAGCATTTTAAAGAAAGAAAAATAAAAGAAACAAACACTGAAACTCATTCCAAAGCCAAATAATTGTTTTTGTATTTTTATCACTTTAAAAATCAAAGACAGAAACATATTACAATGATTTGAAGGCTGAAAATACAGTGCCTTTTCCTTAAAATGCCTAGTTGTGCCTGATCTGGTTGGTGAAGACTTGCTATTTGCATACTTAAAATTCTGTTAGTTTTACTACAAGGACAGCTGCTGACCTGCAGCTGTGGATTCTGATTTCTACCCCAGATCAGTGTTTTTCTCAAAATAGAATTTTTGTTGAGGACACCCTGAAATGAATCGCTTAATATCTATCTCACATTTAGAAAACTGAAAATTAAAAATGTTTTGAAGAAACAAGAGCAAGCCAGGAGGCTTCAGACTCTTGTCATAAGTCTTGCCCTTGAGACCTTTCTCCACCTTGTCTGCCCTCCCCTGTACACATTGTAATAGTTTAATGTCCTTCTTGTATTGATGGTCCCCAAATTGTAGACATCCTCCATAGATTTGCATGGTTTAAAAGGATATAATTAAAAAAATAAATAGACTGAGAAGCCATCAGTACATGTCTCAGAAACAGGTCATTCAGGAGGGAAATCTGATGTTTGTTCAGAAATGTGATAGAGAAGAAAAAGCCTTTGTTAGCCAGGGTGGGCTGAGGACTATATTGTGGAGGAGTACTTCAAGTGAGATTGGTGGAAGTAAATCTTGTGGGTGTGATATGCTTGTTTCAATAGGAATAGTGTCAATGAATAATGCAAGAATCTGAAAGATCTAAATTTGGGACAAAAAAAGGTGTTTCAAGGATAAGAATATAAATAAATGAAGTTAATGATTGGAAGGAAAGATATTTGTAGCTGACAGTGTTACAGTAATCGAGTCCTCTGGGAAAATGTTATAATTCATCAATAATATTTGAAATTGATTAATAAAATAATGATGCAGAGAAGCAATGTAAAAAGCTTTTAAAGCAGAAGATTATTAATTAAGTGAACAAGTTAAGCTCATAAACCAATTATGTAATAAATTAATTACAGGAAATTAAAAATGCTGACAATTAATAATGGAGTCATAAGTGCAAAGAAAGGGTTAAGTGACAAATTCCAAGATATTATGTAATGCTTGACTTAACTGTTAAGGCTTCAGGATGTGGCATGGCTTGCAGAATGACAATTGATACCATTAGAAAAATAAGCAAGTTCTTAATGTCATTGCAATAGTATAAGAGTTGAGAAATTATTCCAAATCTACATATGAGTTGAGTTTGGCTTTTAAGATCTGAAGGGTTGAATGCACAAAATGTTGTGCCTATTTTGACTGATATTATCATCTCATTTAATATAATTTTAATTTTCCTTATATGTCTTACCTATACTCAGTATCTCTGGTAAAGGAAGTGTGAATAGGTTTCTGAATGCCAGAAGTGTACCTTTTGGCTTTATAACTAATAATTTATTCTTTATTCAAATAATATGGAAATTATGTGACAAGCATCCTACCTGTAAATATCTTGACTGTACTTGCAGATGATTAACATAAATGTCTGCATAAATGTTGACATATTTCTGCTCTTTACCTTCCTTTTCCCTTCCATTTTTCCTGTGAATATTCTTCATGCTGATTAAAATTTCATTGTAGGCATATACCTTCTGGAGTAAAAGGGAAATCGTTTTGGAAAACTAAAGAGAGAGGAAGCTTACTTACTAGGAAAGCAATGTTAGAATAAGAAATTAATCAATTTTCAAGAACAGAAGACTCTTCTCATAAGTCTTGTCCTTGAGACCTTTCTCAACCTTATCAGTCTTCCCCTGGACACACTCGAATAATTTGATGTCCTTCTTATATTGATGTACCACAAGCTGTAGACATATTGCATGGATTTGCATTTGGGAGTGGGTTTAACCTATGGCTGCAAGTCCTTGGATGACAAACAGATCTTGCTGAATGGTGAAGATGATTCCTAGTCTTTCATCCCCACCCTAACCCCAGAATTGCAGTTGCAATTGGTTTCTTACATGTTGCTGAAATCAGTCTCCAGAAAAATGCATTGTACTACATCAATTGTCTTCCACAGCAACTTTGGAAAGAAGAAACCCAGAGACAGAGCCTGCTTATCAGCTAGGAAATACAGATTAATATTCTAAATACAAGTCTTCTAAGCATTAATCATGCTCTAGAGCATGCTGTTTCCAGTATATACTGCTATATTTATACTGCTGTTTACAGTATTTCCCTTACCAGTTCAAAATACTGTATATTGTAAACCAAGTGGTTTTCCAAATAATAAGCAGTGACCAGCATGTGAAACCTGTGGTTGTCGCTTGATTAGTTTTTTTATTCATGTGGCTGTTCAGTGCACTTCTATTGACTTCAGCTTCTCACACCATGGTTTCACAGAATTATTGACTGTTGAATGATTACAAATGTTATTGGTTTGAGCACTTAAAACTCTCAAAAAATTTGAAGTGGACTGCTCACATTTTGGAGATGAGGCCATGAAAAAGGAGAACTTTCTCTTTCTGGGCTTCTCATTTTTCTTTATTCCTGTCTTACTGATGTGTTATAATTTCTCTTCCAACCTAAATCAAGGAGCAAGTGTAATCCTAAGAGAATCTTCTTGACCTATTTTGGGAAGAACTATCGGTATGGGAAAACCAACTATATGTAAGAATTTCATTTTGCAATTCAGAATGAAATTATTGTACTTGGAATGAATTAGACTTTGAAGAAAAACAGGTGGACTGTTAGTGCTACTCAATTTTTGTGTAATCAAAACACAGCATTCAGTCTTTGAAGCCCTATGTAGTCAGAATCTTTCTTTCTAAATCTCTATTACTGCACCTCTCAGGAGGCAGATGAGTCCTTAGGCTACTATCTAAACAAAAAGCAGTGAGCTTGAAACAAATTAGGCACAGAGGACTGGAGGGAAAGGATGCTTTCTAGTCTAATGGTTCTCCGAAATTCCTGCTGTGATCTTTTCTATAGTGTCAAGCAAGTACGCAGTATATTACCATTTAAGAATTGGCCATTTTACCTTAGAAGGAGAAGTAAGGTCTCCCAGGTAATACAGTAGAGAAGGAAGCAGTGACAAGTGTGTTAGTGTGGTTCAATCTCTAAATCATATGTCCTGCTGAGCTTTCTCTAAAATCCTCTAACTTTGGTTTTCATAGAATCATAGAAGGTTTTGGGTTGGAGGTGATCTTAAAGATCATCTAGTTCTGACCCCTACCATGGGCAGGGACATCTTTCATTAGACCAGGTTACTCAGAGCTCCATCCAACCTGATCTTGAACACTCCAAGGCATGGGGAGTCCACAGCTACTCTGGGCACCTGTTCCAGTGTCTCATCACCCTCACAGTAAAGATTTTTTTCATAATGTTAAATCTAAACCTATCCTCCTTCAGCTTAAAACCAGTCCCTCTTGTCCTGTCATTACATGTCCTTTTTAAAAGTCCCTCTTCTTCTTTCTTGTAGTTCCCTTTTAGGTTCTGTAAGGTGTTCTAAGGTCCTTCTGGAGCCTTCTCTTCTCCAGGCTGAAGAGCCCCAACTCTCTCAGCCTGTCTTCATAGGAGAAGTGCTCCAGCCCTCTGATCAGCTCAGTTCCCCTCTTCTGGACTTGCTCTAAGACTCATCTTTCTTGTGTTGGATACCCCAGACTGGATGCAGAACTCCAGGTGGGGGCTCACAAAAACTGAGTAAAGAGAGAATCACCTCCCTCAATCTGCTCATGCAGCCCAGGGCATGGCTGGCTTTCTGGGCTGTGAGGGCACAGCCAACTCATGTTGAGCTTCTCACCCATGAACACCTTCATATCTTTCTTCCCAGAGCTAGTCTCAATCTATTCCCCACCCAGCCTTGCACTTGGCCTTGCTGAACTTCATGAGGTTTGCACTTGTCCACCTCTTATGTTTTTCAAGGTCCCTCTGGATTTTACAAAACTAGCTCAATATAATAATAATGGCATACTCCTCTAGCATTGAAATTTAAAGGATTTTAAGCTCAGTCAAATCAATTAAAAAGTTGTCAAATTTCAGTGGAGTAAACCTAATCTTAAAATGAGAAAACCCATATCAACATTAGTTGGTATCTGGACTAGGTAGGAGAAGTGTAGGCACACATCTCATCAGAATGAAAATTTTTTTCCCAGTATTGGTGATGGGATGTTTATGCTGGTTGTTTAAAAAAACAAAGCAAAGAAAGCAACCCATCAAAAACCCAAATCAATCAATGAACCAACCAAACAACAAAAAATTCCAAACAAATTGCCAAAGTGCCAAACCCCCCAATAACAAAAAAAAGCTTCAACCAAACAAAAAACCCAAACCCACAAACTCCAGCCAAAACAACTCAAAAAGCCACTTGACTCCATGGATGGTACTTCATTCCAACAGTCTTGAATGGTAGATCCTTTCCATATCTCTTTGGGTAGAGCTTTTATTTCATTATGAGGCCCAGTGACAATCTGCCACTGATCATTACAGAGTGGAGGCCCATAGCAGGATAACAAACTGAATATGCACAAGGACTGAAGTACTTGTGCCTGGTTCTGGACACTAGTGTTTGTATGCAATCATCTGGTCTATGCTCTTTCTTCAAACCTTAATCAAAAATTGTTCACTCTCTTATTTGGATAGGAATTATCTGAAACCAGCACAGATATGATGATGTTTCTTACTCTCCAGATGTTTCAAAAAATTCTTTGCTTAGAAGCTATATATTTTGAATGCCAGCTTATTTTTTGCCAATATAGAATTTATATTTACAACGTTTACTTTGCTAATTTTTCTACTACAAAATGCCTATCCATAGGCAACCTTCTGAGCCTTCCTTTTCCAGTGGTGAATAAGCAGTCTTTGAAAATACGTATGGTATACTCTCCAATCTCCTGGTCTGATTGGGAAGATTGAAAGACATATGCCCTGAAGGTTTCATTGTGTCAGCTTGGCAGTGGAGCCACCCTCACATCAGGACTGGGGTTGGCTTGAAATAGCCCTAAAACACTTACAGGTCTGAAATTTTATGGAAAGGGAAACAAATTATAGGTCTCCTTGGTACATGAGAGAGGCACAGAGTTGCTCTAATTTTCAATTTGAGAGAGATCTTGAAGGGCAACAAAGGTGTACCAGTGGCTGGTAGAAGATTAAACCATCTGGCATGACATGGTGAGGTCCAGTACTGCACC
Organism: Dicaeum eximium; assembly: GCA_013396995.1. Taxonomy (NCBI): domain Eukaryota; kingdom Metazoa; phylum Chordata; class Aves; order Passeriformes; family Dicaeidae; genus Dicaeum; species Dicaeum eximium. The sequence continues at coordinate 304,281 of VWZP01006525.1, read as the reverse complement.
AGTATCAAAACAATTGGAACACACCGTTTTCAGTGTAGAAATAAAATGTGCTCTCAAGGGTGGAATCACAGCTAGTCATGTCTATTCATGTATGGATGATGTGGCTGAAGCTGATGACAGCCTCACCAGTGTGGCAAATGGGAACAAAAACTAAGAATAGCAAAATAGATTTGAAATGTAAAGGACTGTATTTCAAAGCACCCCTTTGTTATGACTCCACTGCACAATATTCTGTGTAACTGACTTATTTTAGATCAATTGAAACATTGTGGGGAGCAGGTACATTTTTTTTGTGTCCTGTTGTGATGATGAGGTAACAGACTAAAATGGAGTTAATATCACCTAAATGTGCTAGAATTAATATTTACTTATAAAAATCAGTGGAATGTAGAGTGCTATATGTATTTTACTATCAAAATAGATGCATATAAAATTTACAGTTTTGTTTTCAGGCTTCTATTGTACTAGTCCTATAAATATTTATAGTAAGCATAACATAAAAGCAAATTACAGAATATCTAAGAAAATGCGGAGAAACTCCTCCACATTCACCTTTTCATAAGATAAATCCTGTAAATCCTCTTAATAACCTGCTGTAATTCAGGCACTTGTTAATGCAAGAAGCATGCAACAACAACAGGATCTTGTAATTTCCTCATTGAAAATAATTACAGATTTCATAGAAGATGAGATTATCCATCGCGCTGTCTAGTTGTATCTTGAATTGCTTCAGCCATGGGGGCTCTACCATATCCCTGGGGTGGTTGTTTCTGTAGATGATCATTCTTTCTGTAAAAATTTCTTATGTTGAGATGAAACCTTTCCTGGTTTGTGCCTGTCTTCTAATCCCTTGTCTTCTTCATGTGGCTCCCTGCAAAGAGAGGGTCTCTGTCCTCTTTGTAGCATGGAAAACACCAGAACTGTGTTGACTTATGAGCTATTTTTTGTCTACCAAGACCCTCAGGTGCCTTACAGCAAGGCTTCTCCCCAGACACACAGACCCCAGCCTGCACGGGACTCTTCAATTATTCCCCAGCTGCAGAACTTGATAGTCACTCTCTTCCAGTCATTAAGGACATTCCCTGGACTTCAACACTGTTCAAATATTAGAGTCAGTAGGTCTGCAACAGTGTCAGCCACTTCTCCTAATTCACTGGGGTGCATTCCCTCAGTACCCATATATTTACTGGGCTAAAACCTTGCAAGAAGCTGAAGACCAGCCCTTCTTCCACTACTGTTGAGTTGACACGTGCTGTATTACCTACTTGATCTTGTGGACTCCAACTATGCTACTAAAGACAGCAGAAAATACCAGAAACCTCTGCCTACTCACACTATTAATAACTAGGTTCTCTACCTCATTTAGTAACAGGTCTATGTCTTCCCTGTGCTTCTGCTTACTGCTCCTATTTTCCTTGAACTTAACAACTTTGACCAGTTTTAGTTCAACTTCAGGTTTATAAGCCACCTTTAAGAGCTACTGTGCAGTTTTGTTTGTGTAGATAATCAGTAACTTACTACAGAGCTAAATTATTGAATGCTGAACCATTCCCTGAGTATGTTAAGCATCAAACAGAATCTTTTTATACTAAATTGGAACCAAAATCACAACTGCTTTAAATATTTTTTAAACACTGTCTAAAGTTCTGGTGTTAAAAATGTCACAGCTCATGAAACAGAATTTCAGAAGAATGCTGTCATTATGGAAAGCAAAATAAAGTTTTCTTTTGGGATATAAGATGTTTCAGATTTAATATTTTTTCAACTGACATGCACTGGCCTTTATTTGAATCTTTTACTTGTTGGCAGTCTCATTTCCCACTAGAGGGGAAAATAAGTAAAAAGAGAAGCTCCTTTATCTAGCTCAACCTGTGAAATGAAGTAATTGGAGAAGTAATCAAAGATGTACTACACTTCTGGAAAAAATCGGTGAATGTCTTCTCATTATTAATGCCAAGTAATGAAAAAACAAACTAGCTGTACTCTTTCAAACCTTGAGGAATATTATTCATAAGACAAACCTAAAATTAACTTCCCTCATGCCTCCTATTTTCCCTTGTGTCTATTAAAAATCCACACTGGATCAGACTGGCTGTGGCACTGTCAGACAGTGCTGCTGGCTGCAGTACAGGTCCTGCAGCTCACAATGACACACCTCCCAAGCCTTCAAACTTGTTTCCTTGGTTGCACATCTCTTCTTCATAGAGAGGTCTTCAGAAATTTCTTTACAAAACATAGTCCTTCAGACTTTTTTTATTTTTTCTGTTTGTTAGTGAAGTCAACTGTATGTATTACTCAGATTTCAGTTTCCCTATCTTCCTTATTCCTCCTGAAATTGGATTTCTTTTGGAATGCATGTGGGGAAAATTTGTCTCCCACTGATCTTATTTGTACTCTATTCCCCCCCTTATGTCTGTGCTATCTATTGTCATAATGAGGAAAGTATAACAGAAAAATGCTTTAAAGAAGTTCAGTCTTGATATTTACATGAAGTTTTACACCAGTTTTCCAGGTGGTCATTCAGACCACAGAAGTAAGATAATTGGCTACACTTCAGAGTTGTGTAACACTCATAAGACCAAAATATGCAATACTACTTCTATTTATAGCCAAAGAGGACCAAATCTTTTTTAAATAGATGAAACTAACTTTGGCATGGTCCACTGAGAGGAAACCTGTCAGGAAAGGATGTAATTTTTAAGTCAAAGCCAGATCACACACCAAAACTCCTGTTGAGTCACCCATTGGTTAACAGGAAATCTTTTCATACTTCAAACAGCAGGACAGAGTAGTATATTCCAAGGAGATATTTGAAAGTGTATTGAAACCTGATCTTTACTCAGTGATTCCTGCCTACAGCTAAATGTACAGCAGCTGGGGTTCAAGGTAGCATAAGAAAAGAAAAAAGCATTAAAAAGCAGCATAACAATTTGTTTATCCTTATTTTCATTGAATGTGTTCCAAATCTTCAAGACTGTGGTCATGTTTTACCTCTCAGAATGGTGTTACTGTATTATTAGGAACAGGAATTCCATGTACACATTCCTGTTAGAATTTCTAAGTTCTCGTGTTAAAAGAATTTTGGTTATCTATCATCAATAGAAACTAGCTGAAATATTTTTCTGTAAACATTTTCAAAGCTATTAATTCTTTCATTTTATTTGCATATTTAATATTGTTTCTTAGAATGATTTCAGGATATAGTTTTTTTTGGTGAAGAATTTTTTTGGTGTACTAGACAAGTCTCTGCTATTTCAGTTTGAAGGTCAATAAACTCTCAACAATTGATCAAAAGGAAGGATCAGTGTTGAGCTCTTCAGCAAAACCAACTTATCACTCACAACATGGAAAGGGGAAAGAGGGAGAAGCCTGCCAAGCCCAGCAGGACTACTTTGATTGTAAATTGCAGATCCATTTGCTTAGATCATTTTCTGTAAGAAGATTTCTATTTCAAAATAGTCCAGGCATCTCATGATTTTTTTCATTATTCAACATATTGTTCCCATGATTTAAATAGACAGTTGATAAAATACTACTTCTGCAATCCTGACACATAGCATGGAGGCAGAAAAGAGAGAGGCAGTCTTTTGTTATCAGTACAAACAACATGTATTATCATGTGAAGTTATGTGATTCAAACGCTGATTAAAACTCTTGATGTCTTTCTATGTGAGCATTTACTTTACTCTGTAGTTTGAAACCTGCCTTCAATATTATTTAGAATATGAACTATCAGTATCTACTTCGCCTTCCTTGCCTCCTCCCAAATTGTGTGCAACACTTTACTCTTTCTTTTTGATGTATTTGAGGGTTGAAAAAATAATAGAATCATGGAATATTCTGAGTTGGAAGGGACTCACAAAGATCATTAAAGTCCAACTCCTGCTCTTTCACAGCACAGCCCCAGGTATCACACCATGTGCCTGAGAGCATTGTCCAAATGCTTCTTCAGCTTGGTCAGGCTTGGTGCTGTGACCACTTCCTTGGGAAGCCTGTTCCAGTGTCCAAACATTCATCTTTTTGTAATATGCAACCGAAATCTCGCCTGACACAACATCAGGCCATTCCCTTGGATCCTGTCACTGGCACCACAGAGAAGAGATCAATGTCTGCCCTTCCTCTTCCCCTCATGAGAAAGTTGTAACTGCAGTGAGGTCTCCCATCAATCTTCTCTTTTGCAGGCTGAACAAACCAAATTACCTCAGCTGCTCCTCCTACAGCTTCTCCTCTAGACCCTTCACCATCTTTTTAGCTCTGCTTTGGATGCTCTCTAATAACTTTTTTTTTTTAATAGTTTCAAATCTGTCTTACATTGTAGCACCCAAACCAGCCCCCAGCACTGGAGGTGAGGCTGCCCCAGCTCAGAGCAGAGCAGGACAATCCCCTCCCTTGCCCAGCTGGCCATGCTGTGCCTGATGCCCTCCAGGACAGGGTTGGCCCTCCTGGCTGCCAGGGCACTGCTGGCTCGTGGTCAACTTGCCGTGGACCAGGCCACCAGGTCACTTTTCATGGCACTGCTCTCCCCTGGGTCATTCTTTAGGCTGTATGTAAATATTACCAGCAGATAACCAGTACTGTTGGCAGTACAAAGCTGACAGCGTGTGGCAGAAGTAGCAAATAAACTGAGTTGTTCGTTTTGGCTTGTTTTATTTTAATAAAGAATATCTATTACTTTTATGGGGTTTGTATTCAGCTTTGGAAGCCAACAACACCTCTTTTTATGTTTTTAGGTAATTAATATTGCCAAGATGACTTTGGAAGGAAAAAACACTTTGTAAATCTTAATGTTCAATAATAGTTTGCCAAAAGTTAAGGAATTCTTTCAGTCTAAACCAAGCAATTAACTTCAGTATTTGAAATTTAATTTATGAAAATATATTTTTATCAAAACCATATTTTTTCAACACGTTTCTGTTTGATGACATGGTTTTGAAAACTTACCTCACTTTGAAAATATGAGCTGCTCAGATCTAGAGTCTGATTCTAATATAATTAAATCCTTGTTCTTTCTGTTTATGAAAACTTGTTTTGAGGTGGACTTTGTTTACATTTCAAAATTAAAATTCTTGCGCAGACAAACTGGAGAGCCCAGAAGAGTTAGCAGCTTTGTGTGTTCCTCAGGCTGGGTTTTTTATTTTTGTAGCTCTTATGAAATGACCAGGCAACTCAGTTAAAAAGTTTAGGCACATCAGTAAAGAACTGGGGATTGTAGAATAAGACACATTTACCATTTTCCTAAAATATTTATGGTTTTATTCACTACAGCAATAAGAATGTCTTTGTATAAAAATAATTTTTAAGGAAAATCAAATCCAATTTCATTTACCAAATCAAATGAGAATGAAAGGTTTTTTAAGTATTTAATTTTCTTAATTACCTCCTTAAAATAGAGGAAATCTCCTTTTGAGGCTCAACCACTAGCTATCCAAGGGTTTTCTGCTTTAGAAGTTGTTTTGCTCTTAGTCCTTTGCTAGCTGCTAATGTGCTGGAGAGGTTTTCTATATGTACAGGAAACACTTTGAATGTGCATATGGGATTTCTATCTTCATTGAGATAGACAAATCAATTATACAATTATTGTATATGAGTTATACAAATCAATTATAAGTGCAAAAATTGGTATGTCAATTTTTGTCATTATGTAAATGTAGTTACGTAAATACTGCAACTTAGAGGGTTTTCTTTTGCCTATGCAATTAAACTTTCTTGGCTTATTCTGCACGATAACCTTTCAGTGAAAAGTCAAAGGTAGCTCTGACCTGTTTGAAAGGGCATACAGCTATGGAACTATGTTCCTGATGTTTAATGGGAAATAAAACATTTTGAAAAGAAAATGTGTAATAATGGTTTGTTGAAGCAGGCACAGTTGAATCTGGGTAGTTTTAACCAGTCATATTTTTAAATAACTAATCACAGAAGACAAGGTAGAGCACATATTTACTGGTGGGGTTAGTGTGTGCATTGTCAGAGTTGTTTAGTCTTGCAAAGAGCAGAAGATACAGAGCCTGGAATGCAAAGTGGCACAGAAATTAGTGTGGATTGCTGGATAGCAGGTAATAAAACAGAGTTGTCATCTGATATCCCACTATTATCAACTTCAAGCAAAGCTTTTCTTAGCCACCTCTGTGTTGGTCTGGTGGCTCAACTGAGGTAACTTAACTCCTGAAGTATGAAATTGTAGGTAGCAGCAGCACTGTTCTGCTGTAAGGGCAAGCTTACTCTGCTTTATTTTGTTTACATAAATGGCTTAATTAATACCGTAAAATAAGGTAGCAGGAAAGGAGTTGGTCAATAAAGATCACAGTCAAAATACTGTATACATAAGTTTAAATGTCTGTGAAGAACTGGTGACTTATTCCTCATTTCATTTGCTAAGAGATGAAAAGAAAGGCAAGTATATGGAGAAATACACACAGTAGCATTTCAGAAGCAGTTATATGAGAATTACTCTGCTCACTATATACATCTATAAAGCAAGCAGAGTAATTCTGAATACAACTGTGTCTTATTTGAAAATAATTTTTCAAAGTTGAAAAATTTGACACCAAATATAGCTTAGGCTAAGCAAGCTAATTGATCTTTCCTATTCTTTAAACTTCACACCTGAATGTTCTATTTCTTAAACCTAGCAGGGCCAACTTCCTTCTTTTAATGAATGATTAAATTGTAAAAAAATCAAGTAGGGCATTCTAACTGAGAGTGGTAACAAGCTGAATTGTGTAATTTGAGATCACTTAGCTTATTAGAGAATGCTTATATAGTTCACAGTCCAGTCTATTGCCACTAGCTGTCAGGCATATGTTCCTGATAAACATTTCGCATAAGAAACTGCTACATAGCATGAAGGATTATACTTCACAGTATTTGCTACAAAATGTTACTAACAGAAATAAAGAACAACTACACATTGATCCTCAGTAATTTGTTTAAAAAGACCAATGTTCTCTCTTCTTTGTAAATCTGTATGTCTTAGGTCTTCTGTGTGTGTATGTGTAAAGCTGTTTAGATGAAACATTAATTAACTAATATTGAGCATTAGTTTGCATAATCTTTGTTTCAGAAGATTTAACATGCCTTTCCACCTCCTGAATTCCTAGCTTTGATTCAGCCACAGTGGAAAATATTGGAGTTGTCTTTGCAGGCTGTAATTATAAATCTCCTGTCCTAACTTCAACGTGTCTTTGCACACCCCTTCTTTTCTACACACAAGGGTTGCAGTGAAGACTAAAGACAAAGGACCCCACCTTCCCTCCTCCCTGAATGAGAATGTGTCAATAGATGTAAACCATAGTTAGTGCCTCTCAGCAGAAAATGAAATTGTTCCTCCAGACCTAAGATTTTTGAAAAAGAGCGAAAAAGCTGGAAGCATCTCCTTCAGCTTTTATACTATGCAATGCAGTTTATTATAAGAATGATGGTAGTGCTCCAAAAATTCTGGAATCTCAACTAAAAGCAAAGTTCTGGCTCTTGCTATAACTTGCTACTTGGAAAAATGAATATCACAAAATTCATAGATTGGGTAGTGGAAAGAAATAGAAAGGTGGTTTTCTCAGGAGAAATTCGTAACCTAGATCTGAACTAGTAAAAAGGAGGTAATTAGGTGTATGATAGAAAAGGTAATATTTATTCTTTCCAAAATACTGTAAAAGATAAGAGAAGAAAGCATGAACAGGAAATAATCCTGGACTCCCAGATTCCAGAGGAATGAAGGATGATACAAATAAATAAAATCAGATACCTCATGATTTAATCAAAATCTCTGTTGAGTTTATGCTAGGCAAGGTAAGGAGTAGATATGGGACCCTCTGAGAAAGCCATACTTCTAGTATGGGTTTAAAAAAGAGATAAAATGAATAGTAGCAACATTCAGGTAATGTTCAGAGGCATTCAATAATGTGTCTCATTTAAGTATGTTATAACAGTGGTAATTTTCACATTGACACAGAAAAGGTAATTTTACTCTCTGAAAGCCGTCATCATCAAGATTTTGTGTTGAAACCAACAAAATATCATGTAAAAATTTATTGAAGTGTTTTAAAATTTACATAAAAGTTTGAGTCCAACTTCATGTTTGCTGCACTCTCTCTTTGGATAAAGATCGAATTTAATGATTTCACCAATACACACCAATCTCCAGATCAACTTCCTAATATGACATGACAGCACACCGGAAACATTCCTTGGAGAGAAATGCTAGAGAGTATTAGAGGATTTAAAAAATAAAATGATTGACTCAAGCTGACAGACCAGTTATTTTTAAAACAGCTTCAGATAAATTTTAACATGCAAGTGATGCCCTTGCTGCCAAAATCTGTCCTGTGTTAGTTATTTCAGGAATACAAGTTGTTTGGTTTCTTTTCTTTATCGAGGCATTTTATTCTTAAATTTCCACTTTGTTTAATAAAACTCAGCTTGGTATATTTCTGACCCCACTTGAGTCTGTATCTTCAAGGGATAATCTAGACGTAAGAATTATGTAATTTTTGTCAAGGTTCAAATTTACAGACAGATTTCTATATGATTTTTTTTTTTTTTTTGGTGTATTTGACTGGTTTTGATGCCGTGTACTGGCTACCTAGAACAGAGGCTAGACAGAGTTATAGAATAAAATGGGTATTTATTAAAGGCCTTTGACAGATACACCTGGGGCAGTGCGGGAGCCTCGCAGGGGCTGCACCCAAGATGAACGATGCTCATGAGTTTTTCAGACAGATACAAATCTGGTTTATTTGCATATCAGGGGTTAATTGTGCAATTACAGCTTCAGGTGATGAAGTCACATTTCCCCAGTTTACACCTCCCCAATTCATCTCTGTTTATACTTTTCGGGGCCTGAGGCTGTGATGGTGGCCTTGGTTTTCAGGCCTGGAAGGATTGTTTTGTCTGACCAAACTGTGAAGAGAGCTTACTAACCCTCTATATGATGTTCAGAGTTATATACTAATCCAGTACAGGATCTGAAAAATATAAAAGCTAAAACTTCAGGCATCAGTTTTGTTGGTGTGATTGTTTTTTGATGCTGTTGGGTTGTTGTGGTTTTGTTTCCCCAGAAACCCAAGAGAATGAATTATTGGAAAAATCCTGCTTACAAAACAAATTATTAAATTAAGTCACTGTTGTGGTTGTTGCAGATGATTTCATTGAAAAATGTGGCTAATTTGGTTGGCCAACCTATGAAGAAATAAAAGTTAATTTGTTGGTGATATTATTTATGGAAAATAATTTGCCCACATTTTAATGATGCTTTTTAATTATTAGTTATACCGTGCCTTAAAATAGGCAACTATGTGCCTCTTGAGTTTTGTCCTTTCCCTTTATTGTTCAGTATTTTCCTGCAGTTGTAAATGGCCCACTGTGTCCCAAGAACTGCCAAAACCTCTTTTTTTATTTTTGTATACTACATTGTAAGATGAAGTCCTTATTCCCATTTGTTTTCTGTAATTACTGCAAATAGTAGGGAGAAAAGAAGGTGTTTCAGATAGCTGTCTTTCCAAAAAATGGCGGATCAATAACTGGATACTTTCAGTTGTCTTAGATGCAAATTTTCTTCTGTTATTTTTCTATGTGAGATATTACTGTAAAATATCTAACGTGACTGTAGAAGAGAAATGTGTCCAAGAAAAACAATTAAAAGCAGCTTTTTTCTATATATCTGTACTATAAACTCCTTGTAATATCCTGGGCAATTTTCCCTGCTACAATTATTTTAAGCTTCTGCTCTTACTAAGTCTTGTGTTCACAGTGTTTGTTGCCATATTACGGTCATTCTATCACAGGGGAACTGCGTGGGAATGGAGGCTAAGAAGCCCGCCTTTTGCCAAACTACATGTGGCATTTGGATTGCCTGCAGACATCAAAGGAACAAGGAATGACACTGATGGCTTTAGGAGGCAGCTGGGTGCAGCTGGGCACATCTCTCCTGGCTTTGCCCTTCTGGTCAAGGACTCTGCTAGGCTGCTGCTACCCTGAAAAGGTTTCTGCTTCTGCTGCTCCACTTCTTTTCTCACTAAGTACCTTTGCCAGCACTGTGAGTATCCTTCCCTTCACCATTTTTAGCTAAAAAGCTGCAGGTACAATGTTATTTGAAGGCTTCACAGCAGCACAGGCTGTTTGGAAATTCTCCGCCTGTGTTTCACCTGGCATCATATAATAGCTCCAGGGTATTTGAAACAAACCTAAATGGAAGTCTAGTTTTCCTTCCTTTTTGTAGCTCAGACTTTCAGTTTTCCAGTCATTTAGAGTAAGATCTGGCCCATTGCATAATTATTGAAGTTTTCAGATGTACAAATATTAAGTCATTGTCACTGACTATTTATTTATGCCATGAGTTTGACCCATACTAAAATACACGTGTGTTTATGCATAGCTGGAAATCAGGGTAATTGGCTGAATGAACATGAAGGCCTGAATGTGACCTCAAAAAACTCCCTTTTCTTCTCTTTGCATCACGCTTTAGCTTTCACTGTATTTGTGCTGGCTTGAAGAAGGAAGGTGCATCTCAGTGTTTTCAAAAGGTGGACTCAACTGAATGAGCAGAAATGGGATACACAGTCTACACCAACACACCAATAGTGTGCATGAGTATGTAATGAAAGTGAAAAATCCAGGGTAGCTTCTATGGTTGCAGTGTTGTTATAGTTACTTGCAGTTTGTCATGCTATATGTAGGTCAGGAAAACAAAATCTTAACATTTAAGATGCTTTTCATGACACTGCACACATCCTGAAGTTACTAAAAACACCTATCTTAGTGTTTTGCTCATATATTTGCTGTAGAAAACAGCAAGCCCAGTGTCTAAAGTTCTTGCAGCTCACAGCATCACAGACTAAGCTGCCTGTGTTCAGTTTTGTTTGGTGGTTGTTCCAGTGGGTTTTTGGGTTTTTTTCCCAAGAAGGTACAAAATGCCTTGCTGGTATAAAGATAGCAGATGTTCCTCTGCTCATTTTGGCATAGCAGACAGGACAGTGAAGTTCTGTATTGCAGCAGTATTGTATTTTCTAGTGGTCTATTCTGGTTTACTTTTGAGCAATGGTTCAGAGCAATCTTGGAGGTCTTATTTCAGTGTGACTGGATTTGTATGTCATGTATGGAAAAAGTAGTGTTGTTCTGTCTCCCTGTAGAGAGTCCTAATTATTTTATTCTGCATAAGGAGCAGAAGCAGAGTCGAATCATTTGGCATCCTAAACTACTACCTGCCACTGTCCATTATCTTTATAATGACCCTAGCTAGATTCCTCTTGCCTCTAACACTTTTTGGACATCATAGCTGTCAAAGCTGGTATATGAGGTCCTTTGGCAGGTACTGCTTTCTCTTACCCTTGTCTTTGTCACACACTGAACTAGTTCTTCAAAGATGCAGAAATAACTAGTGGCATGTCTTTTTATAGTAGAGCTGTATATTCTTTTTCATACTAAAAATCTTTCTTTAGAAGTAGCATATTTATGATTCAGTTCTTCCCTTACCTGAAATCCCTGTGAAACCTTGCTTAAATCCCACTGAGCTCTAGTTATCACTGTAGCTCTCAGTGTTTTGATATTTTTAATATGATAGTCTTGGATTTAAAAAAGAAGTGTGGAATGGGAAAGAAAATCTTATTTGGAGTCTAATTGGAATTTTTTTTTGTCAGCCATTCTGAAAGATTAATTATTTCCAGCTTTAGTTGCTGAATTTGAAAATCTGTGTGGAGATAATAAAACTCTTTTTTTGTTGTTGTTTTTTTTGGTACCCAATATTTAATGTTCATCAGTTAAGGAATCTGTTATTTTAACAAAAACTTTTTTTCTGGAGGCTCATTCTGCTATAGCAGTTACTGCAGAACTTGTGTGTCAAGAAAACACTGAATCAGCATGCAAATCTATCATTTTGCTGAAAAATAAGACAGGAACTGAAGAACCCTTTGAAATAGTGCTATTATTCACCAAAGCAAGAATTTTTTTGGCCAGTACTATCTTACCTTTCCTATAATGATTTCTTTGCAGCATTTTGGGAACAACCATTATTCTTTCCTAGTTCTTATCCTGATTCTTAACTGCCCTAATCTTAAATGGAATATAGTCATATGTCTGTCCGACCCATCTTCCTCTTCCAGTTTGAAAAATATATATATAATTTATGATTCACTGAATATGTTAAATCTTGTGGTTTTAAAACTATATTCATGATTACTACATTGGGCACAGGTCTAGACACAAACATTTCACTTCTGATAAAAAACAACACCATCTCATGAGTAAAATTGTTTGAGATCACTCAATTAGAAACTTCTAAATATGGAAATATGGAATGTGTCCAATTTTAATATGAAATAAAAAGCTGTGGAGGGGAAGGTAAAATAGTATTCACAGCAACTATTAGCCATTATGGGTTTTTTAGTATTCTATCAATCTAGAAGAACCTGAACACTGAGAACACTAAAACTGATAACTGTTCCATGTTTGACTTTTGAAGCTGACTTTACTGACTTATGATGTGCTGTTTCACCAAACAGAAAACTATTGAAGAGTTCCGTATGTTTACACTGCTCCCTCCTAAGTTATGAATCCAGGTAATTTTTTTACTGGCTTGTGCTTAAACCACAGACTCTTAGAACTGGTACATCTGTTCCCACCTCCATGAAACTCCAAAGAAAAAAATGAGTGTGGAGAGATATGAGTGACAAGGGATTATAAATGTTAGAGACTTAATTAAACCAGAAAAGCTTCAGCAAGCTTCAGGATGGTAAACTTATATCATCCTTTGCTGAACTAAGATAGGAAAAATTATTTTGGTTGCCTAGCAACTACATTGCACAAACTAACTCAGTGGAGAATCTAGGAGTTTGATAAGCAAATTAAAAATGGACATTTTGTGTGAAGAGAATAAAAATTCTTCAGAACTTTTACTCAACTGAAAAATTAATTGCACAGTATTACAAATTAAAATGGCAACGGATCTGGGAATATTTTGTGGGAAATTGTAGACAGTCAATACTCTTTAACATCTTGGTAGAAATGGTGAGTTGGCTTGCAATAATAGAGTACTAAGTGCTTCAAGGCACACAGTGTTTGTCTGTGGAGGAAAGGCAAAGGCTGAAAATCTTGGTGAGAAAAAAAATTATTTTGTGAGATCTTGTTTGTATCTTCTAATGTATAAGTGCATTTTGTACACTCATGGCATGTTAGTTTAGTAGTTTTTTTGAAATTTAGTCTTAAATAGAGAAGCAGGAGGAAAATACTAGAGAATTCACATTTTCAAATATCAGATTCAGAGAACTATATTGCAGCAGCCAAATTCTGTCAACTGTTGAGCACACACCAGCATCAAGCAGCGAGTTAAAGAATATTACATTGATATAATGCTTATAACTGATATTGCATCTGCCACAGGTGTCTCTCTTCCACTTCTTTTCGTTCAGAAAACAGAATTTTGTTACCATAAAAATACTTTTACCAAGCAGTGCAAAGAAGGAATGTTTCCTAGTTAGGGCACCTGCAGCACCCAACAACAAGGGCTGCAGGGCTCCTGTGGTCTGTCTGTCCCTACAATGGTATCAGGTGCCCAGTGAGCCTGAGCATGTGGAACTTGTTTTCTGCCTCCAAGATTCAAACTGCTTGTGAGGATAAACTGAAACACTGCTTCAAGAGCCATTATATCACAAGTCTTCTAGATCTTCTAGTGAAGATTGAGTTTTTCAAAGTTGCTGTACATATACCACTGTTTAATTAAAAAAAATACTCCTAGAGAGTTTATAGGTAGTTCACTTCAGAAAAGTTTGACTTGTGGCTTGTAAGTAGGTAAAGCTGAACTCACCCAGTGACGTGGGTGAAAAGCTCATTGGCGCTGTCCTATATGGAAAAATAAACAATCTCGTACAACCCTAACACAATAAGAAGATAGCACATTTCTCTGCATGACAACATCTTCTCTATGCTATATTGCAGCCTTTAGCTCCTACAATCATTTCAGAAGTCACAGTTGCTTATGAATGACCTATTAGGGATGAATTCTACTGTCAGTGTTTGTAGAGGCATGCAGAAAATACATGTATTAGAGAGTGAAGTTCAGAATCAGACATGTAGAGCTAAGATTATGATAGGAAAAAAGATAACTCCTAGCCATATGAAAATTTTGATGTAGAGTTTGTTTCTGGAAATTTCTTGCTGTCTTTTCTATCTATGTTTGTTTTGCGATTTAAGATTTAATTTTAAAAATTAAAATAAATTTAGAGTTGGATTTTAGATTATGTGATCTAACAAGAGCCAACCAAAAGCAGCTCAGCTAATCTTCTTTCTGTTCTATGCAAAGAACTATTATTGCAAGACTGTGTCTAAATAACCTGTTATTTTTAAATTGAGAAATATTGCCCTTTTTTACCTGCTATTCTGGAGCAGCTACAGTGTACTCATAATGACTTTCACGTTTCAGACAGTGGATGTCAATAATGTTAATAGATAGCTGGATCGTGCAATTAAGAGAGATCCTAAAATGCTTTAGGGACCTTTGGTGCAGGTACTTTAAACCTAACAGTTTCTCTTCCATGAGGCTTCCTAGTCAGAAATAAAGCACAAATATTTTAACTTTACAGCATTTATTTGTTTTCATGTCATGAGAGACTGTTATTCTTTATGTCAAACTAAACTTCAATCTAAAGTAGCAATCCCTCCAAGAAAACAAGTAAGAAACAAGATGTGCAGTTCACAAGCTGATAAAAAGCAAAACTGACTGTACCCACATTAAATTTTTCAGAAAATCAAACTAAATAAGCTTTTAATAATTAGATATGTCTGCTCTCATATATTTTAGCAGCTGCTTTAAGCAGTGTGATTAATTGCAGAATGGCAGAATACATGACTCTGGATGCCATCAGGTCCTGCTCATCTCTCTTGAGGTTGTGAGAAAAGGGGGGGAGTTGCTGGGGCAGGTGGTTCTTTTCAGCCCCTGGAAGGCCCCAGGCTGGAGCAGGAAAAGTGTGAGGAGGAAAGAGCTGCAGAGAGGAGCTGTTATGGACTGACTGCAGTCACTCATTCCCCATCCCCCTGTGCAGCTTTGGGTGGTGTTTGGGGTGGTAGGGGAGTTAGAGGTGGAGTGAAGCTGTGCCTGGGAAGAAGGCAGGGGTGGGCAAAGGTGTTTTAGAGTCTTTTGTCTTTGTTCACCAACTTACCCTATTTTAATTGGAAAGTAATCAAAATAATTTTTCTTAGGTCAAGTTTGGTTTGCCTATGATGAAAATTGATTAGTGATTTCTCTGTTTTTATCTTGACCCTCAATGAACTTTTTTTTATTTTCTACCGTGTCCTGTTGAGGAGAGGAGGTGAAAAAGAGAGAGTGAAGGACTGGTAGCCAGCCAAGATCAACTCACCATCATACTACAAACAGTAATATGACTAATTTCAAAGTCACAGTAGGCTGCTCCTAGCCTTGTCCAGTTAATTTTTCTTCTCTTTTTTTGAAATCTTCATGGATGAAGATGCCTCAGCCTCTCCAGGCACCTCTTTTGGTATTTAACTTCTCTCCTTGCAAAGAATAACTTTTTTTCAGCGTACTTTAACTTTCAGTCATTTACTACAACATAATCGTTTGGAGAGAAAGGTTGGATTCAAGCAGAATATTCTTATTTTTGAAGGCAGTTATGCAGTGGATCTATCAATAATTGCTTTAGATAACATATAACAAACTAGATGCTTTGTACTGCCTATGCAGCTGTATTTTAAAATCTCAATTTTCCACTTTTTCAGAGAATGTTATCATTGGATGGAAATCTGTTCTTAAATTGGCTTTGCACTCCAAATAAAATCAAACATTCCCCATGTTAAGACTCTGGGTTCCCTGTCTCTTCCTTCTATTCCACATCCAGTAATTCTATCTCCAAATGCAGCAGGGCCAAGCCCAATGCCTTTTTAGACTTACTATAAAAGTAGTTTGAAAACCCTTAATTACTAGAAGAGGTAAACATAAATTATGAGAACTCCATCTTGGAGCTACACCTCTGTCTTTTCAGGATAAGCATCTGAAAACTGAAGTTCACTAAAGCCAGTACTAAAGCTGGAAGTTATGTAAAATATATTTGCAATTCTTTCAATGAGCAACGTGATTATTGAATTGGAAGTTTATATCAAATTAGGAAATGCCCTGAAATTTTATCTATCAATATTCAAGGGAAGTGGATAGTTAGTGGTGGCCTGCAGGAACATTTAGACAGCTACAGAAAAAAACTGAAGAGTCATGTGGAAAAAAAGGGTACTAAACTTAAAGTAGACTAGAGCAAGAGGAGCTGAATTTTTGCATATTTCTTATTCAGATCTATGTCCTACTGCTTAAGTTAATGGTGACTTATTCTTTGGAACATGTGACCCACCAGGAAGGGCTCAGAGAGCTGAGATTGTTTAGCCTGGAGAGTAAAAGGGGAGGTGGGCTGCAAAGACAATGCAAGAGAAGCCTTCCAGTCATTATGAGGGTTGTGAGGAGATGCAGTCAGGCTCTTTAGATATGTGCGTGACAGGACCACATGGGATAACAGACATAAATTGAAAGAGACAGAAGATCCAGTTTAAGGGCTGGGAGAAGTGGGCACGACAAGAAGACAGACAAGTGTAGAAATAGGATTCTCAGAGATGATGCAGAATGTCTGTACTGGAGGTTTTCAAGACCAGACTTCATAAAGCCCTGAGCAACCTGGTCTGACCTCAGAGCTTTAGTTGGATTGGAGAACTCCTGAGGCTTCTCCAGCCTCAATGACTATGCAATTCATTATTTATTCTGTCTTTAGTCTTGCCTAGTTAAAAAATAATTAATTGTTTGTTTGTTTTAGAAATGTAAATGTTTAGTATGGTTTCTGATATTTTTCTTCATATGGGATTTAGTTTGTGGTAGGCTTACTAATAGGGCTGAGGAGCTGCACAAATGTACAGCTCATTAAAGAGTACTACAGTATAGTTTTGCTGACCTAAGCATTCAGACATAGATTCATGCCATTTAGATGCAGCCAAAGACAACCAGCATCTTGTACTGTGCTCTTATTCTATAATCTCCTTTTCATCAAGGTTGTGTGAATGACTGGCAGTTACAGAGTTAGTTCTCAAACAGAAAGTTCAGAGTTCTAGTAAGTAAAGTAATCTTGCATGCTGAAATGAAAATCCAAGAGGAGCCATCCTGTAGAGAAGACTGACTTCAGATTGATGGCAGACAGATTGCATTCAGTCTGAAATAAAATAGTTTGTCTCTGTGTGCTTCTAGGTTGACAAGTGGAGTGATGGATAGATTTACAGGAAACATTGGTGAAGGAAGTTTGGGCTGGATTTATGGCATTCTCACTGTGAGAAGAGTCACACAGTGGAGAAGGCTTCCCATGCAGACTGTGTAGCCTTCACACTTGAATGTTTTCAAGGTCTGACTGACTAAGGCATTGAGCAACCTGGTCTTACAGCTGACTGCATGGAAGGTTGGGGAGGAGACCTCAAGGTTGGGAATAACACCAGTCCTTCCCACTGAAATATAAGTGGTCAGTGCAGGTGAAAAAGCATTAAGTGCATGTTACACAATACTCTGTGCTCTGCTGGTTTTGCTCACACATAATTACACTGATGTATTTCATTAAAGAAATCATTTAGAGCAAGAATGTGAATCATGGGATTTTAGTTGCCAGATATGTGTGCTGTGAGTTAGAATAAACATTAAGCTGTGAAGTCAGTCTCCCTGGCTTTATTTGTTCTACTATTAAAGAAGAATAGGAAAACCAAGAATGAGTGCATGTTATATTGACTACCTAATAGTGGCACATTTGGGATACGCTTAAAATGTCAAGTTTTAGACTGGTGATTTGAATTGCTTCTTACAAGTTTTTTTTAGACCAAATGGTACCTATGTCAACTTAAACCTAGACTCTTTCTTTTTACCAACTCTGTTTTACAAAAGGCCATTCCTGATAAACAAGACCTTATATTTCTCGTGATTCCACAGGAGTTTTGTTTACCAAGCATAAAAAGGCCATATTTGTTCCAGCCTTGATGTTTTATTTCTAACAGCAAGAATTCTGAGGACTTAGTGTAGAGAAAAAAAAACAAACCTAAACAAAAACACCCCCACTCACAGTGAAAGATTGGTAACAGTAAAACACTGTAGAAATGCTCAAAGCAAAATAAAATTATGTGGAAGTGTAATTGCAGGAAAGTTATGGAAATGCACAGCTGTAAGGGCACGGCAAATTAGCCTACATAAGGTTTAATAGAAGTCATGTATATGCAGGAAGGAAGTAATCTGAGGACTGTGCCTAGGGTACCTCTAAAGGGGTGGCAGTGGTGGAAGCATCAGGTTCAACTGATGCCCTACAAGTGTGACCCTGTGATACAAGTGATGGAATCTGCAACTCATTACCTCCGTAATACAGGAGTGCAAGGAATTTTGATTGTTTATATTGATTGTTATTTGTTCAATAATTACAGATTGATAAAATAGTCCACTACAAAAATTATTTAATCAATTGCACTTATTTAGTAGTGAAATGTTTAGAAATCAGTAAAAGTGCACGTAAATAACTGTGAGAATAAACATTTTAGCAAAGAACTTGCAGGAAAAAAATTACCTAATCAATAAGTCTTGCTTGAAAAAATCTGTCATCCATAGTGT
Source organism: Dicaeum eximium (assembly GCA_013396995.1). NCBI lineage: Eukaryota > Metazoa > Chordata > Aves > Passeriformes > Dicaeidae > Dicaeum > Dicaeum eximium. Next base: position 285,680 of record VWZP01006525.1, on the reverse strand, counting down.
CTGGACAGCCTAGGCTGAACATCAGTATTATTATCGTTTTAGGAATTTCAAAGAGAAACTCAGACAAGTATCTGTTGACCAGAATTTCATTTCATGTTGCCAGTACTGGAGGTCAGAAGGCTAATTATACTTCAATTATTTATTGCATAACTGTTGCTTTGGACTTATTGAGTGCACTATTAGTTTTAGTGAAAACTCTTTTATGGTACTTGGCCTGACTTGAAGGAGAGCACTGCCAGAATCACAAAGTTTTTGTATTAATAGACTGCATTAATCCAACTTAATAAAAATTCAGAGAAGACTGAATTTCTACATTAGCAATTAATAACTTGATACCAAGAAAAAATATAAAATTCATAAGAACAGTTACTCCTGCACTCAATCTTGGAAAATAAATGCAAGCATGGTATATATAGTCTTCATTCTTCCCTATGGTCTAATCTGATTTGATGGCATTATAAAAGTAATGAATGACAGAGAATATTAGTTAGTTAAGAAACACTGAAGGAATCAGATGAAGCTGAAATTAGCTTTGTAATATATCAAGCAGTCTCTGTAATGGGAAACAGAAGATTTTTTTGTTGAGTGCAGAGCTTAATCACACAAACATTTTTTAATAGTGAAGTGTTGCATGCATGGTACTCAGCAGGATAATGAAATCTAACCCCAAACATCCATCATTAGACATTCAAATGAGAACAGGGGGCTTTCCCCCCATATTACCCATTAGTCACCATCAAATGGATAAGCAGTCTCACATCTCTGCTTGAAACAATTTTGGTGTGTAGGATGAAATACTCTAGAAAGAAATTTGTGTTGACATTGAAACCAGACAGTCATGCTGAAGGTTCAGTGGACATCAGCTGTCTGACTATTTTGCCCGGAGCTACATGCTCCCATTTTATTTCTGAGATTCGTTTGTCATGTAACGTCAGCCCTTATTCGATTTTAGTAATGGTTTGCCAAGTTTAGTAGCTTTTGGGGTTTTGTGTCTCACTTTGCTAAGTAAGTATAATTAGAAATTTTGGATGTGACAGAATGCAACTTTCATCCTACCCTATCCTGCATATTAAAAGCACTCTGTTCCAACCTGCAACTTACATGAACTGGAGTGTAGCATCAAATAACACTATGTTGATTCCCAATCACAATTTTACAATACAAAAAAATAATGAGAAAACAAGGATTAGATAGACAGACATTGGTTAGTTGTGACTCAATGGTAATTTTCTGTTTATCTTTTACCTCTCTTATTTAGCGAGTTTCCACTCAAGAAAGCAACTATCCTAATTTATGTTCCAGTAAAACTTGACTTTTGGAATTGAAAACTTTTACTCTTCTTTATGCCTTTAGAGAGGACTAGTTATAAAAAGATCTAGACAGATCCACCACAAAGACTTCTATTCATTTAGTTTTTCATGCTTCTGTGACATAGGGCAGTGCAGTTAATTTCAAAATTTTCTATGGCTTTCTTTTAGTATGGAAAGTTTGTTAAAATGTGCTAAGACATATAGGTGTTTATTCTATGTTGTGCCTCTAAAAAATGAAACTGGTATTAAACACCTTATTTATAGATCAATTATATTGGTCTGTTGTATTTTTATCTTAATCTCTTGTGTGTAAGAGGGCATTGGAAAATGGAAGAGTAGAGCAAGTATAATTTTTTCATGTTACAGGTGGAAATAAAGACACAAGCCTCTTTCCTCCATACTCTTTTATCAGTTTACATACACTTAGCTGCAAGTGCAGTTAAAGAACTTCAGAAAATTCAGTGCAACTGCTCTTAGTACATTTAATTACATATATTTGTAACTTGAGTTCTTTACATTTTCTGAATCTTTATTTGTTTTGACCCTGGATTTCAATAGAAGATGTCTATTAGGATGGTGAAGAAAAAAGTGTAAGAGCTTCCTTCTTGAAGCAAACCCATTTTGCAAGACAAGTTCTAGCAAAATTATTTTACTTATGCATTTTTTATTGAAGTATTGACAGTTTATACTATGTGGGGAGTATGGTATTTGATAGGTGTAAATTCAAAAACAGTAATTTTTTTAAAAATGTGTGTGTACTTTAAACATCATATGGACTTCTTCTAAATGAACACATTGAAAAGTTTAAATATTTTTTTCCTTTCTCTTGAAAAGTCCGATTTTGCTTTGTCTCCACTTTGCTTTGTCACCTTAATGACGAAACTTCTGTTTATTTAAACTAAATTTGAATCAGAAGAAAGTAAGCTTAATTCATTAAAAAAGAACACTGTCCATCTACAGTTTTATTATCCTTTTTGATTTTTTTTTTTTTTTGGCATCTTTTCTTTTAAAAATCTATTATTAGGCCTCCTGTCTGCTAGGCAGTAAAGATAAGAGTGTGGATAAGCACAGCTCTTGACTTCTACATTGTGTTTGGAAACATTTTTATTGGTTATCTGGCTACATGCAATTGCATTTGGAATGTCAAAAGCAGGCTGTTTTGGAATCAGCCAGGGTTAACCAGATTTAATGTGTTCAACATGACAGCTAGTCCGGAGACTCAGAGATTCGGAACCTCCCAAACAAGACTGGATGGTAAAGGCCACAGTACCTGCACCTCTGTTTTGCAATTGCAAATGTTTATCATGCTGCAAAGCTGCAAGGGAGATGTATGGAGAGAGGTGTCCTAAAGGCCTACAATTTTCTTGAATTCTTTTAGCATAAATCTTCTAGTTAATGAATCCCCCTGCAATGGAGCTGCTGGAACTGTCTGTGTCCAGTCACTCAGCCCAGGGCCCAGCACTGCAGCCTCCTCCTGCTAACACCTGGCCACTTGGACCAACCAGCCCTGCATCCAACACAGGTCTGGTCTATGTAATCATAATTATCATCCTCTTTGCCACACTTCTGAGAAATACTTCAGGAAGCTTCATCTCTTCCATATCCAGACTGCTCACCTTACAGTCAGCACGTGGCTGGTTTGAGTGCATATTTTGGCTAAGAGATGTGTACAACTGTACGTGTACACAGGTATTTTTCCTTGAGTGACTGTACATAGATAATTTTTTTCTTTTTAAAAGAGTACTTCTGAGACATAGCAGGGTTTGGGGCAGTACCATGGCAGCTCACAGTCCATACTTGTGTTGAATGCTTAAAGGCTAACACTGTTTCTCTTGGCTGGGGCCATGAGGAAATGTTGTTTGCTGACTGTCTGGCATATCCCTTGATAAATATTGGAGTTTTAGTATTCTAAAATTTACTCTGAACAAACACTCCTTTCCCCCCTTTCCCCCCTTTCCCTCCCATATTATAACATTTCCCTCTCTCCTTCCAACGTTAAAAAGGATGCTTTGGCAGGAATATTTAGAGATGCTCTCAAAAGCCCAAAGGGCAAACGAGTAGTTGTGAGAGAAAGCCTGTACTTTCATACAAGCATCTGAGACAGAAACCTTCATTAACAACATCATGCTCTACTGGACATTAGGAAACTAGTTATCAAGTTGATAATTTCATAATTTGCTTGCATTGTACTTAATTATGTTTGATTTCCATTAATTTTTTAAGTTTAATTTTATCTTCCAGGATAATTCACAGAAATTTAACTACTATGCTACTAAGAGTGTTCTCGGTGTTTTAGTCTGGATAAGAGCATTTTTGCTTGGTTTTTATTTGGTTGATTCCTTGGTTTTTTGTTTATTATGTTAGGTCACTTTAAAATATTAAGGCTAATCTAACATTTGCTGGAAATATTGGGATAAAAAAATGTAGAGTCTGATTTTTGAATTGACACCCCAGTTGGAGGTGAAACAGAAAATATATCCTTTGCTATATTCATGTTAATTTCATTGTATTCTAGCTGACATCCTGTTTAAATAAGGACTTCAATTAATACTGTGTTATGGAGAAAAAATATGGATAGCTTAGCTCACTCTCATGAAGTGAGATCTGTGAGATAAGTCAATTCCTGTTCCTACAATGAAGCTGTAGATCATCCATGTCAAGAACAGCAGGAGAATTATGAGTTGAATGTACAGCTGATTATAAAAGAATATGAGCATCTAATTCTCCTGCACACATTTGAAGATTTTAGCCCTAATCTCTTGCCAGCATTGCCTAATGAAATATTGATAAAAATTTGTCTGACTTAAAGTTTCTATCATTGTTACTGTGACATTCAATATGCAGATGCTTTCTAAATACAGGTTTTTTTAACATTATTCTTTCAGGACCTGGGTTTCTCTTTATCAAAGGAAGATTCCATGGTAGCTATTTACGCAGGATTTTATACCAATGATGTTTCACTCTGATACAGCAGTAAAATAATATAGATATTTCTTTATAAATATTTAATTAGAAAACAGCTCTCATCATCACTTTCTGAGTATATCACAAGACTTTTGGGAATCAACTTTGACTGTTTTTTAAAAAGTTCTACTGAATTCAAATGCTATGCAATAGAATTTTTTTTTCAAGTAAATATATCGTTCTTGGAAGAAAGGACATCAACGACCTCTTGATTTGATATTCTAGCCTTTATTTTCTATTTGATCCAAGCTTTTTATAATTTCACTTCAAGATGTAGCAATGAAACAGAGTCCAAGTTCTTACATAAAGAACCTGCAATATTGGACTTTAACTCTGTGTCAGCTGTCTAACATGCATCACAAAGAGCAAGTGCTACCTTTTTATAAGAGTTTGCCATCTTTTGTCAAATAGCTTGATCCCAGCTTCTGTGGGCTTCCACCCAGCAAGATCAGTATAAGGACTTCTATGTGTCACTAAGGGATTTTAGGAGCAGATCCTCTTATTTTCTGCTGATATTTAGCAGACGTGACAAGAAAATCTCATCTTCAGCACTGCTTCAGATTTATACTTAATTTCCCTTTGAACCTGAATATGTAGAGTGTGATGCAATCTGGATATTTTTCCACATTATTTCCAAGTACATAAGACTATTTTATATGTTTATATATTTACTCTTCATGCGGAACAGATTGAGAGAAATACCAGTAAAAAATCCATTATTTTTTAAGGATACGTTCTTGATCCCTTTGATACACTTATTACATAGGAAAAAATATGTGACAGATGTTTTAATTAAAATAATTACCTTTCAGTCTGAACTGAATCTGGTAGAAATTTGGTAATTTACAAGAACGCAAGAATTCATAGATGAAACAAAATTCTTCCATTTTAGAAACCCAGGTGCCATTTTTATCTATGATGGTTAAAACGGTACCAGGAAAATTAGCTAAACAAACTTTCAAAGCTTTTGTAAATCCCAGACTGATTTTACAAATCAGTCAGCTTTTTTTGTTTCTGCAGTGGATGCCACAGCCTTGAAAGGATTTAAGCTTTTCTTTCTTACTAGTAAAATTTAGTGTTCTGATATGAGATTCTTGGATTTATACCAATTTTAAAATTATCCCAAGATCTGCTGAAACTAATTCTGTTACAGCTTACTTAAACCTTAGAAGGTTATGTGCCAGATAAAACATGAATCCAACATTCCTCAGATTTTCCTTCCTCATAACTTTCACAAATTGTGACCTATATCATTTATTTTCATTCAAGTAAACAATTTCAAAAGGGGACTTAAAACACAATGAGGATTTTTTAAAAGTAGTAATCATTTGCCTCTTCAGCTATCTGTATTGAACACAAAATAAACCAAAACACTTTTAATGAGGCAGAAGAGACACAACTTTATAGTATAAATCTGCAGGATTTATGGCAATTATGCAGTGGACATGAGGTTATTGAATCAGTACTTGACTCAAACTGTGCTAATAAAAATTGTTTTCTTAAAAGAGATTTCATAATTTCTAAGCATAAACTTAGAAGCTTTCTCAGTCTCCTCAGTAGAAGCAGAAGCCTAATGAAATTTAATAATCCCTTTCTCTAAACTTCAAATTAATGTTTTTACGTTAAGTCCTAGAAGTTTTCCTTATTTTCCTTCAGTGGAAACATTCCTATATTCTAAGGAAAGATTATATCTTGCACAAGGCTGTTTATGGATTCCCTCTGACTTCAGGGCTAAAGATCAGATTAAATCCTTAATTAATAATCTCATCAAATAGATTTTTCCTTCTGGAATTTTTGCCTCCCTAACCTGTCCACATCACAGCAGCCAGACGTTCTGCTGTGGGCTTAGCATAATGGCGAGGTTTGGATTAGAGGTAACATCAAAGTACGATTTCAAAGTGACACCGGTCCCTCTCACGCCCGCGTGAGTGCTGCAAGCAGCTTTTGCCATTGTCCGGTTCTGTGGAAGAACAAGTTGTTTCTTCGCAGGGCTACCACTCCAATCTTTATCCTGAATATTAAATATGCTTAATTGATATCTTGAATCCGTTTTTGTAAGCTGATGGAATGCCCAGCAGTTACTCTATCTAACTTAAATATAGATCCCGAGACATCTATTTTATGTAAAAGATGTTCCAGACTCTACTGAAGGTTAAATATAACAATGTATTTTTTTTTTTATCACACGTACTCTGGGGTTCATTTGTGATAGTCATCTCTAGAATGAAAGAGAGAGCATATGTATACTGGAGATGCAAACTCAGTTTTCAAAAATCTGTAACTAAATGTATTCCTTTCAAAGACTGTGCTAAGCAACACATTTAAAAGGATTTTTAGTGTATTGTGGAGCTCATTTCTTAAAACTGGAAGGGATCTTTGCATATGAGGGCTAAGATATGAAAAGTGGAAAATTGAAAACCAGTCTAGCATAGAGGCTTTGGGCTTTCTATGGTGAGAAGGAACAAGTTGCCAGAGAACTCATCAGGCAAAACTGAGCAGAAAGTATGTGAAGATGATGAGCATACTTTTTTTTTTTTTTGTAACTCATGAATATTTATTTAGTGGCTTTCAGAAGATAGGCAGGAGATTTAAAAAAAACACGAAATCAGACAACATAAATTCACCGTTTCAGTCAATGTCAGTGGCAATGTTTAGATGTTCAGTTTGGGTTGAACTCTGATTTTTATTTAGAATTTTATTCTTTATTATTGATTTTATTTAGAATTTCTCTTAGCCTGTGTGCTTGATATTTTGAAGTATTTATAAAGGATTTATTTTGCCTGTAATAGTAGTGTAAACTTTTCTAATAACTATTATTTATGTTATTTAAACTTTTTACTTGATTTCCATTCCAAGATAAATGTTCTCACAAAACTAAAAGTCATGCTGAGCAAGTTTAGAGTTGTTAAGAAATACTCAGTTTACTTGGGGCCAAGATGTTGGGGAAAGGTAAAGGAAAGCAAAAAAGTTAAGTAAGAGACCTATGTTTTAGCTTCCTGTAACTTTTCCAAGGAGGAAAAGCCAAGGAGGAATTTCTTGAAGACTCATTCTCTCTCTTCAAGGAAGAAAAAGAAGTATTCCTTTTCACATCTAGAACTTCTGATGCAGAAGTACTGCACATTGCTAAGCAGTTTAAAAGCTATTAGGCTTCTGCCAAGTTGAGCATGGGCACTTCCTGAATAGGAGGTTCAGAGGACCGTAGTCTCAAGATCAAGCTGGTTAATGAGTAAAACTGATCTTAAAACAAGATGACAAGAAGCCAGCTGTAAAGCTGTGTTAAAACTCATCATTGTAGTGAAAAATATCATTATTATCTATTACATACAGTGAAATACTACAGGAGAGAAAGGAAAATTATGTGTTTCTAAGCATGGCCTCCACTAGATATTTCCATATTTTAATTGGTTTTCCCACCTGCTAAGCTATGCAACCATTGTTTTTCACTCTAAGCACTTTAGGTGGGGAATATAAGACTGACTGAAAGTCGTCCTTATTTTTATACACTTGTACAAAACACCCCTTCACACTTGGCCACTTGTGTGGTCTTAGCTGTTGATGCTGCATGTTTGCACCACGCTTGTAGCCCAGAGGGCCAGACCCTGCTGCTCTGGGGAGGTGTCAGAGCAGGTTGTGCACGAACCAGTGGATTGCCTTGGGGAGAAAATTCCCTTCCAGTTAGAACTGGCATAGGCACAGGCAGCTCTTTGCATGACCAGTGCACAGCTACATGCCAGCAGGTTTTGGAGGATGTTTGTTGCTCTGTTTGAAGTTTTACTTTTGAAATATTGTAACAAGAATTTCAGAAAAAATATTTTTGAAACAGTACTTTACCTTTAGGCTCTGTCGCAACTGTCCTCATAGCAACATCTAGCTACAGTCAAAGTAAACTTCCTCATGATACTTTAGGGTGGCTTGAGATCAGACTGAACTTTTTCTCTGAGGGTGAATTGTTGGCATTTTTCATTTCAGAAAGCATGGCTTTGTTCTTCTATATCATTCAGGATTCCTGTGGGAAAATGCCAAACATCTTGCCTCAGTGTCATGTTCAAGGCTGCTACTGAGACACAGCACTCCACCTGCCGCAACTTTTGCTGACAACTACTTAATTTTCTTTCAGAATACCTATCCTTGGTCCTGACCCTGTCCATTTCCCTGGTAAGGCCTGGAGACGTTTGTCATGGAGATCTTAAAAAGAACATCTGCTCTATGCACAATAATGAATTTATGCCCCAATTTACATCTCTAAGAAATATATAATCTACATGAAACAATGAATTCAGGAGGTTAGCTGAAAAAGCAATCAGTATATCCTTATTATCAGAAAATTCAATTTCATCAATATGCTTTTCACCTTTTTGTTATACTTTGAAGCAGTTTTTCAGAGATCAAGTCTGAGGGGTTTGAGATCATTTGTCTACTGCATCTTCTTAAAGTGTCTCCCAAAGAGTGGTAGTTTCTTTTTACATTTTAAAATGTTTCTCCTCTTCAAAGAACTTTTCTTAACATTGAAGAGAGTAAGCTGTTTATTCTTACTTACCTAATTAAATTTTCATTTGGAGAATTTCATTCTGCTGAAGAAACAAATTTTTTTATCTGAATTATTTCTTAGAAAAAAGAGTCAGTGCACTCCATTGGTTCTTCAGCACTTCAGTGAGTCTTTTGCAGCTCTAGAAGAATAAATAAAACCTTTCCTTGCACATTCTTCTCCACTGGATCTGTGTGCTGAACCCTCACATTTTTTATGCTGTGGAAGACCATGATGGCACAGCTCCTCCTCAGTTTGGCACCACTGCACCTCAGTCTCTGAGCATCCCTAGCTCTGAAGGCTCTGACTTTGCACCACATCTGAGGAGAGCTTGCTCTCAAAATATGAAAGACTTTAAGTACAATACCTGGTATAAAAACCATCTCCATTTTGGAGACTCACTCAACATTTAACTCACGCGCCAAGGACAGGGAATGAACATTGTAAAGCCTAGTTAAATGTATTTAGCAATTTTTCTGTTCTAGGCTCAGCACAAGACCTGAATTTGAACGTGATCTAAACCAGAACAACAATAATTTTGCTCACCTGCTAAAAGACCCTTTCCTGAGGTCATCAGGTCCTGTCTTTAGTTTCCACTCATCAGATTTCTCAGTGTAATGTTGGTTACACTGTACAGACACCTGCAGAATGAATGTCTGGCCATCTTCAACAATTGTTGAGGAAGTTTATTTCCAAATTAATGAGTACCCTGGCTTTTTAAAAAATTCTAAAAGCCACTTCTGAGTTCAGGCCTCATGGCATACCACAGCCTATTTGCAAAACAGAAATGATCTTTTGTGTATTTTTCAGAGGGAGAAGCTAGTCTCTTAGCTAGGCTCTTAGCTATTAAGCAATACTTTTATTCCACTCTATTAGTAATTTCCCTAAAAAATGTATGGGTTTACAGAGCTCTAGTTCGTATTTTGTTTGCATGATTGTGTTTTTTTGAGATGTCATCCTGAAATTATGAGAACTGTCAAAGCTGATTAACAACTCTTCTGATTTAAGATAAATTGGAATACAGGAAAGATTAATTGTCTTATAATTTTCATGGTTTTAAATCTAAACATCATTAAATTAAAGTCTGTCATTCAATGTATAGCTGAATTTAGCTCACTTAGTTAGAAAATCAGATAAAAAGATGAATAATTTAAAAAATACACAAACAAGATCATGTGCAATTGTAGAAAAAATCTGATTATGAACAAGATACATTTGAAGATAAATTAATTATCATTACACATCTTTGTTATTTTGACAGAATTAGAACAGGTCGGTTGAAATTCATCACTCTCCTGCCTTTCCTTACCTCTCTCATTAAAAAGTGATTGACTTCTGAGACATTTAGTTCAAACCAAAATGAACGTTTGTTCTTTTTTGATTTTATTAGTTTTGCTTGATGTTACTCTTTCAACAGAGAGGTGAATGATCATGACAGAGTTTAGTTTAGTTTAATAATACTCCTGAAATTGTGATGGCTGTGGTGCTGGGTACCTATCTTGTTCCATATGTCAACAAACTTCCAATTTTGTGCTCTAATTTAATTTGGCAGCTTCTCGGTATGCACCAAAACTAACATTTTAACACAGTAGGTAAGACGCTGCTGTGCCAACACAGGCACTAATTTAGTCAAGCTCAGCTTGATATTCAAGATTTCAGTTGGAAACTGTGTGCAAAGTTGTACTTGTTTTCCAACAAAGAGTGAAATTAGTCACAGCAGTAGTTCTGTTCTTTGAGACGTGTATGCACATCCTATCAAGAAAGATGATAAATTTTTGGCATTTCACCATCTTTTAAATATCATTCTGTTGTTTTGAAAGTCCTCAAGGAGACAAGTTTTCTTTTCCATTTCACATTGTGAAATGTACCTGCTAACTTGCTTAGTGTTCAGAGCAATTTATTTGATTTCTTTTTATATCAGAGCAATTTATTTGATTTCTTTTTATATACTATTAGCATATTTCATCGTGTGCTAATGCATGTCTGGCTGTTTTTAGTGGACATTAAGGCTACAGACCAGAAACTGCATCTCCTTATGGACTTCTTCATTTTATACAGTTATATGCATACATGCATGTGTATATACCACTGTGGATCATAGCTAGAGTGCAACAATGTAGGAAGTAAGGCACAGATTTCCATAAAATCTGGAAGATAGAATGACTGCAATAAACACCTGACTTTTTAAATATTTTTTGTACCATAATCAAACATAAATAGCAAATATTATGTAATGTATTTTTATATTAACGGATAAACATATAATATATGAATATAAAATATTTGTGTCACCAGTTTGAGTGTCTGATCAGCACTCAAATCACTATTAAGATGAAAAGATTTCTTAGGGTTGATACTGAATTCACCTATATTTTTAAACAAAACCTGCATAAAGGTATATTGAAAACACATATTGTATGACTGAAGTACTTTAACAGTCCAATCTCACCAATAAGTATTTGCATAACTGCTTTGGCAAACAGCTCAAAAATGAGAATGTTCTTTCTATTTCAGGCTGGCTCTTCAAGATTTTACTTACTTATTTTTATAAACAAAATCTATCCTGCAAGACAAGGTGCACAGAAAACATCTTTCATCATGCCCACTGAAACTGGAGGAGTCTGAGACAAAATACTGAGGCTAGTGGAGAGATGCATTTCTAGCTAAGGCTGCAAAGAAGTGGTTTTGTCCCTAATCCAACACAGAACTGCCTTGGCTCAGTCATCTTCCTGTAAATCAATAACACCCCTTTGGTCAGAAAACACCTCTATTGCAGGGCTGAATACTACATTTGATACAAAGATGTCTTAAGAAAGGAAGTGTTTGAAATTCATTAGATATCAAAAACTGCCTTGTGAACTATAAAAACCCACTTCTGAGTATAAGAAATCATATTTTAAATCAATAAAGACAGAAATCTCTGCTGAAGTAGGTGACAAAAATCTCTTTAAGTATTGTATCATTGAAGTTCTATTACAGAATTAGGAGACTTTAAAGAGGGTAGGGATCTATTCCCTTTTAAAAACTTTTAAACTGTAGTTTTAATTTCTTTGTATTTAAAGTACATAGTCCTACATAAGTGAAAATTATATAGAACTTTAATTTCTCCTCTTGAGAAAATTAAAAAGAAACTTTTATCAAATACTAACTAGGGAAGAATTTTAAGGAAGCTATAATTTAAAAATTCAAATAACAATATATTACAACAAGTAGTGTTTAAGACTTCAAAAGGGTTTTAGGAAAATAGTCTCATTGTGTATCCTTCTTAGACACAAGAACTTGCACTTGAGAATGTTACATCTGTTTAGGTATTTCCATAATCAACACTAAAATTTTATTGTTTATTTTATTAAAATTAAGAAGTTCTAAGATAATGCATCAGTACCAGTACTTGTAGACTTGGGTGCAGTTTTGGCAGTTTTAGTATCTTAATCTTATTTTAAAATCGCATTTGAAACTTCTAAATAATATAAGTAGAGTAACCTATATTATAAAATTGCTACAGCTATTTCCAACAGATTTCTCCAACAGACATTGTCAGATATTTTCATTATTGCATTGCTTATATTTAAAGATGTAAGATTAGTGATGATTCTGCATTTCATATATTTATAAATGGCTATTTTTTGTCAGGACTTTCTCCACTGATAGTAGATAGCTCAATAGTGTTTCTTGGAAGAATGCAAATGTTGACTAATAAAACAGTGTTGTGTTGTCAGTACAGATAATTACATAATTACATTATTAATAATATGTAGGTGTAGGTTCTGCCTCCAACACTACATTCAGAGCATTGGCTTTCTCTCATCTTGGTTATTTAAATTGTCATGGAAATAGAAAATATCACTAAACCGCAGAAACTGCTGGGTTGGAAGGAACACATCAGGATTGCCAAGTCCTGCACAGGACACCCCAAGGTGCCTGAGAGCATTGTCCAAACACTTCTTGAACTCTGCCAGGCTGGTGCTGTGACCACTTCCCTGGGGAGCCTGCTCCAGTGCTAGAAGTAAAGAGGAACTGGTTCTTAAGGGGATGAGAGGAGTTGAGTATTGCTCTATAGTTTTACACATAAACTTTGAATGTAAGCCCATGACACATTTGTTTATCCTAATAGTACACTTATATGAGTCTTATATTTGGAGGTTAAAGCCCAAAATACTAAATGGTGCTTGACCCCCTGAGGTGCTCGTTCCTTCCTGCAGTCAGTGTGTGGTGCAGGCAGATGTGAGCTCACTCTGCCTGTGCCATAAGCTCAGTGTACAGAGACTGTGTTAGCACAGCAGAGAGCACCAGTTGATACATGCTGCCTGTTCAGCTTTTGGTTCAGTTCAGGGCTGATTCACATTTAGTTAAACATGGGCAAAGAGAGCCTGCACCTTTCTCCAACATAATGCTGGTGTATCCTGTAGCAAGCACTTAACAACCTCTGAGAAGTGGCTCCTAAAATTACAGTGTGTGAACCATTAGCACCGAGGTTACTTCAAAGCAGTCAGTGCATATTTTATGAGCAATAGAAACCCTCCTGCTATAGTGCCTAGCCCAGAGCTAGCTGGAATTGCTCCTGTTGCTGCTAGTATGGGAATCCTTACCTCAGAGTGTGGGAGTCTTCTCAGCAGTCATTTTGAGCTGCATGTGATACCTTTCTTCTGAAGACACACCATGTGTTCAGGCACAGTGATGCTCCTTAATATTGCTTAAGGTGTTGAAATAAACATCTAAGCCTTTATGTCAGTTCAGTCAGTGAGAGATTTTTTGATTTTTCTTTTGAAGTGGATGCCTAGAAGAGGACATTATAGAAGAGGAGATTATATGATGATACAAACTGATATATAATTCTATGTTTAGTTGCCTTAAGTTGCATTATTGAAATTTAGAGCTGATAAATGCTTGATTTGACATAGAACTAGGTTAATCACAGTAGAAATTTCATTTAAAAAAAATTGAAAAAGCAGTTCAAAAGACCCCCCCCATTTGTATTTTTTTTTCTCCTAACAATTATTTTATTAACTTAAAATCAAGAAAAGCAGAATATTTAGTGATAGGACAAGAGGTAATGGTTTTAAACATGAAAGGGAGTAGATTAAGATTGTCTATAAGGAAGAAATTCTTCACTATTATGATTTGAAGCACTGGAAGGGGTTGCCTGCAGAAGTTGTGGATATCCAATCACGGAAGTGTTCAAGGCCAGGTTGGATGGAATTCTGAACTACATGATCTAATGGAAGGCATCCCTGCCTATGGCAGGTGTTTTGGAACTAGATGTATTTTGAGGTCCTTTCCAACCCAAACCATTCCATGATTCTGTGATAAATTAAAACTACACTAGTTCGCATGCCATGACACAGTATGACTGTCAAAAATAGTCTCAATAATTAGTTATGTAGTCACTTAAACATAACTTTCATATAAAGGTTCCTTTCATATAAATTAAACATGCTTCTGCTCTCTTTCTCACACTATCATGGCAGTTCAAGTGAGATGTTACTAAAAACTTAATGCAGGGTAAAAAAATGCATAAGTAAGTTGTGTCTGAAAAACCAGGTTACTGTGAATTAGGCTTACAGAACAAGTTTGTTTTGTGTGGCTTGGTATAGTGCTTAACTTCACTGTTAAGCACAATGTCCTGTTGGCTTGTTCATATCCATCTATTTTTGAACTCTATGTGCAACTTATTCCTTTCCAGTTACTAATTCAACAGTTTAGCAGTTATATATTTCACCTGTATTACACAAATTGGTCATGAATCCCAAATTGCTACAGCTACACTTACCAGCCTAAGACAAGGGAAGGGACTGTCCCCCTGCACTCAGCACTGGTGAGGCTGTGCTTTCAATGCTGTGCTCAGTCCTGGGCTCCTCACTGCAATAAAGACTGAGGGGCATGTCCAGAGAAGGGCAGCTGGTGAAGGGTTTGGAGCACAAGGCTTATGAGGAGCAGCTGAGGGAGGTGGGGCAGTTTAGCCTGGAGAAAAGGAGGGTCAGAAGTAAATATATTGCTCTCTGCATCTACCTAGCCATGTGGGGAGTGGTGTTTTCTCCCTAGTAGCAATGATAGGAGAGGAGGAAATGGTCTCAAGTTGCGCCAGAGGCAGATTAGGCTGGATATTAGGAAAGATTTATTCATGAAAAGCATTGGAACAAGCAGGTCAGTGGTTGTATCACCATCCCTGGAAATACTTAAAAAATGTATAGATGTAGCACCTGGGGACAGGGTTTAGTGGTAAACTTGGCAGTGCTGACTTAATGGTTGGATTCAATCCTAAAGATCTTTTCCAACCTAAGTGATTCTGTGATTCCAATAGTATTCTGACAGGTTTCTGCTCCTTTATCTCCACTGAGGGGTCACCTGTAAAACAGGCAAGATGGAAAAAAATATTCTCAGCATATATAAAAGTTATTTCAGATATTAATTTTATACATGAAAAATGCTATATGTATGCAGTCAGATAAGTGCCATAATACCTTACAGTTGCTATGGTAACTAGAGAGCAGCTGAGGTTTGCTTTTCCTAAATTTAGAAAAAAATATCTAAAATGTCTCAACCAATTAAAACCCAATATTGCTAAGAAAATTTCACCTAGAAGGGGCCTATCAATTATGCAATAAATGCCTTTAATTCATCATTCTGAGGCAGGTCTATATGGGGGCATGCCCCAGTAAACCTCCAGACCTGACTGCCAGCAAATGTAAGCTGTGTAGCCCATGACAGGGCACAAGTATTCAGGTGTAGTTTCAGGCTAGCCTGGTTTATAGATTACAGTCAGCTGGCAAGTGTGTCAAAGGCACAGCCTAAGTATGTTTGTGACTTCACCTGCCCAGACAAAATGCTTCAGTTTCAGCTGGACTTCTAAATTGTAAAATGGTTGGTCCCCTAGGTTGTTGAGGACTGCAGATGTCCAAAATGCAGCCTTCATTCAGCACCATTTGCTGCAGACAGTGACACAGAGCACACTGGAGAGGTTACAAGTCTGTGAAGCTGTGAGAATGACAGAAACCCCTAAAAATGGTGAAAAATCATGGACAGACAGTTTAACCTCTGATTAATGCTAGTTGATCTGCAGCTTGGCAGGGAAAGACTGCATGTTAAGGGCTAGGGGCACTTTACTCTCACAGCTAAAATGCAGAAAATACTCATATTAATGAGAATTCTGATTTTAAATCAGGTGTGAAATGGAAATCAGTTTATGTGAGGCAGAAAGGCAGCACCAGTTGAAAAGCTCTCCTGCACTCTCTAGAAATCTGGTTGCCTACTTTTTCAAGGGCTATTTAATTGAAAATATTTGTAAGTATTTTGGGTACTGGGGTACTGAAAGACAGAGCTTGACTGAGCACTGATCATGCAACATCTCTTAATCGTGCATAAACACTTCCCTAAAACTACAAATCTTGTAGGAACTGCCTTTAGAAATTATATCACTGAGAGATTACATCAGATGCTTAGTTTGTGGATTCAATTAAACTAATCAGTACATAAAGACCAAGTTGAGTAAAATCAGATTTCTCCCTTAAATTTTACTGCAGGTTTCCAGATGAAAGTCTGCATAGCAAAGGGTGCAGCTATAGCTACTTATTGGTACTTGTGCCTATCCAAGGAGTTTTGAAAAAAGATGGGTTGAGAACAAACAATAGAAAGTAGGCAAAGTAACTGCTTAAATTATAATTATAGTTAATGCTGGTACCCTTAAAATTCTCTGAAAAGTTGGCATCTAAAATATAATGACCAAATTTATCAACCTGTTGGTCCACTGTGTTGACCCAGTTAAGTTTTGCAAGCAGTACTGTGGTGAAATACACAGATCTCTATCTTTTTTTCCTTTCTATATTTCAGACCTATGCATGCTTAGTAAATGTCAAAAAGGTAGAGTGTATGCATATGAATTTGAAAATAATCATAGGATGCTCTTCTGGTTTTTTCCTTGATTTATAGTCTTTCTTCATCCAGAGCATTTTACAGTCTGTGTCTCCATGATCTCAATACAGACAGATACTGAGTGGATGGTGGGATTATAGAGGGCAAGAAATTTCATTTTGAGAAAGGGGAAGGTGACTGGTTTTGCTTGACATGAATTCCATGTACATTTTAAATGCAGTTTTATTCCAGTACAACCTGCTTTGTTTTTTTCGTAGAAGAACAGATAAGAAGAATATTCTATTACCTAATTATCTATTGTTCTGTTCCTATATTATGTGTCATCTGCTTACCATTATCTGAGAAGAATTCCTCATTTAAGTGCATGAAAGTGAGACTATGATGTTCATATTCCTTAGGATGAGTGCTCATGCTTATATTCAGTACAACCAATCAATAAAAATACTATGTTTCAATTTTAAAAACCAGGAGAGGCCAGTGTATGNAAAAAAAAAAAAAAAGGTGCAATACTCTAGTATCTTATAAAATCATTCTAAGTCATTGTGTGAAAATGGCAGTATCATCTACAACCCATTGTGTGCATGGGGAAAAATACCAAACTAAATTTCTGAATCCTATCAAAGCTGACATTTCTTAACTAATTTTATGGAAGGCTAACTTAAAATTATATCTGTTTTTTTTACTTCCTCCAGTCTCTACTAGCATTTTCAGTTTCATAGGGTTACCTAGGAAACGGACTGGGATAGATTTCATGATCACGAAGGAATAGATTTGGAAAGTACAGCTGCTTTCCCTCCCTACTAGCTACTGAACTTGCCTTTCCCTACAGACAGTTTTTTAAATGGAAGCATTTCTCCACCTGCTGGCTCCAATGAAGATATTGCAGCCTTCCAAGCAGAGAACTACACACAGGCAATGGAATACCTGCAGAATAAAAGCCTATTTGGGATCGACAACATTTCTATGCTGATGCTCCAAAAGTGCTGCATTTGTAGTAAGCAATTTTGGAGTAGGTTAGTCTATTTTTAGTTCATTCACTCAAGGGAACTGGATGCAATCCAAAATATAACATTGCCCCCCATATCTTTATTATAAGTGAGACAATTCTGTGAAGGCAGCCTGTGCTGTTCAATCTCAAACAAATTATTCAGGACCAACTCTCAAGCCTTTCCAGTGCCTTAGACACCTACGTGTAGACATCATGTATGGACACTCCATTGTACAACATGCAGAAATATTTATATCTAGTAGGGCAATATCCATTCTCTGATAAGGAGAATTACAGCAAGTGATGCTTTCAGGTATATTCTGAAAAGTGCAAAGCCTACTAGACTAGACCAGAGACAAGAAAATTATTTTTGCATCTAGAAGCTGCAAGCAGAAGATGAAGCAATGCAAGTGACTGATGTACAGACTTTCTGTGTCTCTGTGTGGCTTTTTTTCATTGTTGTTATTTGGTTGTGGGTTTTTTGTTTTGTTTTGTTTTGTTTTGTTTTTGTTTTCCAGGGAGCTTTTTGTTGCAGTATTTTTAATTTTCTAGCTCAATATTTTGAGATTGAACACACATTGTCTCAAGGGAGTTGGTATGTGTTCACTACAGCACTTGGTGCTCTTCACATCATATCAGGCTTGGGATGAGGTTATTTGGTTCAGAAATAATATTGCATAGACAACTGCAAGAAACATCTCAGTGGATGAGACTTCCTATGGAAGTTGATGGAACTCTGTACAAGTGATGAAAATAATCTCATTTTCCTCTCAGTACTTAATTTCTTGATTGACTTAAATTACCTTAAGCCTCCTGCTACTGAAAATCTTAACTTTCCTGCATATTGTGGGACTGATACTTGTGTGACAGTCAAAATTGACTGTCTTGAGCTAAACTGAGCTAAACCTGATTGGTTTGTTGTATTTATGTGTATTTCTATTTGTTTCCAGCATATCATACCCTTTGTCTGGATGGCTGCATGGCTGCATGAGTGGAAGAGGTGGAGGAGGATGGAAAACAGAGTACTCAGGCAAGAAGATAGAACTATCTCCTCCAACAAATCAGGTTTAGACTAGCTTTTGAAAATGCATACTTCTTTGGGGATAAATTTGTGTTTAATAGAGAACATGTACATGCAGGCATAATTCTTTGAAATCAGTAGTCTACTACTTAGAGAAAAAAAATAATAGAAGCTTTTTGTTAGAGGGTGCTACTCTTTATACAAGCTCATTTGCCTCACTTCTCTCCCCTTCAGGAGAAACATAGTGGACAGTAGCCCCTCCAAATATGTGTGTATGAAAATGATGTAAGCATAAATCTTTCAGGTGAATGCCAGTGTTAATTTTCTGCAGAGATAGGCAGCTATCTCGTTCTCACATCTGGAATAAAGAATCATTATGCCTAGTAGTAATTGATCCCAGATGATCTTATTAACTAGGAAAGTGTGTAGGTTTTGCTCAGAATGTAGAACTCTTTTCTTCAAAATTAGGAGAAAAAAGTAGAGGAAGTCTTCTTTTGTTATCTGTATTGGCTCTGGAATTTTTAAGTTGTCTCTATGCTCATATTTAATTAGTTTCTGCAAGCCTGAGGTCAAATGAAGTGCAGAGCTGGCACATGAAAAGAAACACCAGAGGTCAATTAAAATCATTAAGTCACTATCAAACTCATCTGGAAAAATGGAAAGAATTTTCCTTTAGCAAAAACTTTTGGGGAGTAAGCATATGCTGAAGGGTACACATTTTCCTGCACTAGCAAAGGCAAAGTGCTTTGAGTAAAGACTGTTTCATGAAAAAACACTATGTTAGTAGAAAGATAAATGGCAAAAAGTCTTGCAAGTACTTTTTTTTTATCAGCTTAGGTTTTCTATTTTTACTTGATCATTAAAATCTCTCTCTTTATATACCTCTTTCTTCAGGATATCAGTTAACCCTCTGACATTTTCTCTAAACCGCTTAATCTGCCTTTGTCCAAGTGGAAGCTTCTGGTTGTCCTAAAGCACATCTGCTCATAGCCTCCTTAAATGTACGCATGTGAAGATGCTAAAAAGTCCACTAAAGCAGTGCCTTACCTCTTTCTGGGTGTCAGATAGTGACAGTGACAGCTGTTCCTGTGGTGATATCTCCAGCACACAGCAGATATCCATGCTCACCTCAAAACAGATGTTTAGTAGCTTCCTATTTAAAAAAAAAAAAAAAAAAAAAAAAAAAAAAAAAAGAGTTCCTACT